>CM032395.1:847627-1187627 GCA_019049475.1 Eueides isabella
TAAATAATTTGTAATTCATAATTTTTTTTAATTTAAATTTGCACATTTTATTAGAACATTCACCTACATACATTTAATTATTTTACTTATCATCAAAATGATGCAAAATGTAAATTGGTACAAATTATTTATGTTACTTTTGTACAAGTTACGTATTAATAAAAAGATATTTAATGTTTTTGAGTAAGCTGAGGAAACCTGGGAACATAGTGTTAAGACACTTTATTTCGTTAACATACTAACGTTCCCATTTACCGCCTTATTTGAGACATAGCGTGTTGGCACAACTCAACGCCGCATTATCTCCTAGAGTGAAGAAAATAATGAATATTATGAAATATTAGATATTTCATTTTATCGAGTATGGCTCAAACCCACAACTTGTCATATTTACAGTCCCTGCTCCACAGCAGGCCTCATTTATTTTATTATTCAATTCAATAAATAACAAAATTATGTTATATAATAAAATTATGTATATTTAACCGGTTATAACATTCAAATAAGGACATAAAACAAGAAAACATCATAATTAATATTAAAAATAAAAATATTTTTTAAAAGAAACAAGTTTTTTTTATTCGCAAAAAAAAAATATTGGTTAAAATTATCATATAAATAGATATTTTATTCAAACAAACACTTAAACTTGTTGAGACGGTGTTCTTTAGATTATTGTTTACTTACGTACTCTTAATATTTTAATTAGTGTATCACCTTTAATTTATATACAAACTTATATACACACACATATATATATATATATATATATATATATATATATATATATATTATATATATATATATATATATATATATATATATATATATATATATATATATATATATATATATATATATATATATATATATATATATATATATATATATATATATATATATATATATATATATATATATATATATATAATGAATATTTGCTATGACTGTATGTTTGTACACAAAATTCCTACGAATATATACACATATCGTAAGTTGTCTTAGCCGCTTCACTGTTATTAGTTTTTTTTTATTTCTTTAGAGGTGTATTTCGAATATATCAGAGTAGGCAGAGGCAGCCTAGTGTTAAGCCACTACGTTCTTGACACTCCTCCCTAAGATAGAGACGTTTCGTGACATTTCAAATGATTTTATACATTACATCTTTAGTAGAAATCGATGTCATAACATGATTGCCACAATATTGATTAATGATATAATTTAGTGTCCTTATTATAGTAACTTAAATAAAAACTTACCATACTTAACTAATTGATGTGCAATCGAAAATTTCAAACAAACTAACATATTTTTATGGAATATTCACTAATAAACAGTGATTTGATAAGATATCCAGTATATGCAGGGAGAGTGGTAGACGTAACTCAACGCCGCACTTTGTCGTTTTACGAGAACGAGAAAATTAAAATGATTAGGATCACCGAGTGAGAATGGAATCAACAAATTGGCACATTTATAGTCTGACCCTGTACCACTGTACCATGATTGCTTCATATGAAGGCATATATGTATAAAAAAACATGTTATGTTAATATAGTCCTGCGGAATTCTTCTATTTGGCATAAAAATATGAACTGTTGTGCTTATCTGAATAGATAGATTAGGCCATTACAAACACTTTTGAATAAAATTATAGTGATTATTTATCAAATTAACTAGGTATATTATTTCAAAATAATATACCTATATAGCTATTTACACGATGTCAGACACAATTATATTTTCTAGTTTATTCCTGTAACCGACAGGTTCTGGGTTCAATCCCCACGCGAGGATATTAAATATTTTCAATTTAAAATATTTAATGTTTTCATTTCTTCGCTCTGGTACAAGGCAAAACGCAGCGTTGAGTTCCGCTAATCAACACACAATGTATCAAATTCGGCGGAAAGTGGGTGACGGAAGTGGAACGTAGCGTCTTGACACTAGGTTCCCAAGTTCCCTCTGCCTACCCTGCCATGTGCATACAGCGTGAAGCTGAGTTGAGATTTTAGTTTGTCCGGGTTATTCTAAACAGTTGCTAACCGATTGTTTTTGGACTTTCACTGGAAGATAGAAATATTTAATTATTATTTTGTTTTTTAATAAATAATTTGTAATTAATATTTTTTTTTTAAATTAAATTTGCACATTTTATTAGAACATTCACCTACATACATTTAATTATTTTACTTATCATCAAATGATGCAAAATGTAAATTGGTACAAATTATTTATGTTACTTTTGTACAAGTTACGTATTAATAAAAAGATATTTAATGTTTTTGAGTAAGCCGAGGGAACCTGGGAACATAGTGTTAAGACACTTTATTTTCGTTAACATACTAACGTTCCCATCTACCGCCTTATTTGAGACATAGCGTGTTGGCACAACTCAACGCCGCATTATGTCCTAGAGTGAAGAAAAAAATGAATATTATGAAAATATTAGATATTTCATTTTATCGAGTAGGGCTCAAACCCACAACTTGTCATATTTACAGTCCCTGCTCCACAGCAGGCCTCATTTATTTTATTATTCAATTCAATAAATAACAAAATTATGTTATATAATAAAATTATGTATATTTAACCGGTTATAACATTCAAATAAGGACATAAAACAAGAAAACATCATAATTAATATTAAAAATAAAAATATTTTTAAAAGAAACAAGTTTTTTTTATTCGCAAAAAAAAAAATATTGGTTAAAATTATCATATAAATAGATATTTTATTCAAACAAACACTTAAACTTGTTGAGACGGTGTTCTTTAGATTATTGTTTACTTACGTACTCTTAATATTTTAATTAGTGTATTACCTCTAATTTATATATATATATATATATATATATATATATATATATATATATATATATATATATATATATATATATATATATATATATATATATATATATATATATATATATATATATATATATATATATATATATATATATATATATATATATACGAAACTATGTTTATACATAAAGTAGAGTCGTCCTTTAATAAACAAAAATAAAAGAAAAACATTATTATCTTTTACTTGCTTATAATAAGTTAACCTAGTTCTTAATGATTTATTCTTTAGTAATTCGTAATTAAAGTATACTTTTGTAAGTGTTGACCCAATTGGTCTTCATTTTCCATCCAATTTTTAAAACATAGTGTATTGGCGGAATTTAACGCCGCGCTTTATCTTAATACCAGACCGAGGAAGTGGGAGTCGAACTAACAACCATTGCGTTTACTGTCACTGCAATGCGATGGCCTCTCTAAAATAATACTTAAAGCAAATAAATGTCTGTCAAGGTTGCAAGTTCATTGTATTTATTATTAAACTATAAATAGATACATAATACAAAAAGAAACGTTGTAATTATTTTTTTAAATTATTTCATTAACCTCAAATAAGTAAAAGAAATGATTAAAAAAATTCAAGAACACAAACAGTGGCAATACGTTCAATTATATGCTTATAATAATCAATTCGGAAAGCATTTTTATTGCTGTACGCTATATTCTGCATAAAGATCGTGAGGAAAGAGGTGTTAAATCACTACGATTAAATTATGGGTATGCTTATTTATTTACTTAATATTATTTAAGTGTAGTTAAGAAGTGCAAAATAAGTAGTTATTTGAGGATAGTTATCTTTATTTTAGTTTAGTTGTCTATTTTATTTTAGTTTAGTTTAGAGTTAGACATTTTTACAAAAAGAACAAACAACTTTGCATTTGATACTAAAAATAAAAAAAACATTTTTAGTTATATCTTTTGTGGGTGTTACATGCTAGTGCACTGTAAACACGATTTTTGTGTAAAGGTTCCGAGAAAAATGCTATTGTTACTTTATAATCTTCCTCTATGATCAGATCGTGTCAGCAGTTCCGTAGAATTTGGTAGAAACATATTTTAAACTGATTTAATTGTGTTTTAGTACTAATAGTAGTAATAACTACATTCAATTGAAAAAAGCATAGTTACGTTGAAATAACACACAAAAAAATGCCTTTTATCTCTAGCAAATTTCTTACAATCATTTACTATACAAAAGGACTTATGAACTACATTGTATAATAGTTATATTTTTATTTTTATTTTGGATGTCAACACAGATATATGTCTACTCTATCTTAATATAAATCACATACAGATACTTAATTTTCATTTATATGTATAGATAATTTACAGATATGTAAATATATAATATTATTTATATGTTCACATGTATGTCTATGTGAAAAGAGGAGCAACTGTTGAGTTTGTGTCAAGTTCTTGTAAGCAGAACTGCTGTCCAAGCGAATGGTACCTTTTTGTACAGTTGAAAATACTCACATATTCGTAATTGCCCATTTGAATAAATGATGCTTCTAATATTACATAAATCTAGGAAGCTTGTCGTTATATACAATTGTATAACTAAGAAAAATGGAAATTACTAAAATGGAGATGATATCTGTGAAAATTGTTCTAAGTCAATTGTAGAATGCATGCCATAAGGTTTTTTTTTATCAGAAGAAATCTGGAAACCTAATATAAGTAAGTGTAAGTGTGTAACCTAGTACAAGTGTTTGACACTTATCCAATTAAGATACTTGCTTTCCTTACTTTCTCTCCAATTTAGGAGGCATTAACTCCAGAAATTTATTTCACCAGTGCATTATTAAATTAAATTGATCCAATTTTGTATAATAAAAAATAAACTAACTTTTGCTTAACCATAGATAGATGACATTGTCAGACTGACCTGACGCAACGGCATAGCGCCCGGTTGCGGGCGTAAGGGTTTCGATTCCTACTAAACTTACTTACTTACTTAGTTTCACGCTATATCCCTAGCGGGGTAGGCAGAGAGAATGGAGCGCCAAACGCTACGGTCTCGGCATACCTCTTTCGCCTCGTCCACTGTCATCAGCCTCTTCATACATGCCCTCCGGGGGGTCCTCATGCTTTTTACGTGACCTTCCTCCAGTATCGTCGATACTGTGTTTCGAAGGTCAACCGAGGTTTCCCCCTCCCTCTCTTACCACTCACTTTTCCTTCATAAATCTAAACAATAAATTATTTACTCCCTTGAATGGGAAATAGTAACGACATCAAAGGGCACTATTATACATACCGTTTTTTTAGCTTCACGCTATATCTCGCATGTGGTAGAATAGACAGAGGGAATTTAGAAACCTAGTATTGATAAACTCTGTTCCTTGCACCAGTTTCTGTTGAATTTGAGGTATTGCGTATCGATTGGCAAAATTCAACACTACGCGTATTTCGCGTTTACGAAAACGCGTAGATAATAAAAACATTAAATATTGAGGCGTGTCGTGGCGCAGCGGCTAATGAGTTTGACTGTAACCGACAGGTTGTGAATTCGATCCCCACTCGAGAAAAAAATTGAAAATATTGAACATTTCACATATTTAATATTTTCAATTTAAATATTTAATGTTTTCACATCTTCGTTCTGGTACAAGGCAAAACCGCGGCGTTGAGTTCCGCCACTCAATACTAAATGCCTTAAATTTGGCGGAAAGTGACGAACGGAAGTGAACTAGGTGCCCAAGTTCCCTCTGCCTACCCTGCCATGCGCGGGATATAGCGTGAAGCTGAGAAATTAAATATTTAATTTGCAAATATTGAATATTTCATTTCCACGAGTAGGAATCGAACCCACGACGTATCGTATTCTCAGTCACACACTTGTCCCCCTGCGCCACGACGGGCCTCTACATATAATGTTGATCGGAATTTCAGGTTTTATTCGCCTACTCTTTTATATGCGGGATACAGCAAAAACTAAAAAATAACAGAAAATAATATATACAAACAAGCAGGGCGGCGTTTTGTCATAAATGTTTCCGTTTGGATGAGCGCGGTTATTGTGAAATTGACCTTGATCGAGCCATGGCCGTGAATAATAATACAATACAATTTTAAATAATTTGCAAATACAACCTTATTTACTTTATTTACTTACTTATATATTTTTATACAATTTTAATGTACGTGTTGAGGACATCTAATAGGAAGAGTTACGGTTAAGATAAAATTATTTAACTTACAGACACCAAACAAAAAAGCGTCCTAAGCGAGAAAACATTTTAAGCGGAAAAAGAAATAAAATAAAAAGAAATAAAAATGTAATAAAAAAATAACAAGGCATATGTTATTATTTTAACGTTATTTACTCTTGAATAATACAGTTTGCTTTAATTTAGTAGATTAAAGAAATATCAAAGAAGTCTTCAATAATTTTTCTTTCTCTAAGCTTCACGCGGTATATATATTTTAAATTTGCCACTTCAAAAATTTTAAGTGAATGTTAAAAATATATTGTTAGGCAAAGCATATTATTCTATTCAAGAATACTACAACGATAAGAGTGCGTGGGATTAAATGCTGTTGGTACTCACTCAGGAAGCTATGTTATATATTTACTTTAATTGATATTTTGAAAAGAGCAACTGTTGAGTTTCTTGCCGGCTCTTCTCAGCAGACCCGCCTTCCGAGCCGGTGGTAGCTTCCTGTAAGGGCTGACACCACAGACACTTATATGTAACTTGACGATTCAAAAGTGCTTAAATGGCCTAATTGAATAAAGAATATTTTGATTTTGATTTTGATTTTTATCCCGCACATGGAAGGGTAGACAGACAGAGAAGCAAATAAATGTTATATTATTACCAATAGAAGTCAAGAAGCGTTCTAATATTAACATTACACGAACTAATATTAATAATTGTATATTACTCTGATAACATTTTACGTTGTGTTCCGCCACTCAACACGCAATGCCTCAAATTCGGCGGAAAGTGGGGAATGGAAGTGGAACGGAGTGTCTTAACACTAGGTTCCCATGTTCCCTCTGCCTAACCTGCCACGTGCGGGATACAGCGTGAAGTTGAGTGAGTGATAACATTTTCATCATGAGGCCAGAACGAATAATATTTAATTTAATAATATTTAATGGAAATTGAACCTATGACAATATATACAACTACGAAATTGTAAACAACATACATACAAGTATTTATCAATGCATTTGCGTTTCACCAATAGTTATCGCGTAGATAAGATATTCTAAAGTATTTTTCAAGTGTTTTCATCTTAAAACTTGAGTGTTGTGATTGTGAATATGCCCTAATTCTAACGGGGTTAGGGTCAAAACGATAAATATGTGTCACAAAATATGAAAATTTAACCTTGCCCTTATAATTTCACGTGATTTTATGCTGTAAGTGAATTAAAATCTCTAACTATTGTATATATAAAAAAACTAGCTGCTTAAACCCGGCTTCTCCCGCTTAATGTTACTACTCAGCTTCACTCTGTATGGCATGGTAGGGTAGGCAGAGGAAACTTGGGAACCTAGTGTTAAGACACTCCGTTCCACTTCCGTTCCTTACTTTCCCCCGAATTTTGAGGCATAGCGTGTTGAGTGGCGGAACTCAACGCCGCGTTTTGCCTTGTACCAATGTTACTGTTTATTTAAAAAATATTTACAGAAATATTTGTTTATTTTATTTCTTTCTTTATTATTGACAAATTTAATTTGATTTAATTCAGTAGTTTTTGCGTGAAAATGGAATAAGCATCTACTAACTCACGAATATTCATATTTATTAATTATGTTATTATAGATCCTTAAATATTCCAATTCTAAATGATTAATCGAAGCATTTAAAATATATTAAAATATTGATGGAAACTATTTGAATTTTAAATTATTAATAAACCTGAATGAGTTTCGACGTGTCGTTAAAGGTTGTTTCTGTTATACATACTACTTAATATTGAATACTTTGATTTATTTGTGTGCTGTGGTAACGATGCAAAGCGCGGCGTTGAATCTAGGTTCCCAGGTGTCCTGAACCGTGACCCAAAGGAACCTATAACTACACTACAATTACCCTGTTCAGTCAGGCATTTACTTATTGCGTCATAATGACGTCCAATTTGTAGGTAATTTTAGAATAATCACGTTATATAACATACTTGACACCATAATTGAGATGTGAACTGACACTGTCATAAGGCTATTGTTTGTTGAAATCGTAATATGTGAATCGGCTTAAGCTTAGAATAACGAACATATCTTGCCTTGAATTATTTTTTTACCTTTACACTGCATCCCGCACATAGGCATGAGAAGTTAAAGTAGAACCACGAGAGGTCTCTATTTTTTATTTTTTTAATTATAATTTAATGAATTCAGACATTATTTTCGATAGCAATAATAATTATCATTTTAAATTGCACATTACATCTTAAATAAACTTAAGACCTTGACAGTAAAATAATTACTTTCGAAGTAATCATAGATATATTGTTGAGAATTAATTGAAAAAAATCACTTGAAAGTTTTCAAGTCGTATTCAAAAGAAACTTTTAAAACTTAACCTTATCTTAGTTTATTATATTTTGAAATTAATTATATTATTTTACACGAAGGCCATCATAGACAGTCCTGTTATCATGGTCTTCACACGACGGACGTTTGTTAATGTAATAATAATAATAGCCTTTATCAACAATCCTTATTTCCTAGTTACATTTATTCTTTGATACTTAAATATTAAAAATAAGTGTTATATTAGTAACGTGAAGTGAGTTATGATTTCCTTTATTAGACACCGGTTTCTTGATTGTCGTGCTTATCAGTATAGGCCTCCCCAAGTACTCTCCATAAAGCTCTATCCCTTGCTTTCCTCATCCAAGTCGTTTCTGCTAACTTTCTGATATCATCCACCCATCTTCGATATTGTGTACCTTTATTTCTCTTTTTATATCTTGGACACCACTCTGTCACTTCTTTGGTCTATTTGTCAGTTTTGCTTATCATTATGTGACCTGCCCATTTCCATTTTAATTGCTTAGTTCGGTATTTTATGTCTATGTCTATCATATTTGTACGTTTTCTTATTGTTGTAAGCCTGATTTTGTCTTTTTATGTTATGTTTAGTATACTCCGTTCCAATCTATGTTGACAGGTTTCAAGTGCTTCAATATTTTTGTTTGTACAATTCTGACAACCGTACGTCATGCTGGGTAGAATACACGTGTCCAATATTTTTGCTTTTCCTTTAATTGGTATATCCAGGTTTTTCATGATATCCTTCAAAGCCCAATATTTCCTCCAATCTATGGCTATTTTGTTTTTAATTTCCTTAGTAGTAAGGTCAAAAGGAGATATTATTTGGCCTAGATATGTGTATTCTTCCTCATATTCCAATTCAGTAGCGTTTTGAAGTTTAATTGGAAGCTTAATAGAGTTAGTCATCAACTTTGTTTTCGCCGTATTAATTGACAATCCAACCTCCTCACTTTGGTATACTAGTTGATCTATCATGACCTGTAGGATTCCTGGGTCTTCGCTTATGAGTATAAGGTCGTCAGCGAATCTAAGATGGTTCAGTAGTGCCCCATTAATATTAATACCTTATTTCTTCCAATGAAGCTGTCTAAATACGTGTTCTAATGTTGCTGAAAAGAGTTTAGGTGATAGAGGGTCACCCTGTCTGACTCCTTTTCTAATAGGGAAGTAATCGCCTACTTTTTCAGTACGTATGCTTGCTTTCATGTTTTCGTATACATTCTTTCTTTCTTAGCTTCACGCTGTATCCCGCACGAGGCAGGGTAGGCAGAGGGAACCCGAAAACCTAGTGTTAAGACACTCCGTTCCACTTCCGTTCCCCACTTTTCGCCGAATTTGAGGCATTGCGTGTTGAGTGGCGGAACTCAACGTCGCGCTTTGCCTTATTCCCAGAGCGAAGAAAATGAAACATTAAATATTTAAATTGAAAATATTAAATATTTCATTTCCTCGACTGGGGATCGAACCCAGAACCTGTCGGTTACAGTCACACGCTTGTGCCGTTGCGCCACGATAGGTCTCTAGGTATACATTCTTGATTATACGAATGTATTTATTATGCACTCCTTGTGCGCTCAGGGCTTCCCATATGTTTGTATGATTTAGCGACTGAAATGCTTTGTTATAGTCTATGTAGGCTAAGTAGTAGTTTTTCCCGTATTCGTTGCATTTCTGAATTAGTTGTTTAATAGTATGGATATGATCAATTGTTGAAAAACCACTTCTAAACCCTGCCTGTTGTCAAGTTTGATTTTCGTATAATATTTTCGTGAGCCGCTCTAATAGTATCTTAGTGAGATAGGTCTGTAGTTGGATATGTTATCAAGTTTCCCTTTTTTGTGTAGTAAGATTATAGTAGACGTGGCCCATTGAAACGGTATATATTCTGTGGCTAAAATGTCGTTAAATAGGTCTATGAGTGTGCCCATAATAATTTCTGATGTTCCGATCAAAAGTTCATAAGAAATATTATCTTCACCTGGTGCTTTCCCTCTCTTTTGAGATGTTATTGCTTTTAGAACTTCATCTTTTAGTATATCGGGAATCGGTTCTTTGATCACTTTTTGGTAATTTATAGTTGAAATTATTTGTTTGTCATTGTATAGTTCACGATAGAAATCAGTCGCTGCTTTCAGTATGTCATTTCTTTTTAAACAATGTTTCTTAGTTTTATGATGTGTTATGTCACCAATCCAATTCGTATTTTTCTGTAGTTCTTTCCATGCAATTTTAGTTACTCCTGATTTCTCAATGTGGAATAGCAGCGTTTCTGTCCTCAGTTTATGGTTATTTCAGTCTTTATTTCTTTACTCAACTTTATTATTTCTTGTTTGTTATTTTTCTTATCTTTGAATAGAAGAGCTCTTTTTTCAGTAATTTTCTTGCTTCGAATCCTATTCTATTCTTTGTTGTTTTCTTTCTTTCTAGTTTTTTATTTAATTGTTTCAGTTCTTCTTCTATGATATCGTATCTATACTGAACTGCCTGGTGTTCGTTTAATGGGGTTAGCTTAGTCTTCAAAGATTCTAAGACGTGATTTGGTTGTGGTAGTAAAATTTGTATCTTATTATTTTCCATGTTTTTTCTGGATTTCTTTAGTTCTATTACATGTAAATGGCCTCGTAGTAACCTGTGATCGGTATTGGATTATAGTTAAATCTGTTGATAATTTCAAAATTTAGGAACAGCCTTGGTTTATTCGTAGTTATGAAATCTATCTCGTTTCTTACAAGGCCGTTAGGAGTTGTTAATGTAAAAGGGCCTTTAATAGTGATTTTTAAAATGATTTTTTGTTTGTTTGTGCCTTTGTACAAATAAAAACGGCTAAGCATATTTGTATGCAATTTTCACTATTATATTTTGGCAACATTCCCTTAACATCTAGTATGTTTTACTTAAATCAGTAGTTTTTTTTTAATTTATTTTGCTGAATTTTTAGTTTTCAATATACATATTATTGTTTTACTAGTGATTATATTATTAGCACAAGAAATTAATTGAAATAAGTTAATGATATAGTGTAACTCAAGCGGGCGAAGCCGCAGACGGGTCGCTCGTATTATATAACAAATAATACATTTTTGAATGCGTTGTTTTGTTACTTGAATATAACTCATAATTCTATGGTTCGGAAATAAGCGATTACTCGCCGTTTATTATGTTATTCTGTTAAAAAATAAGTTATATATTTAAATCACATTTTACATATTTTTCTGCACAGAGCAGGGAAGACGGTGAACCAGAAAACCTAGTCTTTTTTTTTGTTTTTTTAGCTTCACGCTGTATCCGGCACGAGGCAGGGTTGGCAGAGGGAACACGGGAAGCTAGTGCTAAGATACTCCGTTCCACTTTCGTTCCCCACTTTTCGCCGTATTTGAGGCATTGTGTGTTGAGTGGCGGAACTCAACGCCGCGCTTGGCCTTATTACCAGAGCGAAGAAATGAAATATTAAATATTTAAATTGAAAATATTAAATATTTCATTTCCTCGACTGGGGATCAAACTCAGAACTTGTCGGTTACAGTCACACGCTTGTGCCGCTGCGCCACGACAGGCCTCAAGAAAACCTAGTGTTAAGACAAACCACTCCCATTAAGATTCTTCCATTCTCCACACCCCGCTGAATTGAGATATTGCGTGTTGAATGCCGTATCTCAGCGCTACACTTTGCCTCGCTACAAAATAAATATTATTTTCTTCAAGTGGGAATCGAACTTGCAACTTGTAAAGTTAAAAATCGCACGCTCGTGCCGTTGAACTAAAACTGGCCTCAAGCCCTAGTTATTATTTAGGTGACTAATAGTCGTAGGAAATTATATATATATATATATATATATATATATATATATATATATATATATATATATATATATATATATTTATATATATATATATTTATATATATATATATATATATATATATATATATATATATATATATATATATATATATATATATATATATATATATATATATTATATATATATATATTATATATATATATATATATATATATATATATATATATATATATATATATATATATATATATATATATATATATATATATATATATATATATATATATATATATATATATATATATATATATATATATATATATATATATATATATATATATATATATATATATATATATATATATATATATATATATATATATATATATATATATATATATATATATATATATATATATATATATATATATATATATATATATATATATATATATATATATATATATATATATATATATATATATATATATATATATATATATATATATATATATATATATATACATATATATCGAGTATTTTTCTGTATACAAAAAGAAATGATAATAAGGTAAAAATGAACTTGCAACAATCACACAGAATCAGGCTCTTAATAACTACAACAACGTCTATTTTCTTTTAGTATTTTATAAAACAGTTTCAATATTTTAAAATATCTACCTATACTATTGAAACACGGTTTTTTCGAGCGTTTTTTTTTCAACATACGATTTCGAATTGAAAAAGGCAGTCTAGTATACATTCTCTATAGTTACCTACTGTCTATGTACCGTATAGCCATAGAAATCAGTCTGTTGGTCTGTTGGAGCTTTCAAAAAAGCTACCACATACGATTTTTTCTTTGAAATACTCGCACTTTGAAAGGATTGCTAATAGCTGTACTGTAAAATAAAATAATAAAAGCTCTCCACAATTTTAACCTTTACAATTTTAAGCAAATTACAGAAGCGAATTAGTTTAACATAATTTAACTATAATTTTGCAGTAGTAAGCAGTTTTATACATTTACTAAAAATATGGATGGCATAAAATGGACAAATCCTAGAATATTGTAAAGTGTCCAGCACTTTCAGATCAACTTTCAAGACATTACATATTGAATAACGGAACTCAACGCTGTGCTTTGTTCATCAAAGTTGAGAAGTAAAAAGAATCTAAATAAACATACATACAACTATCCAGCCGAGTTACTTTGCATCTTATATATTTCAATAAGTTTGGAGTCTGGCTCGACATACCTCTCTTTCTCTTTCGAGACTAACCGTTTATGTTATACTGTCCTTCTGTAACAACCTTAGAGTCACAATAATATCTGGCTCGACAGTTTGAAGTTGGGGACGGCTTCTGGTCCCTAGTGGGAACTAGGGTATGATGGTCATTTCCAGTAATATTATTGACAAATTTTAATTACCTACGACTATTAGACACCTCAATAATAACTAGGGCTTGAGGCCAGTCTTAGTTCAATGGCACGAGCGTGCGATTGTAAACTTTACAAGTTGCAAGTTCGATTCCCACTTGAAGAAATTAAATATTTATTTTGTAGCGAGGCAAAGTGTAGCGCTGAGTTACGGTATTCAACACGCAATATCTCAATTCAGCGGGGAGTGGAGAATGGAAGAGTCTTAATGGGAGTGGTTTGTGTTAACACTAGGTTTTCTTAAGGCCCGTCGTGGCGCAGCGGCACAAGCGTGAGACTGTAACCGACAGGTTCTGGGTTCGATCCCCAGTCGAGGAAATGAAATATATAATATTTTGAATTTAAATATTTAATGTTTCATTTCTTCGCTCTGGCAATAAGGCAAAGCGCGGCGTTGAGTTCCGCCACTCAACACACAGTGCCTCAAATTCGTTGTTGTAGTTATTAAGAGCCTGATTTTGTGTGATTGTTGCAAGTTCATTTTTACCTTAAAAAAATACTCGAATCCTTGCTATAGATATAATGTAATTGATATACGATATATACGAGTTCATGTGTACATCAAAACGCATCTAAAATAATTTTCAAAGTTCCTACTTGAACGAAAAAAAACTCCTTTCACGTTTTAAATCCGTTTTCAAAGCCAACGAAAGAAACGGGCCCATTAAGGACCACGTTACTTGTATGTCTACCGATGAATTGCTGAAGCAATACCTGTTCATTTCTCTTTCAGGTCATGACAAAGTCGTGGGCTACGACTAGTTAATTTTAATTTTTTATTTAACCGAAAAAAGAAAAAAAAAATATAAGCAATCTGTCTAATTGTAAATACATTATTATTATCTTAGCCATTATATTATTATCATTGTTATCGAAAAAAATCATAAAATTATATCAATTTGCTTTGAAGTCGCGAAAGAAATTTGCGTATTTTAATATTTTTTAAAGTGTTATTGTTATTTTCTTATTAAATATACAATTCGTGTTTTGCTATAAAAAATGGTTTATAGAAATTTTAATAGTAAAAATGTTTTTATCGATGGAGTAGACAAGTCTAGAAAAGATCATGGTAAGTTCTGTTTATGCTACTGATATTTATAATTTGTGCGGTAGTAACTGAAAATCTATTCTTACTAATATCTCAGGAAATGTTGATTTAAAATATAGCTATTTACTTCTTTATAGCTTCGCGCTGTACATGGCAGGGCAGCCCTCTGCTAACCCTGCCATGTTAAGCATAGACTTAGGAACAAAGTGTTACGACACTCCGTTCCATTCCCCACTTTCCACTGAATTTGAGGCATTGCGTGTTGAGTGGTGGACTTAACACCGCGCTTTACCATGTTTCCCAGAGCGAAGAAATGATAACATTAGCGAATCCACAGCCTTCCGCGTTTACAATCACACACTTGTATAGCTGTGCGACGACAGGCGGATTTTTTTTTGGGTAGTCCATTTATTGAGAAAAATTATGGGACTATAGTTCCGGTAAAGGTTACCTTTTGCACTCACAATGTGTATGTGTATCACATTTTTTTTGTGATGTGATAATAACATAAGCCTATCACAGTGTGATAGAGTTATCATCACGATACTTCCTTCGACTCATGAATATTCAACGAAAAAAATGTACAGAATTAAAATTAATTATTAATTTAACTGAACGCCGGATATCTGTTCGTTTATATAATGATTAAATGTAACATTGACATTGAAAAGAACATCTGTTGAGTTTCTAAACGGCTTTTAACAGAATAATCGTGTTTTAAGCCAGAAGTTGCTTTATGTTTATTCGATGATTCAAAGGAGCTTCTAAATCTATTTTAATAGAGAATATTTTAAAATTATTTGTATTTGTTGAGGCCATGGCACAACGGAACAAGCGTGTGACTGCAAACGACAGGTTGTGGGTTCGATCGCCTCTCCAGAACATGAAATATTTAATATTTTCGAGTTAAATATTTGAATTTTTCCATTTCTTCGCTCTGATTACAAAGCAAATAATGGCGTTGAGTTCCGTCTATCAACACGTAATGTCTTAAATTCGGCAGAAAGTGAGGAATGGAAGTGGAACAGAATGTTTTAACACTAGGTTCCCTAGTTTCGTCAGCTTACCCTGCTATGAGCGGGATACAGGGTGAAGCTACGAATTTGTATACTATACTTATTTGTATAATATACATATGCAAGTTGATTAGCTCATAGCAATCTACGCTTTGTTTCTACAGACTGAGGTAAATATTTTTTATTAACAAAATTTCCACCGAATATAAATTCAAAAGTCCACCATTTTTATTATTTCTTTACAAGATTTACAGTATTATTTAAAAATATAGCTAAATTGACTAAAAAAAAAACTAGCCGTTTTTGGGATTTTGATGTGAGGTCTAAGCGACTCAAATTTCCTACAATTCTAAATTTTAATGCAAATAATATTGCCATTCGATAATACTTGCGTTATTAAAACACTTGTGTAACAAATGTTGATAAAAAATGAAAAATCTCACGAGTAATTTCTTATAAATCCGTATATATAATTGAAGATAACAAGATTTCTAATAATCTTAACTACTGGATTATAATTATTATGTAATTACAATAATAATTGGTACTTGTAGTTAATAATCTCTTTATACAAATGAAATGTCTAAAGTCTAGGTTAGATGTGGTAGTTTACCGAACATTCCATTAAAAACCTTGAAGGTTCAAACATTCCTTTTGTGTGGTAGAGTCACGTTGCCAGTAATGGCAACAAGCATGGGCAGACTCGACCGGATTATTACCACCCCCGGCATTTAAGACCGGCGTTAAGTAGTGGCTTTGGCCACTGCGTTTCGCATTCGGTAATGCCGGGCCCCGGTGCCATTCCACCTTAAAGGACGGCAACGCTCCTGTAGCTACTCTGGTGCCACACGGGGCCGTGGGCGACGGTGATCACTTACCACCAGGTGACCCGTACGCTCGTATGCCGTTAAAAAGTAAAACCTTGAGGTTTTAGTGAAAAGTATAGATCGCCTATATCACTATAGTGTCCCATATAACCGTTTAGGTCCCCACTTGGCTGGAGTATCCAAAAAAGGTTACCTCACGATAAAAAGGTAGACGATATGTAGCTAAAATAAATAATAAGTTAATAATTTTAACTATAACTAAGGTTCATTTGAAGAATCTTATTCGATAGCCTCCGTCCTAGTAGTCCGTAGTCCTCCTCATTAATCAACTGTATAAAAATAACACAAATCATTTCACCTTACAACTTTTTTTAAAGTCACTCTGTATTGTATCTAGCACAGTATAGTACTCAACGCCGCGATAGGTCTAGTTACTAGTAAAACTAGGAAATTTCATCATAATTGTGTCACCTGAAAATCAAACTGTCGCACAGACAGGCGCTGTTGGGCTGTTACCCCCTAGAAGACCTCGAATTGTTATTTATTTATGGTTAAATGAGAAATTGAAATCTAAATTAGCTTTTGAAAAAGATTTTTTAAAATTAACGCTGTTTACATACAGCGTTAAGTTTAAAAAATCTTTTTTCACTTCACTTTTTACTAAATTAATGAGGCATTGCGTATTGAGTGGTAGAACTCAACGCCGCCTCTTCGCCTCATGAATACCACAATGAAATTAAGTTAAAATATGATGTTGTTTAATTTTTCCAAATGGGAACACACGGGAACACACTCACGTTTTTCACACTTGACCTAGGATGGCACTACTAGATTGATCTATATTAAAAAAAGTGAACATAATTAAATTCATTTTAAAAATTTGAATTCACAACTAAAGCACGATTTCCACAACTGGGTTACAACAGTTTTCACAGATATCAATTCAATGGACACGTCACGTCACTAAATGAATAGATATTTCAAATTAGTAACGTGTACTGTATCATCGTACGTGACAGCTTTTGATACAGTGTTTGATGAGGGTTCAACTTCGAGCGAAGACAATGGGAGCTCTAATGAATGTTTATATTTAATTATTAGGAAATTGATACTTTATTTTCGCCTCATGTTGTATCCTATATACAATTTGCGTGTTCAGTGGCGGTGTTCAACGCCGCGATTTATCCTATGAAGTTTTTTTTTTTTGTTTCACGTTAGAAATTTGATAACTAATGTTAAGACATTAGTTTTCCCCAGAGACTACAATAATTTTAATATTCAAATTCAAAAATTTTTATGAAATTTTTATAAGAAGTTACAGGCTTTGTTTTTTAAATGTCAAAAAATTTACCACCGTTTTACTTATATTACTGCCTTAAACCTGAGAAGAAACTCAGCGGGACTGACTGTCTTTTTTTATCAAAACTTTATTTAGATACAATCATATCCTCGAATTGATACTGGAATGTAACCTATATTTATTACATTTATATCTGATAAATATAAAATTAATTAGTATTAGCTGTTTTTGAACCCATGTCATCTCTTAAACGGTTACAAAGAAATACGGGTACTTATGGGGTTAAAAGTACCTGGTTCAATTCAAGCCCCAGAAGACGTTAACCTGCGTCTGCGCGTTAACCCAATGATCTATAAGGGGCTTGACACTTTGGTTTTGTGTAGAGAAGTATCTTCACTGGGCGTTATGCAGCGTATTTATCACGGGAAGTGTTCTGGAGAACTGTTTGACTTGGTACCTGGCGCCGAATTTTCCAACCGAACAGTACGCCACGGGTTAATGTACCATCCACAACATCTGGACACGTGGCACTCTACTACTGTGCGGTTTTGCAGGAATTTCCTTACACGCGCCACACATCTTTGGAACAACCTACCCGCGGCAGTATTTCCAGGTCGATACGACATGGGTACCTTCAAAAAGCGCGTCTACCTCGTCTTCAAAAGCTGGCAGTGCACTTGTAGCTCCCCTGGTGTTACACGGGGCCGTGGGTGACGGTGATCACTCACCATCAGGTGACCCGTACGCTCATTTGCCTTGTCTTTTCCATAAAAAATATCAGGTTCTAACACAACAACACTGTCCTAACAGTGGATTAACACATAAAATATATAAAACATTATAAATATTGTTGCAGATAAACTCATTGGAATGCGTCACATTGTCATATTTCTCTTGTTCCTAGCGACCGTCGTGTCTTACGCGACTAGAGTTAGTATGAGCATTGCTATACTGGGGATGACAAAACCAAACGATTATGGTTTCCAAGTAAGTACCCATAGATTATTACTTAGTTCTCGGCTTCTACATTGACAAATTTTATTTTTTATGAGCTTTACGCTGTATGTAACTTGGGACCTTGGTGTTAAAATACTCCATTTCCCATTTTCCAAAGCAAAAACAAACGAACAAATGGTATCATTTCTATGTTAAGAGTTACTAAAATAGATGATAAAAGAGGCGTAAATCTTTTCGTTGAATTTTATGAAAGCAATGAGTGGTTTTAAGATCAAATCTCATTTCGGAAGAGGAACAGTTCAATCAACCAATAAAAAAATCTTTAAAATTAAAGAGAAAAAAATATATATTTTAGGATTAATCGCCAAATATGTTACTCAAGTTCCCTCTATCTACCATGCTATGTACAGGCAATATATATACATTAAACATTAAACGTGACAATTTTGGGTCCAAACCCCTCTCAAGAGGTAGAATTATTTTGGTTTCCCCTCAAGTATACTTCTATAGTAAAAAGAAAGGAACACCCTACAACAGATGGGAGGATGAAATTAAAAACACAGCAGGCCCAAACTGGACCCAAACAGCACATTCTAGAAAAAACTGGCTCACTTTGGAGGAGGCCTTTACCTGCAGAGGGGTCCTTGCAGAATAACTACACTACTAACAATTTTAAACTTTTTTTTTCTAATTAACCACCACTACTAACCATTTTACTGATATATATTAACAAACTATTTAATGTTTACTAACACTACCAATTCTGGATGGAATAAAAGGCTTTTTTATTTTTTTATTTATTTTATTTTATACTTCTCTAGTAGGAAGACAAGAATAAAAGGCGACGTTGAGGTAGTTATATGTTTATGCTTTTGCCACTATGCCACGACGGACTCTTATTTATTTAATGCTATATAAGAAACTTTTTTTTTTATTATATTAAATATATTACAGGTATTCGACTGGAGCAAATCGATCCAAGACACAATACTGTCATCGTTCTTCTGGGGTTACATTATACTACAAATCCCCGCTGGCATGTTAGCCGGGAGGTTCGGGGGTAGGATGTTGATACTTGTATCTATGATAGTCACTGGAGTGGTTAATATGTTTGTGCCTATCGCAGCGGAGAAAGTGAGTTTAGATTTAATAAAGCCTTCACTATAAATAGTTTATACTTATAATATATATAAATGGTATTTATAATAATCTTAGTTTATACTTTACAAACAATTACTACATTACAATTATACAATTAAACATGGAATGCCTCAAAAGGCAAATCTGATTTATTAAATATCAGCGAAAAGTGAGGAATTGAAAATATATAATGGAGAGGAAGTGTGTGAACACTAATTCCAAGCACCCTCTGCCTACCCTACAATAATAATAAAATATAAAGCGTGAAGCAAAAATGATAAAAACAATTTATATTACTGTTAAGTATAATATATTACTGTATAATTCATCTAAATTCGTTTAGATTTTTTTTTGGTAAAAGTAGAACAAACAAACTGTCACACATTTATTATGTTGGTAAGAATTTATTTTAATATTATTTAAATTTAATTTTTGGACATTATACGTTATTAAAATTACCTTTCGAAATTGGGTTATAAATAGAAAGAATGAAGTGTCATTACACTAATTTATATATAACCCTATATATAGCCTTAACCCTATACCCACCATAATATTTAAGAAAACGCGTGGAACTACGGGAGTGCATCCTAGTGATGCTCGTACTGAAAACTTTTTTTTTTGTATTAATATTACTTGTCTATTATTTGTAGTTTATATACAAGTATTGTTAAATAAAACACTGTCAATTTTTGTAAAGAAATATTTTCTATACAGATAGATTTATATATCTATCAGTGTATCTCTCTGTATCAAAAATTTTTGATTTTTTAATTTCAAAAATATTATAACGGGTGGGCCAGAAAGGCGTACGATTTTAAAAACACTCTTGCGCTTGAACGATATGAGAGGGGGCCGCGCGGGTGGTGGGGTTGAGAAGCTCGGTTCTCGGAAATTTAGTCGTGATAGATAACTTCACCGGAGCGCAACGTGCATTCTGCGTTAAACATTATTACAAAAATGGCGATTCGTGCGCTATTGTTCGGCGTTTATTTCGGCGTGAGTTTGAATTACATGACCTAAATCAGTGTCCGAAGGAAAGTGTGATTAGATCGTGGGTCAGAAAGTTCGAAACTACTGGTTCGACTCTCAAACAAAAGCCTGCGGGACGCCCAAGGTCAACAAGAACGGAAGACACAATTGAACAAGTTAGAGCTTCAGTTCAACGTAATCCTGGTCTATCGACTCGCAAGCGTTCAGCTAAACTTGCGGTATCCAGAACATCTTTGCGTCGCATTTTGTTAAAAGATCTGAAATTGCACCCGTATAAAATTCAACTTGTGCAGGAATTACAGCCAAATGATCCAATTTTAAGACGAGCTTTTGTTGAAACAATGCTGGAACGTTTTCGGAGTTTCAACAATATTCTGTTCTCCGACGAAGCCCATTTTCACATAAATGGGCATGTCAATAAACAGAATTGTCGTTACTGGGCTGCAGAGAACCCACGTGCAAAACATGAAAAGCCTCTGCATTCGCCGAAAGTAACCGTTTGGGCGGCCATATCAGCGCACGGAATTATCGGACCCTATTTCTTTGAAAATGAACAAGGGCAATCTGTCACTGTAAACTCTGACCGATACATAGCCATGCTAAGGGATTATTTCTTTCCGCAACTGCAACAATTTGAAGCCTATAATCGTGCGACGTGGTTTCAACAAGATGGCGCGACATGCCATACATCTAATGCCTCTTTGGCGGTTTTGAACGAGATGTTTGCTGGGAAACTGATATCGCGCCGAGGTGACATTGCATGGCCGCCTAGAAGTCCAGATCTAACGCCACCGGACTTTTTTATGTGGGGACCTAAAAAGTAAAGTGTATTCCAATAATCCAGCAACAATTAATCAGTTGAAGACCAATATCAGAGAAGAATTGACAGCTATTTCCCGCGCAATGTGCGAGCGAATTTTTACCAATTTGAGGTTCAGATTCGAGGAATGTTTGTGGCGCGATGGGGCACTCCTCAAGGATGTTATTTTTAAGAAATGAATTTCCCGGATGTCTTCTTTTAATTGAAATAAAAATTGTATGTGAACTGTATTTAGTTTTTTTATTATATTTTTTTCAAATTCGCAATTATTTCTGGTCCACCCTGTATACTAAGATTCCAATATGAGATCCAATCTTTATTTTCCAAACCAAATTATTTAATAGACAAAGTTATAATAGGTTTTGAAGCATTGATCATAAACGCTATGACTTACTCATAGCGTTTATACACAGTTTAAACCCTACTCTAGGATAAGAGACATATAGACAATTAATTAACTTCTTTTTGCCTGCGACCGGTTAAAACGCAGTGTTAAGTTCCGCAATACAGTACATAATGTTCCAAAAGTATGAAGAATTATGCAGAAAAAAATATCCCACTATGTTCTTCTTGACTTCCTTTTCTTTTTACTACCAAAAAATTCAAATGTAAGAAGTGAAAAACGCTCACATGTAGAGAGTGACCTCTAGCAAATCTAACCACAAACCAGACATTAATATAACCAAGTGCCAATCAATTGAAAGTAGAATGAGAAAAGATAAAATACATTATATCCGAGCTACGGGCGTTATACGACAAATTTGTGTAATTTGTAAAGAGATTCTCATCAAGCGTTTTAAATCTTCACTTAACCCTTCTGAGTTCTGGCAAATAAAATTGATGGGCTCGATTTGTATATAGGCCAAATTTGATTTGGATGGATGATAAATTTATATTACTCTTGATTTTAGTAAATTTTATTATAATAATAGAATTAAAGCTAATATATGATATTGACATACAAATTAGATATTTTTATTGTATATTAGAGAATTTCAACACTAGGGGTCGGTTTTACCACTGCCTGATTTAGTATCGGGCAGCCTTAACTGCCAAATAAGGCTAGCCTATATTACTTCAAGCATCTTTTTTGCATTGTTGATACCTTGTCTCCTATGGGTAGCTATATATACATATATGTGAGTGATTATTGTCTACCAGATTACTTGTAAGGGAATTTGATGATTAAACAGATAAAAACATAAACAGCATTATAATGATATCTAAATTACAATAACAGGGTGATTGGCAAGCAGTATGTGCCTGCAGAATTCTGATGGGGCTATTCCAGGGCATTTTGTATCCAAGTCTTCACGGTATACTTGGACAGTGGTCGCCGGTTACTGAACGAAACCGGATGGGCACTATTGTGTATTCTGGTATGAACTGAACTGAATGTTTTATATACATCATTTTCTTTCAATTCATTTTCTTTCATTCAATCTTGAAAAGTTCAAGAAAATAAGATAAAATTTGATACACACACAATTTCAATAATTATCCTCAGAATGGGAAAATTAATTATAATTCATAAATATTTTATTTCAAAATTAGCATATGCCCATAACAGTCTTTTTGTTAGTGTAAATTTGAAACAATAAAGTCTCGTTTTTTTCTGTTTTCAAATTAATTTCGAGAAATAATGTCTAAATTATTTATTTTCCATTTTCGAACGTACCTACATGCTAAATTAAAACTTTCTTATGAGCTACTTAGTAATTAAAGAGTTTCGTGAAAGAAAAATATGACTTCATAAAAAAATATATATCAATAATATTTTTCTTTTCTATATGTTATATTGGTTTTAGCTTTTATTTTTACACAGGCGAAGTCACAGATAAAAGATAGTTACTAAAATATAAACAGTCATAGAACAATTTATACTTAATGGTATCCGTATTAGCTTAATGTTGCCTTTGTAAAGAATATTATATATTGTTCTAACAAATTTGTACTATGATTTTCGGCAGGTGCACAATTAGGAACGATAATAGAAATGATGGTAGCTGGACTATTATCTGGTAGTAAATTTGGTTGGCCATCAGTTTACTACGTAGCGGGTGCATCGTGTTTGGGCTGGTCAATCCTTTGGTTTATATTTGGATCTTCTACGCCCAGCACTAGCAGGTGGATTAGTAAAGAGGAAATGAAATATATTGAATGCAATGCTGGATCTACAGATATAAGTGAACAGAAGGTAATTCAAAGATGATTCCGATTATAAGTGTTAAAATAAACAGTGTTTAAAAAAATGTGTATATTTGGTTACAGAAAATGGCAACACCGTGGAAAAGTATTTGGACTTCCCTAGCGTTCTGGTCGATCCTGCTCGCACATAGCGGTCAAAGTCTTGGATTTTGGACGTTGTTGACTGAAATGCCGTCGTATATGGATAAAGTATTGGGTGTAGATATAAAAAGCGTAAGTACAAAAACTACAATTAAGGTATCGTACCTCAAAATGGCAAAATGGAACCCATATAGGATCACTTTATTGTCCGTCTGTCTGTCTGTAAATTTTGACGTAAAATTTTATATATATTTTTTTTTATTAATTTTGACGTATTCATAAAGAAAATAAAATGTCTAAAAATTAAAAAAAAAAAACCCTCTAACTTGTTATTTTCTTTTGATTGATAATAAATGAAAGTTCTGTAACATATATTTTATAAAACATTTTTAGAAAATACACGCTAATTGGCAAACGCCAATTTAAAAATATTAAATATAAATACAATTATAATTTCTACCTGATTTCCTTTTTCTGCCTTAAAGAATTATTGGGTTATTACATAAAGAGCATGAAATTAATAAAAATTACTAATGTCGAAGTTAGTGAAAACGCGATCCTATAATCTGTACATATTAGAACCAAACATATTTTTTCTCGGAGCTAAAACAACAATTGTACGCCATCTTTGCTATATATACTTTTTACGTACTTATGTATCCTTATTTTTTACAACAATAGAGCGGTTTCCTGTCAGCGCTACCATACTTCGCCATGTACGTCCTCAGTTTCATCTTCAGCTGGACTGCCGAGTTCCTTGTCAACAAAAATATTTTATCTCTTGCTACATCCAGGAAAATTTTCAATACCATCGGTAAGTAGCTGCTGTTTAGGCGTCTTAAGTGCATATCGACATTTTATATCGAGTCGATTAATTACAGCCAAACTAAATAAGAATAAAATAAAATGAAATGAACGAATTAATGTCAATTTTAATCTTAATACTTTATATTAATTATTATTCTATTCATTATTAAGCTGTATCAAGAATGTGACAGGGTAGGCAAAAGGAACTGAGTAACCTAACGTAAAGACACTCCATTTTTTCCCCCTTTCCACTGAGTTTGAGGCATTGTGCATTGAATGGTCGAATTCAATGCCTCGCTTTGTCTTTTTATCAAAACTAATAATTAAAAATATTAAATATTTATTATTCTCAAGTGGGTATTGAATCTGTCACATTTACACACGATTGTACTCCTGTGCCACATCAGGCCTCATTCCTTATTGTTATTTTTGTATGAAATTATTTGTACAGCATTCTGGGGCCCAGCAGCAACGTTGCTCGGCTTGTCCTACATCCCGGCGGGACACTTGCCACTCGCTGTCACCATGTTAACCCTGACCGTAGGACTCAACGGCGCCCATTACGTTGGATTTTTGGTATGTAATAACAATATATATATATATATATATATATATATATATATATATATATATATATATATATATATATATATATATATATATATATATATATATATATATATATATATATATATATATATATATATATATATATATATATACATATATATATATATATATATATATATATATATATATATATATATATATATATATATATATATATATATATATATATATATATATATATATATATATATATATATATATATATATATATATATATATATATTTTAAGAGATGATCTAGCCTTATGAAGCTTCGTTATTTACCCAACTGTTGATATTATAAATGTAAAAGCTATTGAATATAAATGCATTTTCAGATATCGCACATCGATTTATCGCCGAATTTCGCCAGCACTTTAATGGGCATCACGAACGGTTGTGGCAACATTTTCTCTATTATGGCACCTTTGAGCGTCTCCTTGGTTGTAAAAGATGAAGTATGACTTTCTTTTATTTTTAATCTTAAGGACATTAACAAAATTTCTTTAGATGGTTATTTTAAAATTACTAATTTTAAAATGTTAATCTACATTAACATTAACGAAAGAAAAGTACTATTGTAGAAAATGTATAATAATTTAAATATAACGATATTAGGACCCGCCGTTCTTGGGAACCGTTCAAGCACTCTGGCTACTAAGTTATACGTTCATCAAAGTCTTTAGAAGCTATCTTGGGCGAAGTGACACAGCGTCCATACTTACCGTGGTTATAGCTTAGATTCCCACACGGGGAAAATGTACGGTGTTGAATTCCTCCATTGAGTACACCTTAATTTTAAATTTAAACTGAAACTGATAAATGGAGTGCTCTGTCAGCCATATGCAGAATAAAGCGTGAGTTCAAAAAAACCTCACAATACATAAATAACAACTTTGATTTTTCCTTCAATATACAAACCGAATATCAACTTGATCTAAAATATAAGTTTTTAATTTATACTTAAATTAATTATATGAAATGTATAAACTTTTATATATAAAAGTTAAAACATACTGATATTTTTATTTTCACTGTAGAAATAAATCATTATTATCAGCAAATTTATAAACAATTTAACTTATATATCAATTAAAAAACATATGTATGAACTAATAAAAAAACATTAATGAGGCCGAAATATGTCGTATCGCAGTGACACTGTACTGTAAAGGCGACATGTTTTGGGTATACCTAATCAGGAAAATTTTATATTAAATATTTTCATTTCCTCGTTCTGGTAGCGAAGATTAAACACGACAGTGAGGTCCATCACTCAGCACACAACGCTTCAATATCCGGCAGAAAAAGAAGAAATCTGCTCCCTTAAACACTAACTTAACTGGTTTCTCAAGCAGATTAAAAATTACGCAGCTAAAAAGTAACAAACAATTTGATAATAATCTATGATCTTCACGATTATTAACATTTTAAATGAAACAATTTTAAATGAATTAATCACGTGGTCACGGACTACTGTAAAGGTACACAACATAAGCGATTAGTCAGATTTAAATTATTTCTCAGCTGTATCTCGCATATGGCAGGGTGGGCAGAGGAAACTTGGGAGCCTAGTGCTAAGACACTCTGTTCCGCTTTCGTTCCTATTGTTGCGTATTGAGTGGTGAAATTCAACGCCGCGTTTTTTGTCTTGTACCAGAGCGAAGATAATGAAAACATTAAATACTGAAATATTTCATTTCCTCGACTAGGGATCGAACCTGTCGGTTAAAGTTGCCACAAGCTTGTGCCGCTGCGCCACAACAGGCCTCAAATTCATATATGTATATATATATATATATATATATATATATATATATATATATATATATATATATATATATATATATATATATATATATATATATATATATATATATATATATATATATATATATATATATATATATATATATATATATATATATATATATATATATATATATATATATATATATATATATATATATATATATTTGTTTTGAAACAATTTCATGTTACTTATATGCTGCAGTGTAAAAAATAGCAAATAAAAAACGTTTTAATATTACAGACAAGTGCCGCTGACTGGAGGAAAGTGTTTTTCATATCGATCGCATTCTATTTCCTTAGCAACCTGTTCTTTATTCTGTTCATGTCGGGCAAAGTACAGGATTGGAACGAGCCAAAGATCAAAACATCTATCGGTAAGTTTAAGAAATAATTTGATATTTTTTCTGTTTTTATTTTAATATTTCAGCAGAAAACGGAAGTGAAAAGCAAAAGTTATATTAAACTTAATTCGTTAATAATAATCGTTTTTCGATCTCTTGATAAAAAAAGGCATTTTATTTCGCAATTTTTAACGAAACTTCGCAGTTTTGAACAGTTTTTTTTTGTAGTAAAAATAAAAAAAATACCCCAAGTGATAATCGAATTCACTACTTTCACATTGTCAGTTAAATACAGTACCGTTACGTCACAACGACGAAGATAACACATCCTAAATTTATCATAGCTTGTTAAGATCCGTCCGTCTTCATTATTATTCAAGAAACGTGTCTTTCATTTCTGAATAATAAGTATGTTAAGATTTATTTATATCATCTTTATGTTGCTATCATTTTATTCCAAGGAAGAGTCCTAAATCTCTGTCCAAGTCCAATTCCAAGTCCAAGTCCAATATTAAAACCTACTATTATAGTAGACATTCTGTTTTTCACTTTTTGTCTATTAGAGGCCTGTCGTGGCGCAGCGGCACAAGAGTGTGACTGTAACCGACAGGTTCTGGGTTCGATTCCCAGTCGAGGAAATGAAATATTTAATATTTTCAATTTGAATATTTAATGTTTCATTTCTTCGCTCTGGTAATAAGGCAAAGCGCGGCGCTGAGTTCCGCCACTCAACACGCAATGCCTCAAATTCGGCGGAAAGTGGGGAACGGAAGTGAAACGGAGTGTCATAACACTAGGTTTCACTTCCTTTCCCTCTGCCTACCCTGCCTAGTGCGGGATACAGCGTGAAGCTGAAAACAAAAAAAAAAAAAGAAAAAAAAAAAAAAAAGAGTGTGGATATAAAGTTAATTCCTTCATCTGATTGGGAATCGAGTCACAAACACTGTGGTATTGTCCTACTGCGTTAATCATAGCGAAAATCATATGAAACTGAGACCATCAGGTCTCAGTTCCATATTTTTTCATTCAGCATTATATTTCAAAAACACTTCCATAAAATTCACCAAAGATCAATAATAATTGAAAATTTCAAAATTTTCAGAGGATGGAGTGAAGAAAACCAAAGACAAAAAGAAATCGAAAATCCAAACAACGGGCGAGCACAAATTCTAATAATAATATAAAAAAAATATTCATGTACAAAATATTTACTAGTCATAATGTTATTTAAAGTGATCAAACCGATTCCAAATATATGACAATCACCCAGATCTAGAAATAAGAAATAATATCATAGAACTGCTGTACCAATGTTGGTAAAACTCATTCTTTTCGCATAGTAAGAACATAATTACTATCAAAAAGGAAAATCATGATGAAAAAAATTATCATGATTTTCCTTTTTTGATGGGAAATTTCTTTTATAATATAATAATTAAGCACATTTGCTTAGAAAGACATCAGTGAGTGTAAATGTATTGAAGTAATGTACTTAGTAGAATGAAGATGGTGCTTTACCCTAATTATTTATTAGTTTTTAATAACTTTGTTGGTGAAGAGAGGCTTACCAACAATATGGACAGTACACAATAATAAATGACTATTCCATGGTAAAAGTAAAAAAATATCTTAGAATTTATCATTCAGTAACGCTTAAGCATTTTTTTATAAGTACCTATTTTACACTAGGTTCCCAAATTCCCTCTGTCTACCCTGCCATGTGCAAGACACAGCGTGAACCTGAAAAAAAAACTTGTAATAAAAGGTTAACTCTCTTCACCACAAAGCGACGTTTTAAGTAGCGTGAATGTATTAATCGCTCAACGTGTTATGGTGTTTGAGAAAACTGGTCCTAGGCATGTATATGACGTATGTTTTTTACATATTTTGTCTGTCCTATAATAGTCTTGTATTATTCTGATCAAGTTATATTTTAATGTCCGACCGCTACTCGAAGAAATATTTAATATTTTCAAATTAAATATTTAATAATATAATTTCTTCGCTCTGGTAACAGGGCAAAGTGCGACGCTGACCTAAACCACTCAACACGCAATGCATAAAATTTGAATACAGTAGTAAAATGATGGTAATGGTGCCCCCAGTACACCTGTACTCCCGAAACATCATAACCCGTAGTAACACACTGTGACATTATTATTATTATATAATATAATAATTGATATTATAATAATGTCACAAAAAATATATTGACTCAAAACCATATTCAAAATTTAGTACTGAAATATTTTTTGCATAAAAAATCAAGTGACCCCTTTTATCACCAAAGATCAGAGATGTTGATGTAAATATTATTTATTTCTTTTTAATTTATGTACATAAGGTAGTTATAAAAACTATTTTATTATAAGAGAAAATAATTTTATAAGTAAAAAGTGTAAAATTTGATACGCAATAAAAATATATAATTATGTTTCAGTTTTATTATACAACTTTGTTATTAAAAAATAACAAAGTTGTACTTTTTAGTTTCCCGGGGTCCCGATTCTCAAAAGGTAATAGCGGTACCCATATAGGATAACTTTATTATCAGTCTATGCCTTTGAAAATTATATTTATCTTGAGATTGCGTTAAACTAAGAAAATAATGTCTAGTATCCAAGTCACTAATAATTATCACTTCGAGCACAGAAAAGATTCTTATTCAGCGCAAAAAAAATATACATCTTTTTTGATGCTTTTTGTATGAAATTTACGTAATCAAAAACATCACAAACTTATGTTTGTTGTTTATTTTATGTATTATTAAGTTTGTTACTTTTATTCACGCGTAATTAAAACCAAATTTTGTAACTGTAAGTCTACAAATACAGCAGTGTAATTCAGAACAATATCAATAAAGTATTAAGAACTTTCTATTGTAGTCCATTTCATACAAAAAAAATGTAATTTTAAGTTTGTCGATTTCTGTTGTAGTTCTAGACAAATTCTCGGTAAATTAGTCTACCTTTCTTTATAGAACCTTAGTAAAAATTTGTTATATTTTGTACAATATTTAAAGTTTATTTTCCACTGGATCCGAAATCAGTTATATAATATTATAACACAAGGTTAACATTGTAATTTAGATTATTTCATAGTGTTCTTATATTTTTAGCTATCCAAACGAGAAACGGACTGATCGGCGTTGACATGAATGCATCTCGGAGCGATTTACTAATAAAAAGAGCATCATTTACGACATCTTTTAATTTCATCAACCCGAAGCCAGTCATTAAGACTTTATGCCCATATAATATCCGATAGTCAATTGGACAGAATTTACCCAACAGTAAAACTATTGCATTATCTGTTTTTACTAAACCTATATCATTCAGCTTATGCTGAATCATCAATGCTATCATTGAGGCCTTTTTTGGCCTTTTTCTATCAATTTGTAACCTGGATGCAACTGAGTGCTTATTATATCACTATTAGGCGCCCCATTCATAGTGATTGTCCTCCAACAAAATGGAGGTTGCTATTGGAGGTTGTGTGCATATCTACACAAGTGCCTAAATTGTGTTGTCCGAGCGGTCAAGTCAAATTGATGCCATTGGTTGATCCATTAGTCACCAGATTAATCGGTTTCTGAAAATGGATCTGACTTTTAAGATTTATTGATGCATATCTAGCAATATAATATGTATTTTAAGTAAAAGTCAGTTGGCGTAACCAAAGTTTCTAAAAAAAAAATTAAAAGTAGTAGTAGTAATAATGTTTTTGATTTTCGCGATTATTACACATTTTAAATGAAACTTTTTAACTTAACTTTTTAGGATTAATCGCGTATATTCATTGGTAAGCATTTTTGGAAATCCGACGTTTCGAGCATTTTGTAGTAATCCGTGGTCACGGGTAGACTGAGGTGGCGTTTGTTTGCCATTTGATTTTTTTGATTCCTTAATTGCCTCTCGTACTGGATACCTGGATTCTTGCAGAGTGAGCAACCTGTACCTGGTCCTCTAATGTGGTGTGCTTGAGACTTTAAATTTGTGGGTGGTGGTGGGCTCTCTGAAACAAAAAATTGCCAACGTTAGATAACTGTATAGGGTAGTGATGAGATTCACCATTGAGATATCTATTGGTGTGCGTGGGTTTCCAATATACTGTGGGGCCTATTAAGCCATTAGAATTCTTAATGACTAAAATATCAAGAAAAGCTAAAGACTTATTTGCCTGGAATTCCATTGTGAACTGAATGTTATTATTAATAGAATTAGGAAGGTTTAAGAATATATAAACATTGTCCGTAGGTGACATTGTGAAAGTGTCATCTACGTACCGCTTTTATATCCTAGATAGACATGGTGAAGAGCTAAGAATCATCCCCTCGAAATCCTCTATGTATATATCTGCTATTACCGGGGACACAAGCAAACCCATGGCAATGCCATCAATTTGTAAATAGAATTCTTGATTGAACACTAGATATCCAGATGTAAGACAGAGTTCTAAGAGTTCAAAATATTCTATAGGCTTGTTGTTCTCCTCTAGCTTCCGCGTGACAATCCTGATGCAGTTTTTAATAGGTATACTGGTGAACAGCGACTGGACCTCAAAACTGACCATGGTTTCATTGCTAGCTAACTTCCGAGTGTTCTTCTCTCTCGACCCCCTAGGGGGGAGAGGGGTGACGGCATCAAGGCTAGAGCCCTCATGCCGTAGGTGTCATGCGGCGGAGAGAGGACTTTCTCGACGTGTTGAGCCAGTTCATACGTCGGTGTATCGATTTGGCTCACTATTGGACGAAAAGGTACATCTTTTTTGTGTATTTTTGGTAACTCATACCACTTTGGAGGTTTTACACAGCTAGGCACGAGAGATTTAATGTAAGAGAACTAACGATTTGGCATGATTTTTAATAAATGAGGCTGAACGTGGGCTCTATACAGGCCTAAACGTTGTTTTGGCGTGAAATACTGTCTCGCTCTGTTGATGACCCACAGTTTCTTCGAGGCCAACTTGGCCTTGCTTTTCAGATGATCACGATACTGGCAGTCGCTCGAAAAGCTGAGGCCCAATATACTAATGCAGGGTGCGGCTTTATTAATAGCCTGAAGCAAGCATTTCATTCACAAAGCGTGTCATCATTTATCAAATCGTTAATTTGATAATAGCTTTTAAGACCCAAACGTCTTTTCAAAACTTTTTGAAATTGTGAATTCTAGCTTATTCTATTGTAAAAGAGTACACATTGTCTCATAAATTCTATTGTTACACATTGTCTCATAAACGGATTACGTGCTCGATGCATTCCAGTCATTTTTTATTTTTAATATTTTTGATGTGCCAAATAACGTGATTTAATGTGAACTATTGACTTGTTGTTCATAATTCGAAATGTGTATAAAATTAGCCAGATTTATCGGTATTCAATAAATATAGTGATGAGTCATTATTTTTTTTTGTTATATGTAAAGACATTTTTCGATTAGATATTCTTGTTTTAATATGTTTTTACCTATTGTTTAATAATATCTGGTTTAAACCGTATCGTACAACCTCTTTCATATCGTCTTCACACAACATGACATTGGCGAAATAATGTGCCCAACTGGCACGCTCGGAACTCACACGGCTCGGCTATAGTCAAAGAGATATTTCCATATATTTACATATGTCTCATTAAATATAAAATCTTTGGAGCTTAACCACCATAAGAATGAATCTTCAGTCAGAAGTCATGGCCTGAATTCTGGAAGTAGTTATTATAAGTTCTATGCTGCGATTCAACCTAATATCCCCAGGCGGCCATGGTTTTATTTTCAAAAATTTATTGAACGGAGGATAACATCTACCATATGTCGCTTGCGCCTTGGGTATGCGTGTACACCTGTACATCTGGCTAAGATCAGGGTCAGGGACCTCTCACTGTGTGAATGGTCTAGACGATGGTTCCCCTTCTCACATCCTTTTTGCATGCCCTAAGTTAATCCACCCCTTATATAATGTCCTTCCCCACAAAGTTCCCCGTCCCCTTAATGTTCTGTGTTTGTTAATGTTTGTGTTAATATATATATATATATATATATATATATATATATATATATATATATATATATATATATATATATATATATATATATATATATATCTATATATATATATATATATATATATATATATATATATATATATATATATATATATATATATATATATATATATATATATATATATATATATATATATATATATATATATATATATATATATATATATATATATATATATATATATATATATATATATATATATATATATATATATATATATATATTATATATATATATATATATATATATATATATATATATATATATATATATATATATATATATATATATATATATATATATATATATATATATATATATATATATATATATATATATATATATATATATATATATATATATGCATTCTGCTATTGTGTGATATTATTTCTTCTACCGTACAACCTCCTTCGTGTCTTCTCCATTTAACGTGACATTGGCGAAGTGATATGTGCTCAACTGGCACGCTCGGAACGCCATAATTAAAAAACCATACCAAATGTTGTTTTCTTTATTTCATTTGTGATAATTGTGGGTAAATATCTTAAGTATAATTAAATAAAAGAAAAACATAATTCAATAAAAATAAATTAATGACAAGTAAGGTAAATAAATAATGCTTATAGACTTGTTAAGTCAATGGAGTAAGATATAAACTAAGGAAAAAACAAACTTCATAAAAAATAGAAAAGAAATAAATAAGATATATAAACAAAAATTTATGTTACTTTTTTACGATTCTCCTCGTCGTACGGACAAATTGCTTGACTGTTGCGGATGGTTTGACTGTGGTTGAAGCAGATATTCCTTGGCTTTGAGCTTCTAATTTGGTGGATATATCGTCAAGTTCTCATACTATACTTGTAGGTTTACCATCCGGGCCAACAACAATAATAAAACCGTCTTTGGTCCAGCATTTCGTGATGCCAAAGCGCTGTCTTGCAGCCATAAAAGTTTCATGTCGAGTCTTGGTAAAAATTCGGAGATTGTTATTCTTGTATTTTTAAGAGAAGATTTTAAATACTAAATTTGATTTCTTAGTGATTGATCACTGAATTTTAGTAAAATGGGTCTAGACTTCCCTGGTGAGATTTTACCCAGTCTTTGACATCTATTAATGTTAACTGTAGAGAGAGTTAGGGATTTTGAGATGCTCTGCCAACACTTGAATCACTTGTGAAGCAGTGTCTTCTTGCTTTTTATCTTCACTAATACCGTGCACTAACAAGATTTTTCTTTGACTTGCATTTCTATATATTTTATATTATCCGGACCTGCAGCTGGAGCCCCTCAAGAGCAGTCAACACAAAATTTCGAAAGCTATTGAACTGTTCAGCAAAGGCTTGCAGTTGGAATTGCTGTATTGTTCACCGAGTTCAAGTTTTTTTGAAAATCTGCCATTTGTACATTGATATGCTGTGTTAATTTATCTATTGAGTGCTTCATTGCAGTGTTTGACTTGTTATAAATATTTTGAAGACCACAGTAGCTTCAAGGTCGGTTATCCAAGGTCGATTGGTTTTGAGTGCTTCTTACAGTGTGGCAGAAATTTTAAAGGAAATATACTGCTGGCAGGTTGGATGTGTTAGTTCATTACTTTTATGTAACAAATCAGTCAGTGGTCTGAAGTTTAAAATAGCATCAAACTGTACAAAAATAGTAGTAGTAGTACAACAATGACTCATACGTAAGATTACAAAAGCGCAATCGCACAATCAGAAAAATGTAAAGAATGAGGTGGAATGAAAAAGTTTTTAATGCCTTCCATAGGGGTGGGAGTCCACGATGGTAGGCTTGCTCGGAGCGACCTCCTGCCAGTTCTCTTCTAGAGGGCTGCAATGTTCCATCCAACACTATGTGCGCCACACGAGCACGCACTGTTAGGGCTTCCCTCCAAGGTGACACGCACCTCTGCGTCCCTACTGGTGTGATAAGTGGAGAGGAAGCATTGAGGAACGCCACACAGCACGCCACGTCCGGTAAATTTAGTAAAATCATACTTATATTTAAATCGTACATCAAGTCCTAACAATTTTAGACCTGTACCGGTAATACCTACATTTAATAAATTCTTGAAACAAATATTTTAAATCAAATTTTATTACATTTTAAATATCATATACTCATACATAATAAACAGTATGGTTTTGCTAAGGGTCGCTTTACTACCGATGCTGGTATAGCTCTCTTAAGAGTATTTATGAAGCACGGGAAGAATTGAAGGATGCTCTTGGCAAGATTTGTGATTTATCCAAGGAATTTGAGTGCGTGCAGCATTCAACATTGGTCATAAAGCTACACCATTACGGCATAAGAGGACGTGAACTTAAGTTCTGACTTCTTATTCAACTAATAGGATTCAGAGAGTTGATGTGAATAATAGGACATCTCCTGGTTCTTTAATCAGTATAGGGGTCCCACGTAGGTCTATTTTTGGTCCTTCTCTCTTTTTAATATATATAAATGACCTACTATATTTAGATGAAAAGATTCATAAGATTGTTTTTGCGGATGATACATCGCTATTTTTTAATGTTATGAAAAGAAGAGAAAGACTATATGACTGATTATGATTTTGTAATATATAAAAATTAAACTTTTATTGCCTGCCTGTCGTGGCGCAGCGGCACAAGAGTGTGACTGTAACCGACAGGTTCTGGGTTCGATCCCCAGTCGAGGAAATTAAATATTTAATATTTTCAATTTAAATATGTAACGTTTCATTTCTTTGCTTTAGTAATAAGACAAAGCTCGACGTTGAATTCCGCCACTCAACACGCAAATGCCTCAAATTCGACGGAAAGTGGGGAACGGAAGTGGAACGGAGTGTCTTAACACTAGGTTCCCGGGATCCCTCTGCCTACCCTGCCTCGTGTGGTATACAGCGTGAAGTTAAAAAAAACGTTTATTTATCCCTATAAATAAGATGTTCTGTGTTTTAGTTATAATAAGAACCATCATACTCTTCTTTATTCGATCCATCGGTTCACTGTACTATTGTTTGTATTTGGCAAGAGAGAATATTACTATTAATTTAATATTTTTACTTTTTTTAAAGTGTTATTCCACACTTAGAACAGAAAATACTAAAATTTAAAAAGCGTAAATTTAAGTTTAATATTTTCTGTCCTAAGGTAGCAGAAATTTGTAAAAACCTCCCTACAGAGATGCTAACAACATAAATAAGTTGTAATAAGCGTATATATAACATCACACAAAAATATTTTTGTCAATCCTGTACCTTTTCAGATTAATAATATTTTTTAAATGTATAATAGTAATATCTTCTAAAATATCTTTTCTATCATATGACGTAAATTAACATAAATAGCAACTTTTTGCTTTTAATAATTTTAAAAAAGCCCTTTATTTTTGTAAAACAAATAAGTGGTAACCGTAGGATGTCATTAGGATATAATCAGGTGTTTTTAAAAACTTTCTAGAATTTTAATAAATAAATAAGTAGTTGTATGATCCTTGTAGGAGAAGCTGCGGATGAATTGCTAGTTATGTATTTAAAAATATTGCTAGTTATGTATTAGTCAATATAAATAAAATTGTATTGTATAATTATACATGCAATATCGCTTTCAATGTCTCTGATGGCAAAGAGAGTCAATCTAAATATTACAAATGACGACACTATTAACTATAAAGTCGAATGGTATAGTGCAATGAAATTACTTTTATGAGTATACTATCGGAATGGAGGAATATATTTTTTTCTCTCAACTACAAAGGAACGGTTTGAACAGGTAGTGAAATCATATGTATAGCAAGTTTTTATAAAAAATCACGTGCCTTTAATTGTCTTAAAAATCCAATTGATATAAGGACTAAGTGGTGTTACTACTCCTGCATTTTCTACATTCGTCGAGTTACAAAAGTGATTATCACCGGCAGAAAGAACTGCTATAATACCAGTAGAATGAATAATAGGCCCTCCTGAATCACCAGCACAGGATGTCGCAGGCATATTACACTTCCAAAACATGCAAAATGACGGTCGTATAATATCTTTTTTTTTAGTACATTTTACAACTATTGCTTCATATACTTGGAGCGATTTATTAAGAAAAAGAGCATCATCTACGGCATCTTTTAATTTCATCAACCCGAAGCCAGCCGTTAAAACTTTATGCCCATATAAGGTTCGATAGTCAACTGGACTGAATTTACCTGACATTGAAACTGTTGTACTATCAGTTTTCGCTAAACCTATGTCATTTAGCAAGACATAAAGGCCTTTTTCGGATTCTATCGATTTATATCCAGGATGCAACTGAGTGCTTATTATATCACTAGCGCCCCATTCATAATGCTTGTCCTCCAGCAAAATCGTATAACGGATGATTAGCTTAGGTTTACTCGTTATATTAATTTCAGGAGCGGACCACATATCTTGTATGGCTTCAATACAATGCCCTGCGGTTAATGTCCACGTGGATGTTACAATACTGCCACTGCAAAATGTACTGTAGAGGTCAGGTTGTATTCCTGAACTGTTTTTATGTGCCAGAGCTACTGCATAAGGAAATTCACCAGGAATAGCATCTCGACCTTGAAAAACTCTTAATACTTCAGAGCTAAGTGTAGCACTAAAATTATATACACAAAGAACGGCTGCAATCAATTCGGATATATTTCGACACATAACTAATAAATAATATAATATTTCTTTGTGATCTTTATATTTATTATTCCATATATAAACAAAATAATTGAATTTTATTTAATATCTTCAAATAAACCAAATCTATAAAAAAGACGATAAAAATAAAATAAAAGCACAACAAAACTAGTTTACGGCTTAATATTTACGAAAAATTATTGTTGAGGCTGTGGAAAGATCGGACGCCACGATGAAAGTGGTGTCGAACATTACTTAGATGATCAAACCTCACGTGACATATCCATAATATTAGTCATCCATAACTTATATCTGTGTACTGTTTACCATTTATCATTAGATACACACTGATATACACTTATCTTCCGTTATTATATACCCACTTTAGATTGTGTTTAAGATACTAGTAAGTTAAATTCAAGTGTTTTGTTAGTTTTAAAAAGTATTTATACGCCCGCTAATAGTGCCAATAAATATAAAAATTAAATTAAATTAACTTTGTTATCACAAAGGAACGGCTTGACCAATATATAACAATGACAAGAGAAGATTGTTATGATTTAAAATAAAATATGATAATTTATGATGATAATTAATTTTCCAATTTGTATTCACACCAATTTTTTGCTATTGGAGGTTGTGTGCGTATCTACAAAAGTGTCTAGATTGTGTTGTCGGAGCGGTCCAGTCAAATCGATGCCATTGGTTGCGCCATTAGAGACACTAGATTAATCGATTTCTGAAAATGAATTTCATTAACTGAAGTGATTTGGCATAACCATAGTTACTAAAAAAAATTTGCAAACTTTTAAGGTAAAAAGTAGTAGTAATATTGATAAAAAAACAGTCACCTACATATTATGTCTGATTCAAAAAACATTGGCATGATTGCAGGTAATTAAAATGCTGTGTTTATTGAAATAGTTTAAAGGACATCAATAGCTTTCACTATTTATCCAATAACAAAAGACAAATTGAAATATTTTTATTCAAAATAGGAAGTTACAAGCTCCGTTTCGTGAACGTCAATCAATTTACCACCACTTCACTAAAGGTACTGCCTCAAACCTGAAGCTCAACGGCACTAGTCCTTTTTTCTTGATGAAGCATTTCATTCACAAGGCGTTTGTGTTATCTTTTATAAAATCGTTAATTTGATAGCAAATAGCATTTAACACCAAAACGTCTTTTTACAACTTTTTAAATTTGTGAAATAGAAAATTCTTGGAGGGTTTCTGGTATACAATAGAATACTATTGTAAAAGAGAACACACTGTCCCATTAACGGATTACGGGCTCGTTGCATTCCAGTTATAGATTTACACTAAGTTTAAACTTATTTTTGGTATTAATATTATGTAGGTATATCACCGATTTTTCTATTATATCTATATACCTACGGAGATTCGGTTGAATATTTTTATCATCTTTCACAGGTTTCCTCATTGGTCAAACAGCAGTTAATGGTGACTACGAATCTTTGAAAATATATTTCGTGTGCGATTGAGCAATAAATCTGTCAAGAGGCAGAAATATTACTTGTCAGACATAAGTCTACATATGTACACCAACGCCTCGTGATTATCAGACGGCATGGTGTCCAATGGACCGTGAATAAAACAAACAATACGTTATGCTGATGGAAAACGTAGAAGTGGTTGTGGTTGTGAAGTACAATGGTTTTTTCACAAGTTTCTTGTCTTTACAACACTGATCCACTTCCTTGGTGAATGTATGCACGCATGAAATATACTTGGTATAGTGTTTTTTAAATATTTTTGATGTGCCAAATGACGTGATTTGATAGCAATTATTGACTTATTGGACATAAGTCTAATAGTGTTTAAAATCTGGCCATTTATCGGAAACCAATAAATATAGTGATGAGTCGTTAGTTATGCGTCAATTTGAGATTATAATTGCTGTCCGCTCAATATGTATTGAAAGCAAAATTCTATTTAACAATTGTCTTAGGGTAGCAGAAATTTGTAAAAATGTCTCTACGGAGACGCTAACATCATAAATAAATTGTGACAAGCGTATAAGAACTTTGACGTAGCTCGGTAATGTTGACGTTTTCCTTCTTCTGTATTCATGTTTCCATAGCCAGCTTTTTTTTTTGGTGACGCTGGGAAATGCTTTTGCGCAGACCATCCGTGCGCAGAACAGATATGCACAATGGATGGATGGTACTGTATGACTCATCAAAAGAAATCCGATACTACCCACTAAAATCCTCACCACCTGAGTCGAGACGCCGCAGGATCGCTGGTGCATGCCACTACGACGCCTCGGTGGAAGGCTCACCTATTGTGATCCACCATTGCTCTAATGATGCCCTATGGTTTTGCCTATGCAGTCTCATTAACTAAGAGCAAAAGGTCCTCTAGAGTAGGGGCCGTTGGAGATGTGTGTACTGCCTTCTACTACCCCCTTGTCTCCAACGACAGAGCGGGTTGGCGGTTTCTCGGGACTCTCGTACCCGCTCCGCGGCCTCTTTCAATGGCATGACAGATTCACAGAAGGAGACCATACTAGACCAACATCTTTCACTTTCCAGCATGGCCCCCACCATACTGGATAGCGAGAGGTCCCTTCCTACTATAACCATTAAAAGTTCTTGATGCGAAGCCCGTGCAGGACATTCCGCCAAAGTATGGTGAGCTGTGTCCGAAGGAGCATCACACTCATGGCACGATCCTTTCAACGCGAGTTCAACGAAACAAAGAAACAAACCATTTCTTAATATTTGGGTTGTTTTATTTCAATCGGATCCTAAAAAAGGCCTGTTGGCGCAGCGGCGCAGCGGCACAAGCGTGTGACTGTAACCGACAGGTTGTGGGTTCGATCCCCACTCGAGAAAATGAAATATTTAATATTTTCAATTTATATATTAAAAAAAACGCGGCGTTAAGTTCCACCACTCAACACCCAATGTCACAAATTCAGCGGAAAGTGGGGAACGGAAGTAGAACGGAGTTTCTTAACACTAGGTTCCCAAGATCCCTCTGCCTACCCTGCCTTGTGCGGAATACAGCTGAGTGATAGTGAGTGGATCCTAAAAAAAGATTATTATATAAATATTATGCATTTTGTTGGACAAAATTGCTACAAAATAGTTTTGTTGAGTCGGCTGAAACGAATGATAAGAAAAGAGAAAGAAATTTATGATAAACAATATAAATAAGCATTATAATTCAAGAGTGATTCAGATAAATAAATAAGTAATTGTGTAGTCCAAGTAGGCGAAGCTAGTTATGTATATAAACTATGTATACAGATAGACATAGACTTTATATAAACAATATATATATTATATTGTTTATATAAAGTCTGTTTGGTTTAATGAAATAAATTTTACGAGTATATTTTCGGAGGAATAGTTTTTTTTAATTTCCGACTGCATAGAAACTGGGAAAAGGGAGTGAATTATATATGTATAGCATGTTTACATTTAAAAATCACGTATCTTTAATAATTTTAAAAATCCAATTCATATAAGGACTAAGTGGTGTTGCTATTCCTGCATTATCTACATTCGTCGAGTTGCAATACGGATTATGGCCAGCAGAAAGAACTGCTATAATACCAGTAGAATAAATAACAGGCCCTCCTGAATCACCACTGCAGGATATTGCAGGCATATTACACTTCCAAGACATGCACAATGAAGGTCGTACAATATATTTTTTATGAGAACATTTTACAACGATCGCTTCATATACTTGGAGCGATTTATTAAGAAAAAGAGCATCATTAACGGCATCTTTTAATTTCATCAACCCGAAGCCAGCCGTTAAGACTTTATGTCCATATAAGGTACGATAGTCAACTGGATTTAATTTACCAAACATCGAAAGTATTGTCCTATCTGTTTTCACTAAACCTATATCATGCAGCATAACTTCAAGGCTTTTTGTGGACTCTATCAATTTATAACCAGGATGCAACTGAGTGCTTATTATATCACTAGCACCCCATTCATAACGCTTGTCCTCCAACAAAATCGTATAACGAATGATTAACTTAGGTTTACTCGTTATGTTAATTCGGGAAGCGGACCACATCATTTGTATGGCTTCAATACAATGCCCTGCGGTTAAAGTCCATATGGATGTTACAATACTGCCACTACAAAATGTCCTGTAGAGGTCAGTTTGTGTTTCTGAACTGTCTTTAAGTGCCAGAGCCACTGCGTAAGGGAATTCACCAGGAACAGCATCTCGACCTTGAAACACTCTTAATACTTCAGAACTAAGTGTAGCACTTAAGTTATATACACAAAGAATGGCAAAACTTAACTCGAATATTTTTATAAACATATCTAATAAAAAATATGATAAAATTATGTGCTCTTTATATTTATTATTCCATATACAAACAAAATAATTGAATTTTATTAAATATTTCTAAATCAACAAATTCCATAAAAGAAGCAATAAAAAATATCTAATCACAATAAAAACTAGTTTACGGCTTAATACTTAAGAAAACATACTGCTGAGGCTGTGGAAATTCTAAAAGAACGTACATTGCGGGCGGCACGATTATGATAGTATCGAACATTACTTGGATAATCAAATCTCACGTCACAGATCAGTAGCTCAAGCACGAATAATCATCGAATTCGTATCGTAAAAGTTTCGAGGCTACGACAGATTTTGTGTAACGTGTGTATTGTTGATCATTTACAGAAATATACACTGATATACACTTATCTTCCGTTATTATAACCCCCTTTAAATTGTGTTTAAGATGTGTTTTGTTAATTTTAAAAGGGATTTAAACGCCCGCTAATAGTGTCTATAAATATAAAAATTAAATTAAATTTCTTTTGTTATCACGAGTGAATGACTTGACCAATTTTTATATATAACTTGACAAGAAAGGGTTGCTATGATTTAAAATAAAATAGATAATAGCGCGGAAAATGTGATAATTTATGTTGATAATTAATTTTCCAATGTAACTGGTTATACCACTTACAAATATGTACATTTTTTGATGAACTGTATAGTATTAGACATGACACTGATAGAGTCGGTGCTACAAATACACGGAATGAAGTTGGACAGAATCAATAGAATCAAAATAAAAAAAATAACAACAATATAGAAATGTTTCATTTGAACCTATTAAGTTGAATTCACAGCATTTTTTTTGCTAATGGGTGTTGTGTTCGTATCTACACAAGCATCTGGATTGTGTTGTCCGAGCGGTCAAGTCAAATTGACGCTATTGGTACCGCCATTAGACTAGACTGACAGACGACTGACAGATGAATGGCCAGATTTGTAACATTTTTTTATTCATATCTAGCAATACACTATTCCTTTTAAGTGAAGTCGTTTGTCATAACAAAAGTTTCTAGAAAATAACCAACTTTTAAGGTCATTATGTCGGAAAGTAAATAGTAATCTATATATTATGTCGGATTCAAAATACATTGGCAAGATTGCAGGCAATTGAAATGCTGTGTTCATTGAAAGAGTCAGGTTAGTTTAAAAGGACATTAATAGCTTTCACAATTTATCTAAATATCAAAAGATAAATTGAAATATTTTTTTATTCAACACAGGAATTCACAAGCTTCGTTTTGTGAACGTCAATCAATTTTTGTCAAACCACCATAACAACATAGTAAAACACCAATAACAACATAGTAAAAGAATATCATAAATAATGTATACAAAAACTAGCAACTAATTTTAAAAGAGTCAGTCTTAGGGTGGTTAAGCTTTTAAAAGAGTCAGTCTTAAGACTGACTCTTTTAAAATCAAATAATTTTAAAATATTTTCATACATGACTTATAAAATAGTGTAAAAATTATATATCATTCTGGTCAATCTTGTAACAGTATAAACTATAAAACATGTATTTATTTACACATTATTGGAATTGAAATTGCTTAGAGATTGACAACCCTACTATTATTTAATTCTGAAATTTCGAAACGCACATTAACGCCCTTTTTTTAAATATGATATTTTTAGGTGAAGCGGAGCTTAACCAACTTAAGACTGACTCTTTTAAAAGTTGATACTGTCTTAGTTTTATGGCAACATTTTCTAACTAAATTTCTTTCTCGGATTGGCTATAAAGTGTCTCTAATAGATAATATTAATAGTTGAGGGACAGCAAATTTCGATGTTTCGAGCATTTTACAGTAGTCCTTGATCATGGGTAGACTGACGTGGCATTTGTCTGTCATTTGATATTATTATTATATCAAACTACCGCCAACGATTCCTTAATTGCCGTCTGCCTTGGATTGTTGCAGAATGATCTAACTGTATCGACGTTAGCTGTGAGTATACATCGAAATCCAACCATTACATCAGGTTTGATAAACCCCACATACTCAAAAACATCCTAATTTCAATGGAGAAGATGGTTGGAAACTTTCCACCACCTGGGATGTATTCTTAAAAAAATTAAAGTCTCAAGCACACCACACTAGAGGACCAGATACACTTGCTCATTCTGCAATAATACAAGGCAATACGCGAGGCAATTAAGGAATCGTTAGCGGTAGTTTGATATTATTATTATATCAAATGACAGACAAATGCCACCTAAGTCTACTGTGACCACGGACTACTGTAAAGTGTTCGAAACGTCGGGTTTCCAAAAATGTTTACCAATCAAAATACGCGATTAATCCGCGATTAATCGAGCGACTGAGTGAAGAAAGAATGGTAAGAAAAAATTATGAAGGAAAAGTGATTGGTAAGGGAGGGAGGGGGAGACCTCGGTTGACCTTCGAAAACACAGTATCGACGATACTGAAGGAAGGTCACGTAAAATGCATGAGGACCCCCCGGAGGGCATGTATGAAGAGGCTGATGACAGTGGACGAGGCAAAAGAGGTATGCCGAGACCGTAGCGTTTGGCGCTCCGTTCTACCTACCCCGCTAGGGATATAGCGTGAAGATAAGTAAGTAAGTAAGTATAACAGAATCAAGAAAAATCAAGTGACCCCTTTCATAACCATAGATCAGTGATGTTGATGTACATAAGTATTGTTTGTTTCTTTTTAATTTACGTTAATAAGGTACAAGTTATAAAAAGTATTTTATTATAAGAGAAAATAATTTGATAAGAAAAAAGTGTAATGTGTGTGATACGCGATAAAAATATGTTCTTATGTTTCAGTTTTATTGAATTTGATATTTACTCGTAACATCAACAAAAAATTACAAAGTCATACTTTTACTGAATATTAAGAGTCTTTTTTCTCAAAAGGTAACAACGATATCCTTATTGGATCTCTTTATTGTCAGTTTGTCCGTTTGAAAATAATTTACCTAGAGATTGCGTGGAGTTATTAACCGGAAAGTAATGTCTAGTATTCAGGTCTATTATCCCTTAGAACACAGAAAAGGCATGGTCCTAAATTTTGCTCCTGTTTTTCTGCATTTTATATGAAAAGCCGCGTTATCAAAAACATCACAAACTTATATTTGTTGTTTATTTTATGTATTATTAAGTTTGTTACTTTTATTCGCGCGTAATCAAAACCTATAGATTATTGCCCGTACAAATTTTATAATTGTTGGTCTTACAATACAGCACTGTAATTCAAAACAATACCAATAAATTATTAAGAACTGTTTATATATAGTGCATTTCATAAAAAAATATGTAAATTTAAGTTTGTCAATTTCTGTTGTACATCTGGTTAGCGTACAATGTTGAAATTCGTAAGGAATTCTCGGTAGATGAATATACCTCCGGTTATAAAAACTTAGTAAAAATTTGTTATACTTTGTAAAATATGTAAAGTTTATTTTGCACTGGATCCAAAATCAGTTACATAATATTGATAAAACAAGGTTAACATTGTAATTTAGCTTATTTCATAATGTTCTTATATTTTTAGCTATCCAATCGAGAAACGGGCTGATCGGCGTTGATATGGATGCATATAGTCCTGCTTCTTTACAACGACTATTTGTGCCAGCTGAGGTAACTGCAATAATGCCTGTAGAATGTATAATTGGAGCTCCGGAATCACCTGAACATACAGTTGAAGGATATTCACATTCATATGACAGACAAAATAGTGGATGTATTGCTTCGTAACATTTGATAATCACTGCGTCCATTAGTTGAAGTGATCTATTAAGTTTAATCGTATCCCCTACATTTCCTTCTTCAGTATTCATATCTCCATAGCCAGCTGCTGTAACTTCATGACCAAACATAGTTCGATAATCAACAGTACTAAGTCTACCAAATTCTGAAATCATTGTTTTTTCTGTTTTAAGGAGCGCTATATCATTTTTAAGATAAAATTTTTTCTTCATAATTTTCTCTTTGTAGTTAAAAGTAGGATGTATTATTGTATCTATTATTTTACTAGTAAAGTAGTACCAAGTAACACTATCTGTTTCATTGACGTAACGGATAACTGGCTTGTATTTATTGGTGTTAAAATATTGATAAGCTAAGTAAATACAGTGTCCTGCGGTCAAAGTCCAGGTCGGAGTTATCACACTGCCAGTACAAAAGTTTTTATACTTTTCAATGATCTTTTTAGTTCTATATTTAAAAGCTAAAGCAACTACGTAAGGAAATTCTCCCTTATCAGCATCTTGTCCATCAAACACTCTCAATCCTTTGGAGTCAACTTTGATCACATAATCAAATATTACAGCAGGAATTATCAAAATACTTCCGTATATACATATATTTTTTAATGTAATACAACGGCACATATTACAAACTAATAAAAATCTGCATAAACCTACAAGATAATACTTTTTATCAAACAATTTCGTTGCTTTTATAAGTTATAAAATGTATTTTTCAATTTTCTGTACATTGAAACTAAACAAGCAACACAGTTTACTGTAAAATAATAAATATGGTCATGCTTTATGTCAACGTATTTTTTTTGGTCAGTGTTTTGATGGTTTCCAAATGAAGCTGGTTGAAACGCCACTTCCTACATGTCAACTTTTTATGTTCATAAAAACCAACTATTACCAACTAATAAAAATCTACAATAAACTTACAAAATAATACTTTTTATCAAACAATTTCGTTGGTTTTATTTGTAAAAAAATGCACTTATCTATTTTCTGTACATTGAAACTAAACATATAAATAATAACTATGGTCATGCTTTATGTCAACGTATTTTTTTTGGTCAGTGTTTTGATGGTTTCCAAATGAAGCTGGTTGAAACGCCACTTCCTACATGTCAACTTTTTATGTTTATAAAAACCAACTATTACCAACTAATAAAAATCTGCAATAAACTTACAAGATAATACTTTTAATCAAACAATTTCGTTGGTTTTATTAGTTAAAAAATGCACTGATCAATTTTCTGTACATTGAAACTAAACAAGTGACACAATTTACTGTGAAATAACAACTATGGTCATGCTTTATGTAAACGTATTTTTTTTTGGTCAGTGTTTTTATAGTTTTTAAACGAAGCTGGTTGAAATATCACTTCTTGCATGTAAAGTTTTTATGTTTAAAAAAAAAAACCTTTCCTAAATTTGGTAAAAGTCTTCACACTTTTTCACGCTGTGATTACGCAGAAGACAGTGAGGCAGAGAGAAATTGGGATCTTAGTGTTAAGACACCCCGTTCCACTTCTATATCCCGTTTTCCGCCGAATTTCCATATTGTGCCGCATTCGAGAATTGTGTGTTGAGTGGCGAAAATCATTCGCAGACTCGGCCTACATTTCTGAGTTCTTCTGAGTTACTTCTGAGTTGGCTTATCACTTTTGAGATCTAATGAATATTTATAATAATAATTATTAAAAACTTTACCTTTTCTTGTCATTCGTTTCAGCCGAATCAATATAACCGATATTTTGTAGCAATTATGTCAAGCAAAATGGGTTACATTTTTATAACAATCTGTTTTTGGGGATCCGATTGAAATAAAATACACCAAATATTAAGAAAAGGTTTCTAAAATCTATACTAATATTTATAAGTTGAAAGGTTTGTATGTTTGTTTGTTTAGTAAATTGTTTGACGTTAAAAATACGAAATAGGCAGAGAGAATGGAGCACTAAACGCTACGGTAATGGAGGACGGATCTACAAATACTTCAATTCGAATTTTAATAATAGATTACGAGTAATTTTAGTAACAATAATAATTAATAATTATAATAATAGATATACTCGTATTATGTATATAAGATATTACAAATGGTTACTAAGAGGTTCTTCCGCATGAATCGCATTGTACTTTTTCAGCACTTCCATTATCTCGTATTTTTTCAATAGCTCAAACTTCTGATTGCATCAGGCTGTCCATAAAGCTATTGGTATATATATATATATATATATATATATATATATATATATATATATATATATATATATATATATATATATATATATACATATATATATATATATATATATATATATATATATATATATATATATATATATATATATATATATATATATATATATATATATATATTATTGATATACTGGTGAACACACCAGTATATCTATTAAAGACTGCATCAGGATTCTCAAGCGGAAGCTAGAAGAGAACAACATGCTCATAAACATTTAGACACTGCCTTATATCTGGATATCTAGTCTTGAATAAAGAATTCTATTTACAAATAGATGGCATTCCTGTGGGTTCGCCTGTGTCCTCGGTAACAGCAAATATATACATGGAAGACTTCGAGGAGATGGCTCTTATATCTGCACCATGTCCACATATCTACAAATTCATACCATGTCTACATATTCAGCCGCAAACTAGTTTTTTTGTTCTTAGATATATTTTTATAGCAATTTTTATGGACTAAGTTGATTTCAAAATAGTAAATAAAATTCGATTATATTGTTTGTATAAAGAAAAGCACAAAAAATTATAACAAATTTTTTATTAGTTATGTTTTGAAAAGTATCTGTATTGATTTCTGCCATTCTTTGTGTATATAAAATATAGTGCTACACGAAGTTCTGAAGTATTAAGAGTTTTTCAAGGTCGAGATGCTGTTCCTGGCGAATTTCCTTATGCCTTAGTTCTAGTACTTAAAAAAAATCAAAAGCACAACCTGACCTCTACAGGACATTTTGTAGTGCCAGTATTGTAACATCCATATAGAAATTAACCGCAAGGCATTGTATTGAAGTTATACAAATGATGTGGTCCGCTACCCGAATTAAGATGGCTCCGCCCTCCATTACCATAGCGTTTGGTGCTACGTTCTATCTGCTGATTTCGTTTTTTTAACGTCAAACAATTTACCACAGTTTCCCTAAATTTACAGTCTCAGACCTGAATAGAATTGTCGCCAGAAACTCAGCGGCAGATATCCTTTTTTCTAATTAAATATTTTCTCGAATGAATCTTATTATTATAAGTGACAATGAGACTCATACATTGTCGTGTACATACATACTGGAGCGAAAAAAACATTTATAAAATCGTTAATCGCCGTTAGCAAACAAACTTTTGAATTGACCATGGCACTATAATTGAATTCTGATCAAAAACGATTAATAATGCAAAATTTCTATGTCATTTATTCTGAATCTTCTCTCGTTAGTTACTCTATTCGTTACTCTATTATTTGTCTTATAATCCAATCAACAAAAGGACTAAGTGGTGTTACCATTCCTGCAAAGTGTGATGTTCCCATCGAGTTGCATTTCTCATTGTCACCAGCCGTAAGAACTGCTATGATACCAGTGGGATGAATGACGGGGCCTCCTGAATCTCCACGACAAGATGTTGAAGGCTGATTACAATTCCAGGACAAGCAAAACGACGGGCGAACAATATCTTTTGTATCAGAACATTTTACAATGATCGCATCATATACCTGAAGCGATTTATTAAGTGAGAGAGCATCATCAACGCTATCATTTGATTTCATCATTCCTAATCCAGCCGATACAACTTTATGTCCATATAAAGTTCGATAGTCGATTGGACTGAATCTTCCCAACATTGAAATTGTTGTAGTTTTCATTTTCACCAAACCTATATCATTGACAACAATCAATTGATTAAGTTTAATAGTTTTCACTTTAAAACCAGGATGAAGTTGAGCGCTTATTATATCACTAGTAATCCATTTGTCATGTTTTTTTTCTGAGGATGCTGTATAACGAATTGCAAGTTTAGTTCCATGAATTTCACGTTGAAGAATATCAAAAGAAATACTTCTCAAGTTTTCAACACAATGTCCTGCAGTCACAACCCATACTGGTGTGACGATGCTTCCGGTGCAAAACGGTTGATAGTATTCATTTTGTGTTCCTTCGTTAAATTTTACTACAAGAGCGGCAACGTAAGGAAATTCGCCAAGTGTAGCATCTCGTCCTTGAAAGACTCTTAACATTTTTGAAGTAACGAATATAGTAGTTAAATAGTTTATACAAAAAATAGCAGCAAATAATGTTAACATTTTTTCAAACATTACTTTTAAAAGGGTATTCGTTATGTGATTCCGTCTAATTTTGATTTGAAAATAAACTGGTTGGCGGTCTATATACATATATGTAAGTTATTTTACACATTATTGCGATTGAAACAGCCTACGATAACAACTTTACTATTATTTAGTACTGAAGGTTTCGAAACGAGTATAACCTCGTCAGTCTTCGTCGTATGGCGTTTACGCCGTATACTCTGCACCGCGCCCACGTCCGAAGGGGACTCTTAAATTCCTACATCATCTTCACTTTAGTGTTATTTAGAAAGTTCATTAATATACAACTAATAGATACTGTAACAAGCACAAATAAAACATTTTTTTTATTTTACCTACATTTTTATTTTGAAATAAGTAAAATATTTTTTGGATGTAGATGAACTTAGAATCATATATCTCTAATATGTCTAACAATCCGATTGAGGTAGGGACTTAGTGGTGTTGCCAATTCCGCAAAAAATATTTTTTTTTAGTGAAAAGTGGAAACTTTATTGATTTATGTTAAATTTTTGTAATTTTATTGTATATGTTCTATCTTAATTGTATATTTCCCAAATAAAAATAAAATAAAATAAAATAAAAATAAAATCAAATCAAAAGCTTCACTGCCAATACTTCTTAGGGCTCATATGATACCAGTTGGGTTAAAAATAGTCCCTTCTGCATCCCCACTACAAGACTTTGCAGCCTCGTTACACAATCCCAGTACATGTAGGGGTATATAGGGGTCGCATAGTACCGAATACACGAGGACTGAATATCAAAGTATATTTCACAACTGTTACTTCATATACTTGGATCGTTTTATTAAGTAATAAATCATAATTTACGCCTTTTCTGATTTTATCAGAGCTTACAGCAATAATTTTGAATCCATACAAAGAACTGAAACTGAAACTGAACCGAACTGAGGCATTCGAAATATAACCAGCTTAACAATATCTTTTATTTTCGCGATTGTTACACATTTTAAATGAAACACCACGGGTGTTTGGACTACTGTAAAGTGTTCGAAACGTCGGGTTTCCAAAAAACATGTTTAACAACCAATATACGCGATTAATCCGGTTAAAAGTGTTTCATTTAAAATGTATAACCAGCTTATATACTCAATTTATAACTACATAGGGAATATTCCAGGTGCTGTACCTCTCTCTCTCTGATTTGAAAGATCCTTAACGAGTCGAATATTACTACGAATAGATAGAAAATACCATATTAAAATAACAAAATACAACGTAGAAATATTTACAAATTTATCAAATCAGCGTTGTGCAAAAACAATATGATTTCAAATAATTTTTTAATGAATAAATTAATTCATTATTGTTTTGCTGAAATACATAACATTTATAAATATTTACATATTACTACAATACATAATAATTTTATTTCATGTAATGTTAGCAACAAAAATATTGCTGACACCTGCTAACGTCAAAAAACGAAATACAAGCAATCGTCGGCGCTCAGTTATTAAGCAACTTTACGTATCTTTATAAATAAAAACTAATAAATATATCAAGTCATTGTGGAGCATTTACCATTTAATTAAGTGTTAGCTGAATAAATAATAATAAGAACAAGTTATTTATGCCTACATTTCTTTATTTTATACAGAATAGAACAACAGTCCATAAGATCTTATAAAAAAAACAACTTTATAAACCAACAAAAACGTAATTAAACAAAAACAAAATAAAATGTAATTTTATTAATTTTTCCTTATAACTAATAGACCGATTATATTCATTCTTGAGATCAATCATTATCAATTATCAGTTACACCAAATTATAGGAACTCTTAGACTGCACTTGTTTTTAAAATATTTTGATTACGCGAAATCTCAATCCGAAATAAAAAAACACATGCGCGAATGCAATGAATGTCATAGGCCTACTTGCCTAAAGCGCAACCGTATTTTGTTTAAAGTTTTGTTTATATATTTTTTCGCTCTGATAACATAGTAAAGCGCGGCGTTAAGTTCCGCTGCTCAACACGCAATGCCACATACGTAATCGGTGAAAAATGTAGAATGGAACAGAGTGTTTTAACACTAAATTCCCCAGTTCGCTCTACCCTATTATGTGCCTTTGTTTTAGCCTATACGATATAGGCTAAAACAAAAGAAATTATACGAAACACACAGAAAAAAAAATTCAATGATTTCCATCGATATCCAGGGGATTTCAATTTGATTTATTTTTAATTTCATTTTCTGTTCACTTTTATTTACGGTTTTATAGTTGTCGTTAATAACAAATAATTTCGACAATTATTTATCGTGTATGTCTATGTATGGCCTGATGTGGCGCAGCAGCACAAGCATGTGACTTTAAACGACAGGTTGTGGGTTCGATCCGCACTCGAGGAATTAAATATTTAATATTTTCAAATTAAATATTTAATATTTTCATTTCTTCGCTCTGGTAACAAGGCAAAGTGCGACGTTGAGTTCCACCATTCAACACGCAATGCCTCGAATTCGGTGGAAAGTGGGGAGCGGAAGTGGAACACAGTGTCTTTGACACAAGTTTTCTAAGTTCCCTCTGTCTACCCTGCCATGTGCGGGATACTGCGTGAAGCTGAGTATATGTTATTTTATATATAAAAAAATCATAGTAACCGTAGCTATTGTCGTTCTGTCTCTCTATACTCCCTCCTAGGAATGAAGCTTGAAGTTAAAAAAAAGAAAAACACTATATATTAGATGCCATTTATTTACATCGTATTTTTTTCAGGTACAAAAATAAATAAGTTTACTTTAATCTCAGCTCTTTCGTTTACTTCATTTATGTACAGAGCTGGCTTTATCTGTGGTTTTCTTTTCTGTTGACAATAGATATAAAAAAATAGTTACTAAATGATTATACTACAAAAAAACGAAAAAAAAAATACTGAAACATAAAATACTAAATATTAACTTTTAAATAAAAACTCGAAAACTATACGGATGTGGTGTGTCTTAACAGTTGATTCTCAGGTATCCTCCGCCTACCATTCTATGTTCTGGATATAATGAAATGGTTAAAAACAAAATTGGGAACGATCTTAAAAATAACCTAAGCCATATGCGAGATACAACGTGAAGCTAATAGTAATTTTGGTCAAAGAAATCAAAATATTAGGGTTGACAAGTTGGTAAATTATGAAAAAAATTTATCAAGCAAAATCGCAAGCGGCAACCAATACAATATATTATGAACATCATACATGTAATTTTGTAACTAGACTAACCAATATCAGTCTCTTCATCAGGCTCATTCCATTCTTGTCGTGCCGATGTCGTAAAAAGTATGAAGAATAAGTTTGTAAAGAAATATACTGCTGATGCTAAGAAGAACACCTTGCGCCATTCTGATGATTTAGTCTGAAAAGTAAAATGGGAAAATATGTTAAAATATTTTTCGCTTCCTTTTTTATGATACCGCCATGAAATCCTTTATAACAATAAAAATATAAAACAAATGTATATTTCAAGTAATTACCTCGTCTTGGATGATGATTCCGCAAACAATAGGCGCTATAATCGAAATGATATTGGCAAAGCAGTTTGATATTCCCATAAGTGACGAACTAAAATTGGGGGCCAGATCGATAGATATTAACTGAAAAGATATAAAAAGTAATGTTTTAACAATAAAAAATACATTCGTTGTACTTCATTTATTTATATACTCCAATTTAGAAATCTTTGTTTAGTTGTGGATGAATAAATTCAATGATAATAATGATCATACAATTGCATTATAAAAATTATAGCTAATTTAATAAATTATTCCTATAATACATCGTAGGCATATTTTGCATCACATAATAAGTTGCCCTAATTTAAAGGAAACAAAATAATGTTGTACGTTTTAGCTTTACACTGTACCATAAATGTGGCAGAAGACACCTAGAGTTAAAAATTTCAAAAAAACTATTTGCCCAATTTTTAAGATATTCCGCTGTGGATGACATTTGTGAAACTTAATTCTGCTTTTTTTTTACTTGTATTTAATACAACAAAACAAATTTAGGACAAGATTACGTTTAAAATATTCACAAGGATAAAATCAAATAAAGAAGGTCTAGGTCTAACTTATGCCAAATATTTCAATATAAGCAAAAATTTAAGCTGTTAGGTCAAAAGATCTTTGATAAATTGAATTTAGCTCTCTCGAGAGTTGTTCAATTTTTGCGCCACGTACAAATATTTAATATTAAAGCAGATCAAGGGTTTCAATAAATGAGCTGCTCCTCACCTATGGATTTGGAAATCTATTATTGAAATTAATTTATTTTACGATTCAGTTTTTTTACCTAAATTAATAGTATATTTCATCCTCCAAGCACAACTGTTTGTTGTTTGTTGTTTTTTCTTATATATCATATTATTGCAAAATTGTTAGTTACAATGTAACATATTATTCATACTATGGACAACATAGTAAATTTAAATGAGATAAGCCCACCTGGGTAATTTTACTTTAATTCTATTTTTCTCATATGATTTTAACTTCAATATATTTTTAGCAAACGCAAAGTGTTTGGTCTTGTGCCTTTTGGATACCATTCAAGCGCTCCAATTAAATCAAACATAGTCTCATCAAGGTAAGTCTTTTATACTCTTGGACGGTATACACATTAAAAATCTTAAACATTGTCTTAAAAAGTATAAACTCATTATTACTATCATTATTACCATATATCCAGTATACTGGCCAGCATTGATTCCCACACTAACAGTAAGCATTACTACAGCCAGAATCATGTTACCCTGCGGTACGTATGAGAGACCAACTAGAGCGAGTGCCGGGCCCCATAGACCTAAAAAATATTTCACATTAAAAAAGTCAGCTTGAAATTAGTACAATGATATATTTTATTATGGATAAGACAGGGCAAACGGGCGTACGGGTCACCTGATGGTGAGTGATCACCGGCGTCCACGGCCCCGTGAAACTCCAGAGGAGCTACAGGAGCGTTGCCCGTCTTTAAGGTGTATGAGCACTGGGGCCCGGCATTACCCAATGCGAAACGCAATGGCCGAAGCCACTACTTATCGCCGGTTTTAAATGCTGAGGATGGTAAGAATGTTAACAAATAATACTGTTAATTTATCATGGGAACTGAGTTTCTGAACACTCGATTTCCTGGTTTCGTCTCCCTTACTCATGCGGGATACAGTTATACGCAATATTTCGATTTATTCGAGAAATTCTCAGCTTCACGATATATTCACTTTGTTTTAGTATAAGCATAGTAAAAACTAAACAATAAACAATGCGCAGCGCAATTTTTTAATTTAATTGCGTTTAAGCGGAATTAAACGACGCAAAATTACGTTAATGAAACATGAACATACCTATAGTGTTAAATAATTTCCTTGTATTAGTTACGCTAAGCCAGCCGCGTTTTATAATCAAATCAGTCATTGTTCCCATTGGGAAACTCAGGATGTACATCGCTAAATATGGTAGCGAGGATAGTATACCATTCTGAAACCAAAGCAAAAGAAACATTTTTCTTATTGTTAGGTTAGATTATAATTTTTCTTCTAGACAACCAAAATAATCATTGTCTTAATCTCAATAATTATAATTTTTTTTCTTTTAATAAATAATATGTTATTTTAACATCAGCTACTCCACACCCAGAATAATATTAAACTGACTAAGGAACTGTTTCTTCGAAGTCACTAACTTTTTTAAAACTTTGAAATTGAAAAATGTTAGTATTGCATAATACTCTCTCTATCAACTTCACGCTGTATCCTGCACATGGCAAGGTAGGCAGACGGAACTTGAGAACCAAGTTTTAACCTTTGTTAAGGCCCTCCATTCCATTTCCGGTCCCCATTGTCCACCGAATTTCAGGAATTGCGTGTTGAGTGGCGGAACTCAACGAGCGATTTGCCTTATTACCAGAGCAAAGAAATGAAAACATTAAATATTTAAATCGAAAATATTAAACATTTCATTTATATGTAGGGGATAGAACCTACAACTATCGGTTACAGTCACACGCTTGTGGCGCCACGATAAGCCTGTTGCATAATCTGTTAGTCAAATTCATATACGATATAGCTTCTATATTATATGGACTGCCTGCAAGTACCTGCGGTCAGGGTTACTGTATCTATCATTTAATGATTATTTGTTTACTGTGTTTGCCTCGCCAGAAATGAAAATCAGCCATATTATATATGAAAAAATATCCATCAAACTATAGGATGATTTAAATAATTGGAAAATCTTTCAGATTAGAATGAGTGAGGAGATAAATAATAACGGCTGGTAAGAATCATGACGTCTTCGCAAACAAAGTTGCGAATATCCGCTAGCTTTGCGTACAATTATCGTTACATATGATGTACATATATATCTATATTATTAAGGACCTAGTGTTAAAACACTCCGTTTAATTTGCCATTTTCTGCGGTATTTGAGGTACTGAGTGGGTGAACTCTAAACTAAGCTTTACGTTGTCATAAGATCAAAGAAGCGAAAACATTAAATATTTAAATTAAAATATTCAGTATTTTATTTTCTCGAGTTGGGATCGAACCCACAATTTGTCTCTAATGTTTGTCCATCTGCACCACAACCGAACGATGATACGTAAACAATCTCGGTAAAAAATGTACCATGATCTTGTGTTTTTAATCTAAAAAAATATCAAAACTCAATTACAATAGGCTTAGTTACAATCAGTTTGAAGAGAATGTTCAACGGTCGATCTTAATACCATACATGTTCTGACAAAGCCAAGGAATCAAAATAATTTAAATATCCTCTAATATGAACATGTATCATAGCTTTAAAATCGATACAAATAAAATACATATTACCTTAGTCAAATTCATGCCTAAAACTTTGGCCATATATGTAGGCATTTCTGTCATTAGCGTAAAGAATCCCCAATTTTGACCGCAATGTGCTACCACAGCTGCCCAGAAAGGCAGGCAACCAGCTATCTTTCTGTATGGAGTTGGATGTTTCTGAAAATGATTATTTAATTTCGTAGTACCCGACATTCACTTCAATTAACGTATAAAATAAATTTAATTATGTTCTTATTTTTTATTTACCTTTTGTTCACCAACTCTGCCTAATGAAGTTTGGATGTACCTAAGTTCGTCTTCCGATATTAATTTAGATGATTCTGGTGAAGCTGATCCCAGCATGAGGTAAACAATGGTCCATATTGCTCCAAGAGTGCCGTTGACGTAGAATATAGCTTGCCAACCCCAGGCAGTTGCGAGGAATCCTGAAGCTATTAGCTGAATAGCAATACCTAGTTGACCACCTGGAAATGCATAGCTCTTTATTTATATATATTTTGTTTAGCTTCACGCTATATTCTGCACACAGCAGGATAGGTAGAGGGAACGTGAGAAGGGTTCACATTTATAGTCCTTCCTCCATTCAATTATTTTTTATTATTTTTTGTCTCATTTTTTTGAAGAAGTAGGCAAGTCATTAAAGCCAGCGCTATACGTTCGTTTTGTATATTTTGGGTAAAAATTCAGAAAATTCGTAAAAATAGTAGAAGTTTGTTTGTATTTATTATAATATAATATTGACTTTATTAGGGAGATAGTCAAAAGAAACCTAGAGTAACGAAAAAAAAAATGATAAAGCATTTTGTCTTAATAGGTTATTTTTAATAAAAGAACTTTTATTGCTAACAAGGTTTAGTTGTGGATACGTATGGCAGTATACACGCCAAGTAATTACTAAATGCTAGTTAAGTTAACGATTAAAGCAACACTAAAGTTTAACCGTTACCATGGTTTTTTTTTCTTGAATTATATTAATATAGATTTTATAGAAAGTTGAAAAACATCACTGAGCTTAGTAAGTAAAACGAATTAAAATCAGTCATTTTCCGAGTGGGAATAAAAGCCGCGATCGTGATGTTTATAGTGAAACTTGTTCAGCTCTACAAGATTTACTTAGGTTTAAAATTCGTTTTATTATTTGAATATTCACTAACGGCTCAGTATCTGACTGTTAATGCGTTCTGGTAACGATTATCAGTTGCAGGATTGATTAATTCAATATATATGTAGAGAGAAGTTAAGCACAGTGTTAAACTAAGACCCTCAAGCATGAAACTAGAAATATTAGATCAAAATAAGACACTCGGAGCGAAAATATGAAAATATGATTTTTTTTAGCGAGAACGCTGTAGAAAAGTATATAGAGAGAATGTAAGAACCTAACGTTGAGACATTTTGTTTCTATCATTTACTTTAGTTACATATTAAGTACCGGAAGTTGACACTGCGCTAGTCTGTTGGTCACCAGAGCGTAGAAATGAATTTATTAAATATTCCACTTATTTACAATTTACATTTTTTTTCATAAAACGATTATCTAACGTGTTCGCTATCGAATATCGAGTTATATCATTAGTACCACTACGACTTGTCGTTAAATGCAAAAGTTATCCTGCGCCAATTCAGTACGTGCTTAACTTTGTGTTAATAATTGCTGACACAATTATAGAATTTAAACTTTTAACTTAATAAATTTAAAGTTAGTGCGATTGGCTGCAAGTTAGAAATGTGTGTTACGAGTACGTGCTATGTTAGGTGTCTATACATTAATTCGCATGGAATATCGCATATGGGATTTAGTTGAAGAACAAAAGTATCTGATATTGCAGAAGCTTTATGAATGGGTATGGCTATATGAGTGGGACAATTTGAGTCCCACCCATGTAGCCATACCTGTCCATCCTAACGGAATTGAAAAAAGAATGATAAATGAGGGGTAAATAAGGCAAAATAAAACGTAAATCAACAGCCATTGGGATCACTTGCTGGTCTTGCTTGAATTATAGACCCACAATGGATGAGAAGACCAATGGAGAGATACACATATTTTTTTATATGAAAAAGTAGCTAAAATAATGGGAACAATAAATGCAGAAAAAAAATTAGGAAATATAGGTTAGGTTTTTGATAATTAGTTATTTGTAAGTTTATCATGGCCTTTGTACAACTTACCAGCATATATAATAGTACTTAAAGTGCCCTTTTCTTCCAAAGGTATCCACTGGCTCACGAGATGATGCATACTCGGGTATACAAACGCTTGTGTTAATCCTTGTAGCACCCTGCAGACTATGACGAATTGCCAACCACCCTAGAAACACATTTATAAGAATTATTATGAAATCAGTGATTTCGTTGTCAATTTTACCACTATTACTAGTTATTTTATTTAAAATAATGGATCTTATGGCTTCGCCTTATTCCATATTTCGAAAAATTCTTAGCGAAGTCATCGTGGCATAAACTTATATGCCGCGAACTTCGCTAAGATTTTTTTTTAAATTAATCCTATAGCTTATCTTTGCATTCCTTGGTCTTGTTTATTGAAAAAAATATATTGTGGTAACAAGGCGTTGATTTCCGCTGTGGTCCGCTATCTTAACACTAGGTTCCCAAGTTCCCTCTGCTTACTCTTTCAATTGCGGGATTCAACAACAGTGCATGATAATTATAGTACATAATAGTTATAGTACATAGTAATTATATGTCCATTTAAAATAATTTAAAGCAAACTTTCACAATTGTATATTTGCTAATATAAAAAAGTGAGGGTTACTCACCGAAAATAAGACAATCTACTGAATTAAAGACAGCTTGCTCTGGTATATCAACAAAAATGTTTACTTTAAAAGTTAAACTAAATTTCAATTTAAAGTTCAGTTATCTTAAGTAGTTGATTAAATAAGTCTGTGTTACTTTTTACGTCTCTTTTAGTATTCTCATTAGATCTGGATACGATACTGGCGATTACCATAGAATTTAAAATCCTTTTTAAAGATCGTCTATGTGCTAAGAAATTACAGTAAATTTGAATTGCATATTGCTCATATTTTGTTCACGTTTTGTGTAGTTTTGTCTTTTTTGTCGTTTAATTTTTCTTATAGTGTTGAAATGAGTATGTTATTTTAAGTTTGTAAATATTTCTGATAAAGAGAGACTCACGCATTTACTAGTCATAAAGAATTGTCACCTTGATTATAAAAAAATCTTGTTTAATTTTTCAAGTGGGGAACGGAAGTGGAACAGAGTGTCTTTACACTAGGTTCCCGAGTTCCCTCTGCCTACCCTGCCTAGTGCGGGATACAGCGTGAAGCTATATATAATTTTTCATAGAGTTTTTACTTTAGTAAAAAATATTAAACCAATTTTTGGACATATTAAAGGAATATATTTAAGAAAAAAAAATACCGTTTTCAATATCAAAATATTGTGCTCAACTAAATATGACTTTAGTTTCCCTGAAATTTGTGGAATAATATATAAATATATTTACACACAAAATTAAAGGGTTACTTTTACCGAACTATTTAAGTAATTTACACCGACTTACCAACTTGGCACCAATGGGCATCGCAAGTGATAACAGCGCATTCACTGACACTGATATAGTGATAAGGATCTTCCCTCCAAACCTCTTCGCGAGTTCACCGCCAGGAATTTGCAAAATAACGTAACCCCAGAAGAAGGAAGATAGTATCATGGATTGTACGCTGTAGTTCCAGTCGAAATACTGCAAATAATTGAAAGTACATTAAAAATTAAAGATTATTTATTGTATTAATTCCTGCCTCTAAAACCACATTTCTAAAGGAAAATTCTGTAATGTACACTCATAGAAAAATGAACAATAACTCTAACTAAAAAATATATTTACACTTTTTTGAATTTTATTTTACTTTTATGATAAAATTCTTTTCAGATTTTTTGTTTGATTTTACAAGTACAATGTAAGCCTGACAACGTCACTTGATTGTCTAACTTTACTCCCATAAGCGTTGAATTTGAACTATTGATGAAATAAAGGATGCTTATGAAGTGGTGCCTTTCATATTTGTATTTGTTACCTGTTAATTTTATATTTAAATAAGTTGAGATGTGATATTTGTAAAATAGTGTTACTTCTCCTTATGTAACTTTAACAGTCAAAAACGGCCAAATATGCCTAATATTCTGTATAACGATTTTATTATAATATTTAATTTGAGGTACTCAGGGCGAGTTTGTGGTATAATATAAAATTTCATAATATATATAACTTACGGTGTCATTTTCTTTATTAGTCATATCCACAATGGCCATACTCATGTTTACACGCATGCAGAACGCTAATATCATAGCCAGGAAGAGTAGGAACGTCTGCGCATGTCTTACACCTAGGCCTTCTGGAATTTCAAAAATGTCAAAATTAACTAATGTTATCGTGGAGCACCAGTTTAGCGTCAGATCGTACCAATTACTTTTTTATGGACAAGACACGACAGACGAGCGTACGGGTCACCTGATGATAAGTGATCACCGTCGCCCACGCCCTCTTGAAACTCCAGAGGAGCTTCAGGAGTGTTGCCGGCCTTTAAGGTGGATGGGCACCAGGAGCCGGCGTTACCCAATGCAAAAAGCAGTGGCCGAAGCCACTACTTAACGTCGGTTAATACCGGGTGTGGTTAAAATAACTAGACGTATGTCTAACACGAAATTTTAAATAAATATAGTTTAAGCGATGCAGCTGCTAGTTAAAATGATTAGAAAAGAAACAAAGAGTTTTTTTTGCCAAAGAAGTTTTAAATGCCGGGGGTGGTAATGATCGGGTCGTATTGCCATTACTGATAACGTGATTCTCCCACACGTACTTTAGTCGCCTTTTACGACACCATCAGTACCAGGGTGATCCTATTCTTATAGCCGTAACAGACGACCGGACCGCACCACGAACATGGTGCGCCATCGGGCCATATTCGATCGTGTGTAGCACGGGTCGGCGAAAAAAAGGTGGTGCGGACCAACTTCACTCCAGACAGGCTTGCGCGGAGCAACTTCAATTCAGTACGTGGTTTGGACCGACCCATGTTTGATCGTGTGGATGGCGCACCAAACCAATTTTTGATTCAGTTGCTATTAGGCCACCGTAAGTGGTACACGTCGTAACAATAAGACAACATTGTTTTGGATAAGAATAGGAGATATATAAAGACTATTTTCATCACTCGTCTTTTGTATGCAAGGATCGTAAATAATACGTCATAAAAAAAATCGTATATTAGGGAGTATTGTAAATTTTGTCATATTCCAAGACATGCTCTAATCCATTGAATACGAACTATAATAGTCATAAATGTTTAAATTACTTATACTAAAAAACGTAAAAATAGGTACGTGTACTGATACTAAATAATAAATACTCGGTCGGCTTTCCATCTCTTCTATAGGTATATTAAAATTAAATAATAAATATAAGTTCAGATTTCACTATTCACCCTAATTATTTACAGTAAGCAAGGATACTTTAATTTGTTAATTATAAATAATTGATGAATCCACTTATTTATAATTTACAAATTAAAGTACATACACTTGCTTTGTTATTATGTAAAATTAAATTAACAATGACGTACTCTTTTAAAGTATTAAAATAGAAGTTATATAATAATAAATAGAATAAATCCACTTACAGCTTAAAATACGTAAAAATATCTAATGTTTAAAAATTTATATTTTATATAAATACGTAATATTCGCGAAAGTGTTGAGACATGTATTGGCTCAGTTGGGACGCGGCGGTCTCAGTGTCTGAATGACCTTGTTGAAGCCTTCGTTATCATTTTGTTTTTTTTTTATTTTTACTTTTTATTTTGTTTTTTGTTATTTATTTTGTTTTGTTTCTGTTATTCTATTATTTTAATTGATATTTCTAGAAATTTAGAAAATTTTCTTTTTTCTTTCAGTTGGCATTATGATCTTAGTATAATTTCGATATATTATGCTTGCTCACAACTACTCTTTATTAGGCGTAATAATTATTAAGTAATATATATTTTATCGTTTAATGGTTATACTTACACATCATAATATATTCGACGTGTATATCGAATATTTTTAAATCATTATAAATATGTTATATTCACAAAGTCGTAGTAAGCTGTAATAGCTCAAATGGGAGCTGGCGGACTCAGTATTCTAATGATTTGGTTTCAAAGCCTAATACATGTATTGTTTTTTTATTTATACTTTTTGTTTATTTAGATTTCTTATTATTTATTTTCATTGTATTTCTATTATTCTATTATTTTTGTTACTATTTCTAGAAACTTATAAAATTAAAAAATATTTTTTTATTCTGTATATTCTTTACTATGCGCAATAACTGTTATTTAATAAATATTTTATATCGTTTAATGGTTTACTTAGATGTAGACTGTAAGCGTTACATGTTGCAACATGTTCGCAACAATTATATGGATTCGGAGCGCCTTAGCTGTCTTTTCTGAAGCAATATTCAGTCTATTCTTAATAAATCTTATCTATTATATAAAATTTTAGAGCTATATAAAGATTTTCCATGCTTGTGGCAATACAGCACATAAGCTCTACTACAATGAACATGCACGTAATGATTTTTTGTTACGTAATTTTTTGATAGTGAAGGTGGCATACCGAGATGTGTTCACGCTGTGCTAGCAAAAGCAGACTGGACGACAGTGCTGCCAACTGATCAAAAGAATACTTTAAAATCCCCTAAATTCAAACTAAAATACCCTGATTTTGTGATGTTTTTAAAGATTTTTTTTTAATGTACCTAACATATGTATACTTTTTTTTGTTTTTATTATTTTAAAATGTTATTTTTTTTGTAAGGAACGATATAAGATAAGGCATTTGATAAAAATTAAAATACTCAAGTGATAATAAATTCAAATCTATCTTTTACAAATCGTTTACTTATAGTTGTTTGCTTTAGACGTTTAGTTCGACTACAGAGGGCACCAAGCTACCACGAACATGCTATATAATGAATATATAAAAACGTATCTAGTATAGTTTATTTTTTTAAACACAGTTAAAACAAAACATTCTTATTAATGAAGTCTCTTATTCCAGCTGTTGTTTTCCTTAAAAAATACCCTAAATAATTTTTCACTAGTTTCCCTTACTTAAATTTTTCCCTAAATTTAGGGGAAAACTCCCAAGCTGAAAACATTGCTGGACGGTACGGCTCGCTGTTTGGTCGTCTGGCGCAAAGGCCGTGCCGGACTGTTTGGGGTTTAACCAAACCAAGTTCGGTCGTCTATTTGCACTTTTAGCCGGAATCACACAGCACAAAAGATGGTTGGATATCGATGATTGAAAGTTCAAATCTATTTGGATTCTATCGAATAAACGTATTTTGTTTTATAAATGGTATATAATTTTATTTATTTTTATAATTTGTACATTTACAAAAGATAGGGTGTTTACCCTAAAAAAATATGATTAACGCCAAATGTGTGTTTACACATTTGGCGCTAATCATATTTTTTTTGCTTATATTCAAATACTTTTCAACTATTTAACGATTATATATTTACATAATATAGAATGATATATAAGTAATAATAAAACAACTACTACAGATAATTGTCAAGATGAACCAAAGTTCAAGTCACTAGAATATATTAGAAATATTTATAAACATAAATGTTCCACATGTTACCACATAAATTACATTTTATACTTCCTGAATATCATTTACATATTTTTTTAAGTTCACAAACATAACAGGAGAGATAGGGAACGTGGGCTATTTTTAAGATACTCTGATTAACGGCGGCGTTGCCAGTTGAGTGGCGGAACTCAACGCCTTTGCCTCTATGCCAAAGGCAGAAAATAAAAACACTTTAATTTCTTGTATAGCACGAATGCTTCTGCCTATCCCTGAATATCAAATTAGCAGGTTACGATTGACTCAAAACATGAACATTGCGCCAAGTTAAGGTAGTGTCTTTTAATCTTGGGGGTATTTTAAAAATTTGATATATCTATAAATAACAAAAACCATTAAGCTGCGTATGTTTAACTTTGCTAGCAACTAATATTTATTTTTTTTGTTTTTTTTTATCTCTTTACAGTATTTTCCTGTATTTTATATACAATGAAGTAAAACATGTTGTGATATGTCACTCTACTATCCACAAAATAGAGAAAAAATAACGAAAATAGCTTCTACTCTTTATACGCAATTTTTGTATGATAATCATGAACTTAGTGTTCTATCACTACTCTCTTGTGAGTTCCAAAAAATCAAAAATGTTTGGACATTATATATAAATATTAATTTATTTTAATACACATAAAGCATAATTGACATACAATTATCAAATTAACAAATTACATCAATTTTATTGGATGTTTAAATTAGCTAAGGCGACCTTTTGATAAGAAGAATACGTAACAATAACATTATATAAATAATATTTATATTTATGTTCATGATATATACGACGCGTCAGTTATAAAATGAATGGAATTTTTTCATTGACCCAAAATTTTGTTTTCGGTCGTAAGTTCAGATTGAAATTTGGTGCGCAGATGAAGCTTGGGATTCTAGTGTTAGAACACTCCATACGCTTAATGGAATTAAGACACTACTTATCACCAAATTGAAAGAAATTTAATTTTATTTAATTTACGTCATTAAAATATGTAGTGGCACAGCGGCTCAAGTGTGCCTCTGTAATTGAGACACGTTGTCGGTTCAACTCCCACTCGAGAAAATGTAATATTTAATGTTTTTTTTTGTTTTTCTTCGCCCTTACCAAAGCACAAGACATAACGCAGCGTTGAATTCCGCCACATACTAGAAAATTCATCAAGTTCAGCGGGAAGTGCGGAAGGAATCAAAATGGATATGGAGTGTCTTAACACTAGGTTCCCTAGCTGAAAACCAATACAGAATCTATTGTAATTTTCCATAAAATGCACTCTTCAGATAGTTAAGTCTATATCCGAAGTTTTTTGTTTATGTGATTGCAAAAAAACTGAACGAAAGCATACGTTGCGTAGGAATTGCCCTTATTTATATGCGATCAAACATTAAATTTCTATTAATATTTCATTTCTATTAATATTGAAAAAATCAAACGATTTTTATAGAACTGAAGAACATACACTAATATACGTAGTTACTTGTCAAATTTAAAGTTGATAGAAGATTTTTAAACTATGATGACACCCTTCCTGTACGTACTGATATTTTCAAAACAATTTCAAGTGTATTATCAAATAATATAAAAATAACTTAAGTAACGTATTTTATTGTGATAAGAAACAATAAAAAAAATATAGATAAAAGAAAAAAAAAAATGTAAATATTAGAACATTTATTTTGGTTATATCCATATCGATGTTTTTTTTACGTCGAGGCTATAATGATATTAAGCCAATAGCTATCCCGTCATTTTGCTTATATGATTGTAAAAAATATCTAAATACTTCTGTAAGGAAAATTTCCAATATCAACTTACTCCACTTTGTAATTTCGTTCATGTGTTATCTATCAGTTATTTAGAAGTGCTTTATCCTATTAATATTATATGTGAAAATCTGTGACACTTTTCCCTTTCTTTAGTTACACAAAAGACTTTACAGTTATATTATAATACAACAATAGGTTCAAGCCGGCGAAGCCTCTTTTAAGTTACTAGTATAATGTATAGTTATATAGATATTGATTAATTTTTTTATACTCTCTGTTTTCCGGTAAATGAAAAACGCTGACCTCGAACTAAGTGCCTCTAAAAAGTAAATAATTATTATGAGTTACAAAAGAGACGCTTCAACTTTTTTTACGCATAGCAAGCTAGATAGAGAAAACCTACTGTAAAAACACTCAGTTCCCAAATAGGCGCCCATTTTTGCGGAACTAAACGCCGTGTTGGCCGTTGCGCAGTTGTAGGCTACTGCGCAACAACGGCATCGTATTATAAATATATAATAAAATGAAATAAGAATATTATGTAAATTAAAAAAAAATACTATTGTGGTAAATAATCAATTTGTTACTTTTATATTAAAAATACTAAATAGTAAAATTTTTGTCGACTCTTCTCAATAGAGCTTCCTTCCGGACGATATTTTTTTTATAGAAAAGACGGCAAACGAGCGGGTCACCTGATGGTAAGTGATCACCGTCGCCCACTGCCCTGTGTAACTCCAGTTACAGGAGCGTTGCTGGCCTTTAACATGGATGGGCACCGGGGCCCAGCACTACCCAACGCGAAACGCAGTGGCCAAAGCCACTACTTAACGCCAGTTGTAAATGCCTTTCCCACACGTACTTTAGTCTACTACTCCTCTTACGACACCATTAGTGCCAGGGTGATCCTATTCTAATCCGGAATCACACGGCAAAAATTTCAATGATGAAGTCTATTTATTATTACACATAGCAGGGTAGGCAAAGGGGGAAAGTTTCATTAATTATCACGTGTTGAGTACCTCATCAGAAGAACGAGTAAAAGAAAATATTTCATTTATAATTTTCATTCCATACCACAACCAGTCGCGTATATAGTCACACGCCACTGCCCCTGTGCCACGACAACCTCTCATCTATTAAAATAAAGATTTTTCAGCTTTACGCTGTATCCCGCACGAGGTAGGTTAGGCAGAGGGAACCCGGGAACCTAATGTTAAGATACTCCGTTCCACTTCCGTCCCGTTCCACCGAATTTGAGGCATTGCGTGTTGAGTGGAGGAACTCAACGCCGCGCTTCGACTTATTAAAATAAAGATTATTAGCAATTTGAATCGAGTCCTCGGTTGAAGTTGAATAATCGTAACTGCCTTATGATGGCTTCATTATAATATTATTTTATTAGTTGTCGTAATTTTCATGACGTTATTAAAAAGTAAAAGCAAACCAAAGTTTTTATTACTTATTTTAGAATCCCTCATAATAATAAAATGTTAATTATGAATACATTTTACTAGAGCTTTTGCTTTTTGCTATAGATAATAATAAATAAATTTGTATCAAACAACATATTTTGTTCGAGCTCCAAATTTTTAAACGTATATAAATTATTTATTTTTTGAATGATAATTAAAAAACAAAAATAACAACATGTTCTTTTATTGTTTAGATATAAAATAATATATATATAATTATTATCACATATTTATCACAAAATAATAACATTTTCTTAAAAAGAAATATAAAAAACCTTAAAGAAAACACTTACTAGGCCTTATATTCTCTATGTCCGGTACACCCATGTTTCTAGTTCAATTATCAACTTTATTATCCAATTAATTATTTTTTTTAGTTATTTATTTTGTTATTCAGTTATTTAAATATTATCATGACGAATCCGCACTGATGCGGCGACCACTTCAGAATAAGCTGCGGATAGTTTACGCGGTATACTATACGACTGTACGATCCATGGAGAGGAATGCAGATAAAAAAATTTTTAATCGCAAGAAAATTTGGTCGCAGCAGGAATTGAACCTTGACTTTTGAAAATCGATCCAAATTTTCTATATTAAGTTATAAGTCGTTATCGACTTATGTAGAATTTTTTATACGTGTTTTTTTTTAATATTTTTAGTGTTACCGTAACTCACATAGACGGGACACGTAAAAAAAATTAATAATGAGATTGCTTTTTTTAAATTAATTTCATTTTTGTTGTATTTTTACTGCTCTGATTGCATTTTCAAACAATGAAAGAAATAATTATATTAGGTAGACATTACCTTTTAAAACAATATTTTACCAAATACTCAATTTCTTTAAATAATAAAATTAATAAATAGTTAAAATAGTTATGTGTATATTAGTTAATTAGACCTTGGATATGTTTTAAGCCTAGATCATAAAAAGTAGCTTTACGTTTTTTTCTAACCCATAACTGCTGGTATTTTTGCAATCAGATGCTTTCCCATTTCGTCATGACTTGTTCAAGGTCGATGTCAATACATAAAAAGGATATTTGGAGATGTGTGTGTGATTTTCATGGAAAAGGCAAGGCACATAAGCGTACGGGTCATCAGATGGTGAGTGATCACCACCATTCATGGCCCTGTGTAACAATAAAGGACGCACTTTTTGAAGGTATTCATGTCGTATAGTCCTGGAAATACTGCCGCAAGTAGCCCATTCCACAGATGTGTACGTATACAGACGATAAGGCTGTTATTTCAGTTTATGACGTACTGTACGGTTAGAAAATATGACAGCAGTTCAAAAAGTTTTCCAGAACACTCCCCGTGATAAATGCGGCAGAGAACGGACAGCCTCACTGTATATATCTCTACGCAAAGACAAAGTATCAAGTCCTTTATAGATAATTGGGTCCCCAACTATTCGAACGGGTCTACCTTGTATACGATTTATTAGTTCAAGCTGATACTCGGGTGCACCAGCCCAGAGATGAGGACAGTACTTCATATGAGGCAAAACGTGTGCTAAACCTGGGACCAATACAGGGCCCAACGATGTCTTCTCGTGAAGTACTGCTTTGCTGATGACCCTCAGTTTTTTGGAGGTTAACTTAGTCTTGCTTTTGAGATGGTCGCTATTATAGTTGTTTGAAGCCAAATGTTACTATACTGATTCTGGGCGTGGCAGTAAGAGTAATATTTAGTGGCTAGCGCCTAGACGTGTCTTCTGGGGACAGAATTGAACCAAGCTATTTTCACCTCATAAGGAGATTTTTTTTTTCTTCTGGTAATAAGGCTAAGTGCGGCGTTTAATGCCGTTTCTTAACACACAATGCCTTAAATTCTGTGAAAAGTGAGGAATGGAGTAGTGTCTTATCACTGGGTTCCCCATGTTCCCTATGTTTACTTTGCAGGATTCAGTGTGCAAAAAAAAACTACTAAAAAACTCAATAGATTGCAATGGCTTCTTTTCGTTCAGAAATACGGAATACGTGACCTATATTGTACTATTATTGAGTAATATTTGGCTGCCATATACAATTTTAAAGTGATGTGTTCGATACAAATGTTTAAATATTCTTTTTATTCTCAATAATTTTGGGTCTTTATCTATGAATATGTATATTTTCTGTATAGCATAACTACAATTAGAATAAATTATATAAAAAGTTTGATTTGTTTTTATCACATATCTACTTGTATAGTTTGTCTTATATTAGATCTAGAAACATATATAAAATAAGAGATATCTGCAAACTAACCATATTTATTAAATTTTAAAGTCGTTTTTTAAACACTCATGGAAATAAAAAGCTTAATATTTAAAATGTAAATATGTGATGCTTCCATTTCTAAAACTTAACAAGACAAAGCGCAGCGTTGAGTTCCGCTACTCAACACGCAATGTTGAGTTATTAAGGCGGAAAATGGGGAATAAGACGGTGTGCTTAACACTAGGTTCGCAAGTTCCACCCGTGAAGCTGAAAAAAAAGAGAAAAAATGAAAAAACTATATTGTAAGCCACATTTATAATTGTATGAAAAATAATATAACTGACATTTCTGTGTTCCACCCGTGAAGCTGAAAAAAAAGAGAAAAAATGAAAAAACTATATTGTAAGCCACATTTATAATTGTATGAAAAATAATATAACTAACATTTCTGTGTTGTAAGAAACGTCTGTTAATGAAGACAACTATCTAGGTCCTTGATATAATGTTTCTCAAATCAGACTTTAATAGGACTCAATCAAAGTCTTGCTATGTCACTTTCTCGTGGCAATTATTCGTCATTAGTTTGAGAAATGCAGTCATTGAGATAATTTGCTTCCATACTATATGTACAGTATACACTACTATATATGTATAGTATATACATAACAAGATATATATATATATATATATATATATATATATATATATATATATATATATATATATATATATATATATATATATATATATATATATATATATATATATATATATATATATGTATATATATATATATATATATATATATATATATATATATATATATATATATATATATATATATATATATATATATATATATATATATATATATATATATATATATATATATATATATATATATATATATATATATATATATATATATATATATATATATATATATATATATATATATATAAAAATACTTTTAGTAAACACGTATCCACACATGACTGTGTCCTGCATAATTTTTAAGGGTTATACGTATTTTTATATCTTTTGGAGGTTATCATTGCAATGTATATATGTACTATCAACAAATTCGGTGCCCCCTACGATATGTATTGACAAGAATAATCCTTACCGAATGTTAAAAGGACGTGTATATCTTGACATATGATAAGTTAAGGATGATGTGTTGTTAATAAAGCTGCAGAGTTTAATTGATTGGTCGCACTCAGTTTCACGCTGTATCCCGCACATGGCAGACTTCGTATATTCACTCAGTTTCACGCTGTATCCCGCACATGGCAGGGTAGGCAGAGGGAACTTGGGAACCTAGTGTTAAGAAACTGTTCCACCTCTGTTGATTGGTTGCGCTAATGTTAATCAAATCTTTTAACAGGTATAATATAAGCTATGTAACATTTATCGTTTCGATGATCCATTGTAACAGCGGTCCAGCTGGCTTGGTCAAAATATTCCTAATGTATATATGTATAATACACAAATCATAGATATTCTCATTGATTTTGATTTGCAGACAAATCTTATTTATTATAAATTAAGTCAACCTGAAACCTATCTACAGGTTAGGCTGTAAGAGTAAAAGTTGGGGGAATTAACACTAGGGTCCCAAGTTCCTGCCACTCATGGCAGGGCAGCAGATGGAACTTTGTGTTCTTTTGCAAAAGGAGCTGTCTTTACCTGATCCTTTCGTGTGATAGGTTTGAGATCATAAAGTTTTTGTGATTAAGTCCAAGGTATTAAAAAGTTTAGAATCTTTAGTCTTCTATATTTAAATTAGAGTGCTTTTATATTTAAAATGGCTCACGGATCGTCATTTTTTGAATATTATATTTGTTCTTCTTTGAGTGAATTTCGTTTATCTAACCTGATTTTAAATGAGGTTGATTTATTGTATGCTTAAACACAACATATCACCCATTCTGCTTTCTTCTTCTTTTTTTTTGCCCTTACACCGATGCTTCTCTTAGTTTGACTAATATATACGATAAGCCACAGTCACTATATTGTATCTAGTTTGTACACCGTAATGCAATATTACTTTCTACTAGTCCCAATAAATTGCTAGTTTTTGGTAGCAGGAGATTGAAAAAGGCTTTGCTCTGATAAGACAAATTTGTACTATGAAGTAAAGGTACTGCAAATAGATTTATGAGTGAAAAACTAATTTGAATGAATTTTCGTCTTAAAATAGTATGCCTTGTGTTGTCTTAACGGAATATTCTCAAATTCAAAAATTTTCACTAGTCTCCCAAGTTTCCTCTGCCTATCCACCCATATGCGGGATATATGTAGAATGAAGCTGATAAAATGTTCTTCGCAAATCCGGATCGTCGCTGGTTTTGTTATCAAAATGAACTCTCTAGCTATATTCATATAAGTTCATTTAAGAAAATTTTAAGAAAAGTAGATATATTTTTTATGTAAAATATAACAATAAATATTACAGTGAAATAGTTATAAAACACATGTAGGTACATTTAATGTTTCATTTAGTTTCATACTTGGTTCCACATACAAACGTACATATGTTCATTAAAGTACAAATAAAATAATCCCTTTTACGATATAATTAATTAATTGATGAAAACTGAACAGAAATTGGGACAGTAATCGCTATGATTATAGGCTTAATTTCCACTCGAGGAATAATATATATAATATTTTCCTTTCTCATTTTGGTAAAGATGCAAAGGCTGGCATTGAGTTGCGCCGAATTAAAGAAAGAAAATGTCGATTGGTGTCAATAGTCTTAATTGGGAACAGTATCTTAGCAGCAAGTTCTCAGGTTTCATTTGCCTATCCTACTATATATAGTTAATGGGGGATAGTAAATATATTGCATATAAACACAAACAAAAAAAAGATAGGAAAAAATGATAAAACACGAACAAAGTCGTGGGAGATAAGCAGTTTAACAATTTTTATTTATTTTGAGTAGTCAGAGATAGTATAGAATATACAAACGGTTTTATCTACATACAAATTTTAGGGTCAAAAGTTTATATTGACTTTTTATACTAATTAAAGAATGAAACGATATTTTTTCCATGCAAGTAACTGATAAATAATGGATTTTAAAACTACACATTTCTGATCAGTCAATTAAAACGACTAAAGTTTATTGATATCTTTCAAATAAACGTTGTGACAGCAGTGTGGGTAGTCGGTGTAGTCGGTGTAGAGGGGATGATTGTGGGTACGATTACCCTGACCCTGAATATATATTTTTTTTGCTACCTTTTTTTGTTATGAAAAAGACGGCAAACGAGCGTACCACCTGGTGGTAAGTGATCACCGTCGCCCACGGCCCCGTGTAGCACCCGAGGAGCTACAGGAGCGTTGCCGTCATTTAAATTGGAAGGGCACCGGGGCCCGGCCCAAATAATCTTAAATTGATTTTGAGCTCTAATACATCCCTAAAATCCAATTTCGCTGATATTGATCTAGTATTCTGAATAATGTTTACTAACGCCTGAATATCATTAGGTGGTGATTTATAATCTATATAAACGAACTGATACTTTGCTATGTAATAACTTTCAGGCGATGTATATTTATTTAAAGTACGTACATTTACAGTAAAATTTAAATGTGTTTTTAACACGCTCTTTTATATATTGTGTGGCAAAAGTCAATACCGCGTTTTTTATTTCTTACCAGAGCGAGGAAAATTACAATTATTTATTCTTCTGAATCGGAATTTAAATTAGATGCTGTACAAATGCGCTACTACGGTTTGTAACATAATTTTAATATATGGAGTACGCAAACACAAGGAACTGAAGTATTTAATATTTTCAATTAAAATATTTAATGTTTTCATTTCTTCGCTCTGGTGCAAGGAAAAAGCGGCGTTGAGTTCCACCACTTAAAACGCAATGCCTCAAATTCGGCAGAAAGTGGGGAACGGAAGTGGAACGGAGTGCTCATATTAGGTTACCAAGTTCCCTCTGCTTACCCTGCCATGTATGGGATACAGTGTGAAGCTGAGTTGAATTCTTTATGGGACTATTTATATAAAGACAAATTATATTCCATTACTAGGGTCATATTTTACGAATTTGTCTGAATAAAATTTGTGTCATGTCCTCCTTTTGGTAACAAGACGTTACCAGAGCGGGGACAGAACAGAACAAATAGCAGAGAATAGCAGGGCTACTCTTAAAACCAACGACAATCCCACATTGACAACAATCATGCCTCAATGTAATTTTGCGGCGACGTATTGTTGGTACTCTTGAAACCAATATAATCAAAGTCGGATTGCAATTATATTGGCAAATCCTAACGCCGTTACAACTCACAGTTAGTGTTGTAAAATTTATACCGATAAATCGGTGACAGAAAAGAATCACTCATTACGCTTTTATGTAAATTAATTTACATGTATCTTTTTCTAATTAATTTACATGTCTAATTAATTTACATGTATATTTTTTCTAAAAATAGTAATTATAAATCATAATTGGTTTGTTTTACATGAATAAAAATTAAATTTTTAAAGTTGTTCTTAAAAATGGACATATTTTATCTGTATACCAATTTTTTAGACTATTTAGTTTAAAAAAATTACGTTTGTATTTCATAATAAATATATAATTAATACTCCAATCCCTGATGCTATATTTGTATGGTTAAAGTAATGTAAATGTATAAAAAAGCTAAGTATTTTGTTCAACTTAAATGGCTGAGTAGGCAGAGGGAACTTGGTACCCTAGTATTAAGACACTCCGTTCCGTTCCCCACTTTCTGCCATGTTTGAGGCATTCCGTGTTGAGTCGCGGAATTAAAAGTAGTTCACTTTAAAAATATAAATTTATGTATAAAAAAATATAACTGCTTAACTAAAATAAGTATATTTCCAATTCCTTTTCTTCAGCTCCAACAGGTACTTCCAACTTTTTTCTTGTTAATATTTTATCATATATTTTGTTTCATTCAAAATATGTGTTTAAAATATAAAAAAAAATCTATTTTGGTAAAGCAAAAAAGTGTATTATGTATAAATCTTTGAAAAGATATCTTTGAAAATTTCCTGCAAGCTTGAACATCTAGGGCAGTAGTGGGAAAAGTGTCTCCAAATTATTCTAAAAATTCAAGAATTTTTAGAAATATATGAATAAAAATATATTTCATGAAATCTCAATGGTGTAATATTGTTCATATGACATCACAAGGTGATGTCATATGAACAATATTAGACTCTTCGGTTCATAGATTTGGCGACCACTGATCTAGGAGGTCATCAAATATCCAATTTTGGGCATACATGTGATCCCCTGAAAAAGTAAGAATTGACAAATTTTACATATTATTTAAGTAAACAATTGCTATAAAAAGATGTTTTTTAGAAAGCAAACATACATTTAATCTATTAGCCTTTTCATTTTTAAATGAATTAAAGGATATTAAAAAAAAAACGTACATATTCTATTTATCACTCTTTCAAAGTACATATTTCTAAATCTATATTACATATCTTAAAAATACTATTTAGTAATTATTTTAACACTATAATTAGAAGTATATTAGTAAATATATGTATATTTAATAATAACTCCTTAGTACTTAAATTAATACAAATTAGAACAGTAATTTACCTTGAATTTAAAAATTACTATTAATAATTACCTTTTCTTATTACGATTTATGTTGTGAATTCTAAGTAAGTCCTCGTATACCTAGGACACTCAATAATTGGATTTCCTTTTCAAGTGCTAATAGCTAATCGACGCTTTTTTCGTTGTTTTTAATGTTTAAATTATATGTTTTCCTCAAATCACCGATAATAACAGCGTAAATGTGCCATTTTATTAAACTTTTCATCAAATAATTTACAAGTCGATTAGTAAAAGTCGCACTTACATTATTGAGAATATTTACAATTTCATTGAAATTTAGCTGTCATTATAGTTATCAAAAATGCGTCAAGAGTACCAAATAATACAAACAACAATCCTAATTATACAATATTATTTAAATCACACCATCGTCAACCAGACGTGGTAGAGGACTTAGTAATTATTTTGTTCTTAAGTACGAAATGACATATGTTTTGGATTGATTTTTGGATATTGGTTTCAAGAGTAGCCCTGCAGAAATGAGATTTAAAGAACGGTGTTTACTTGTAGATCTGGTAAGATCTGTAGATCAATATGTGATGTGTATGTATCATTGCGTTAGATTATCTTATGTATGTACATGAAATAACAATTTCATTTACTCAAAATATATGAATAAAAATATATTTCATGAAATCTCCATGATGTGGTAACTAATTAAAAAGTTAACAACTGAACCGGCAATCACGATCAAAATTAACCCATTCACTCTCTCGGAACATTTTTTTTTTTACTGAAAACTTGGAAGATACTTGGGGAGTTGTAGTAAAAAAAGAACTGTGGACTCCAAAAAATTACCTTGAGGTACTCCGCAAGATTGATGGTTAGATTTACCGTGACTATATAATTGTGTGTTTCATTATCACCCGGAAAAAAATGTTATTTAATTTGACAACAAAGGCAACAATTTGAATTAAGATTACATCACTGACATGTATTTTTTTTTAAATTGGACATTTTTTGAAATTGGAATTGGATATCACGTGGAAAAGGGGTGAAATTTTGTGCGAAAGTGAAGTTAAACTGGGTTACCCCTTAGGTCTCGATGAATGTAGGGTAGCCTCTAGAGAGAATTTTCTGAAATTTCCAATGAGATGGGAAAATAAATATGCTCTTGTGGTTTTATTGTTTTTTTGATAATGTTGATTAAACAAAGTTTTTAAAAGAAAATTATCTTTCTTAATTATATCATTTGAATAATTTGAAGGTGTGTAAAGACGTTACATTTTAATATTATTTCATTTCATTTTCAGAAAAGTGAAGATTTCTACGTTTTCACATTCTAAAAGATTGTTAAAATATTGTTGCCTTCAAAAAAATCAATTACCTACTATTAACTTTACATAATTAGTGACCGACTGTTTAAGTTCTTTAAGTATAAGTATATTAATATACACAAGTCAACGGCCAATTTATTAAAATTTAGCTATGTTAAAAAACAATCGCAATAAGCAATTATTTACTTGGCTTGGCTTTAATTACGGATTTAATTACTTTTTATAGAGTAACAAACAGCTTCGAAACTTGGATGGTTTTTTGCAGGATGTTTTTGGGCTTAATTTCAGTTATTTTTGCACAAAGAATATTTAATTTTTAATTGGCTCTTACGGTTTCTCATCAGCGTCACCTTCCACATGCTTATGTTACTTAATTGTACAAAGTTACAAGTTTTGTACATAAAAAGAAGAATCCCACCTCGCAGCGAAGGCAGTATATCAATATTTATAATAACTTGGCTGGGCTCATACAGTTTCTCATCAGGGTCAACAAGAACTCTAGATCACCAATATTTCTATATTTAGTAGTTTTCCCACTATGTGAGCATATAGTCCTACCTCTCTATCTGACGGTATCTGTACGGAGAAGCTCTAAGTTCATTCAAAGATTCTAAAATAAGAACACGAAATTATAATAAAATGTTACCAGAAAAATATGGTGCGACAGTGCAGTTACTTCGCGCTCGACTTGGTTTTCCTATTGTAGTTTCACAGAAAAACAGACACGTGATAAAACTACATTTGGTAATTGAACCAGTTTTTATATATATAATTTAGATGCGCGCTAGTATTAAATACAACAATTTTATGACTGTACTGTGATTATTAAATGATATGAAATATTTAATAACCACTAGTGGGAATTGAACTCACAGCCTTTCCATTTTCCATATCAGACAACCCTTACAATCACAAATGTGTGCCATTGCGCCGCGTTTGTTATGGTGTTCATGTAAAAAAAATGATTCTACTTTTTACAAAACTAATAATAATAATCCAAAAATTCCGACTGTAGAACATTAAAAAGAAAATAACAGAACCCCAGAAACCCCCATATAAACTATAAGGATTAGTTAGTTCAAAATTAGTATTAACTATTAATGTTTAATATTTTTTTAACGTAACCTATCTAAGAACACTTGCTGATAATATAAATTTTAAGAAAACGATATGTCCATTATATAGGTCCATAAGGGATTTTGGAGATATGAGGTAATTAAGATTATTATTATATACTATTAATATATACATAAAAGGTACGCGTCAAAGAGAATGCCCGACTATCAAAGAAGGCCCTATCCTTGTCAGTCACTCACTCCATTCAGCTTCATGGTGTATCCTGCACATGGCAGGGTAGGCAGAGAGAATTTGGGAACCTAGTGTTAAGACACTCCGTTCCACTTCCGTCAGTTCCTTGTCAGTCAGGGACTAAAATGTCGTTTGTCAGCCATCAAATAGACCAGCGGGATGATAGTTTCTATATTTTTTGCGTGTGGTAGAGTCACGTTGCCAGTAATGGCAACAAGCATGGGCAGACTCGACCGGATTATTACCACCCCCGGCATTTAAGACCGGCGTTAAGTATTGGCTTTGGCCACTGCGTTTCACATAACCGTAGCCGGACCCTGGTGCCCTTCCAATTTAAAGGACGGCAACGCTCCTGTAGCTCCTTTGGAGTTACTCGGGGCCGTGGGCGACGGTAATCACTTACCACCAGGTGACCCGTACGCTCGTTTGCCGTCTTTTCCATAAAAAAAAATCGTTTTAACTACTCAACCGATCGCTAAGTGCACTAAGAGAATTTTATTTCAAGATGTTTATAAAAAAATCTATGGACTAGTCATAGTAGTGGTATTTTGTTTTATTATTTTTTAGTAAACATATAAACAACCTTAAAAATAGTTAGGCAAATTTTAAATAAAGTAAAGTAAAAAAAAAAAACAACACTTTAATTTAAACCTATTAAGTATAAAAGCGTCATAATCCTTTATTTGCTCATTTGCTTAGTATTAACTAATATATGTTTATGATAATATTATTAAACAACATTCATATCGTAATTGAGTGCTTGTAAGTTACTAGTCATCTCTCGCAACTTTATTTGGTCGGACTTTTAGATATTTTCTCAACTTCACGCTGTATACCGCACGAGGCAGGGTAGGCAGAAGGAACCCGGGAACCTAGTGTTAAGACAATCCGTTCCACTTCCGTTCCCCACTTTCCGCCAAATTTGAGACATTGCGTGTTGAGTGGCGGAACTTCACGCCGCGCTTTGTCTTATTACCAGAGCGAAGAAATGAAACATTAAATATTTAAATTGAAAATATGAAATGTTTCATTTCCTCGACTGGGGATCGAACCCAGAACCTGTCGGGTACTGTCACACGCTTGTGCCGCTGCGCCACGACAGGCCCCAACTTTTAGATATATAATGGAAAATCGCGTTTCTTCCTGTTTCCATAGGAATTTGCTTAATATATTTTTTTTTTATGGAATAGGCAAGGCAAACGAGCGTACGGGTCACATGATGGTAAGTGATCACCGACGCCCACGACCCCGTGTAACACCAGGGGAGCTACAGGTGCGTTGCCGGCCTTTAAATAATAACCTACCTACATCCTAAATGTCAAGTTTCAAGATCTAGTCCAGTCCAGGTTCACAAGTACATTACTTACTAGCAACTCTAATTTAACAATCTTTGATCTGTATCTAATCCTTCTTAAAGTCCATATATTAATTCAGATTATTTGTATAACATTATATTGTAAATCTTTGATTTTTATACATTTTATATTTTGTATTTTTTTTTTTTCAATATGTAAGATCTTTGATTTTCACGATCACTGCTATTATTACGAACATTACTTTTCTCGCCGTGCAGCAACAAAAAACAACCGAGCAGGATAAGAAACGTAATATTTTCCCTGCACATTATTTTGATTTTTTTTATGGCAACCTCTTTATCATTTAGCGTGAAATGGGAAACGGAGTAGAGTGTTTTAAAAACTATGTTCCGAAGTTCCCTGCCATGTGCGGGATAGAGCGTGAAGCAGAGTAACGTTATTTGTTACCAGAGCGAGAGAATGTAAACAAATCATTATTACGATTACGTGATATAAAATAACATTACTAACATTAATATATTTCGCAACTTTTATGTCGAGAAGCTATTAGCACAAGTTCAAGTATGAAATTTTAATGTAGAGGAAAGTGACCAAATATGGAATACCATTTTGTTTTTTGAATATAATTTGAACAAATTTTAGAATTAAAAATCATTTTGTATTTAATAATAATAATCATATATTTGCGCTTTATTTTGTAACAAATTTTGGTTACAATGACTAATTTTAATCAAAATAAAATAAAAAAAACTAAATAATCATAAAGGTATCTAAATATGGAATAGGTACCCATATATGGAATACCATAAACACTATGAAAATTTAACCTTTATTTAAAAGAGATTCGTTGGAAACTTTGGTATAACAGAGAAATTGAAACAAATTATTTGCAAAAATCACAAATCCAGGCATCAGACTCTGGTTCTACGCAATCATTATGTGCCCAGAGCCCACACATAAGGCACCTGCCCCACGTTTCTAAATGGGTATCATTTGAATACAGCATAACACAGAAAATACACTCTGAATCTTCAGAGTCTGGATCTGTATTTCCTATCAAGGTATCGGGCTCACTGTATCAAAAAGCATCATCATCAGCATCATCTGACTTAGGGTTAATCTTTTCTCTTGGCTTTTTTCCTTTTGATTTCTTCTCGTTTTGTTTTTTTCTATTTATGTTCTTTGGCCATTTATTTTCTTTTTCTTCTTTCTTCTTACTTTTTTCTATGAGACCGTTCTTATAATCTATAACAGATGCTTTTCGTCCTCTATTAGGTTCCCTTTTCTTTTTTGGTAATATACTGATGTCATATGGAGAAACCAATCTTAAACTACTGCGAGAAAAGTAGAAAAATACATTTAATTTATAATTAACAAAATAATCAAATCAGTTGATGCTTAAAAGAACCAATTATGGAATATTCCATAATTGGATACTATGATTGGTCCATATTTGGATTTTCCAACGGATTCAAACTGAAATTTATATGATTATATTTGATAAGGTAAAACAATCAAATACTGTTAAAACCCACAAAAGAACATCTAAACTATATCTAGAAGCTATAACAACAATACTGTGTATACTTTTTGAACGAAAAAAATGTATTTTTTACATACCTTAGAAAGTTATACGGAAGCGACAAAACAAAACACCGCGACTGTCATGAAAAGGCTTGCTCAACTTACATTTACGACTTCTACGCGGGAAGGTGGACAAGAAGAAGAGGATAAACACTGTTTACTGTGTTTATCAGTTTCCGTTTGATAGAAATGCCAGTATTCCATATTAGGGAACTATTCCATATTTGGCAATTTTAATGTAAATATAATTGCCGTATTACCTTGACACTACAATGTACTTGAACAAAAGACAGGCATTTGCACAGTTGTTTCACAGACACTGTCCATTGCGTGGATTGCTAAGCTTGTTGGCGAAATTTAACATTGTATATTAAATATTTTTTTTGTTTTCAATATGAACCTTAGTGGGCAGGATGACATATGTAACAGTTTAGAAATTATTCTAAAAATTTTAATTATAAATATTTTTTATTAAAAATATAAGATAAGAAAAATAGTAGGCAATAAAAAATCTTAATGTACGAGTTAATGTAGTTGTTGGCATTAAAATTCATTGTTTTCAATGATGTGCTGTATTCTTGACGTCATCGAGGCGTAGTTGGACTGTCAAGTCGACGGTCGTGGAATCGATTCTCAATCACAGGAATGATTATATCAACTTTATTCTTCTTCTCCAATAAGGATGGTAAGGCAAAAATATGCCTGGAGATGTATAAAACATATGTACATTTCTTCATTTTCAAAAGGCGAGATCGACAAGCCCAAGCTCAGATATTAGAGTACATAAAAATAACTTAGTATAAATTTACGTAATTTAACACCGTAATTTATTAAACAGCGCGTATAAATTATAATAATTTTATATATATCTGGCCGAGTAAGAATCGATCTTTAAAGCATTATACTTACAATCACTTGTCATCCTACTCAACTACGATGACTCTATCATTCTAATGATTAAGTAACAACATTCCTAACATTTACGTTTTTGTAGTTTTTTTGTAAAAGATTTACAAAAACCACTCGTAATTAATTTTATGTATTCAAAGTTATATATTTTAAAAGCAAACCTTTTTTTTAATCAATTCACCCGTAATAAGGAAAAGTACCTTAACTTTATGTGTTACAAGGTTAGATAAAATTATCATTGTCAAGATAGTTTTGACTAAGAAACCGTTCAGGATGCCCATCGTCTTGCAGTATGAAGAAAGAGCTCAATGCTTGGGACTTCTATCAAACTACAATAATTTTTAATATAAATTCAATTCATTATTTTATGCGTTCTGACTATACAATATACTCGTATATATGTATATACGAGTACGCGACAACTTGTGAATTCTATTACTACACGAGGAAAGAAGAAGAATTTAATATCATTATATCTTCATCCTAGTAACATACTAAGTCGCGGCCTTAAGTTCCACTCACTCACTTACTCAGCTTCACGCTGTATCCCGCACATGGCAGGGTAGGCAGAGGGAACTTGGCATCCTAGTGTTAAGACACTCCGTTCCACTTCCGTTTCCCACTTTCTGCCGAATTTGAGGCATTGCGTGTTGATTGGCGGAACTCAACGCTGTGTTGTGCCTTTTTAACAGAGCGAAGAAATAAAAACATTAAATGTTTAAATTGAAAACATTAAATGTTTCACTTCTTCGAGTGGGATTCGAACCCATAACCTGTCGAGTACAGTCACATCCTTGTGCCGCTGCGCCACGACAGACCTCTTTAAATTACGTTCTGACTATACAATATACTCGTATATACATAAACGCGACAACTTGTGACCTCGATTACCACACGAGGAAGTGAAATATTTAATATCATTATATCTTCATCCTAGTAACATACTAAGTCGCGGCCTTAAGTTCCACTCACTCACTTACTCAACTTCACGCTGTATCCCGTACATATCAGGGTAGACAGAGGGAACTTGGCAACCTAGTGTCAAGACACTCCCGTCCACTTCCGTTCCCCACTTTCCGCCGAATTTGGGGCATGGCGTGTTGAGTGGCGGAACTCAACGCTGTGTTGTGCCTTTTTACCAGAGCGAAGAAATGAAAACATTAATTGTTTAAATTGAAAACATTAAATGTTTCACTTCTTCGAGTGGGATTCGAACCCACCTGTCCCTAACCTGTCGACACCCTAGTGCCGCTGCGCCACGACAGACCTCTTTAAATTACCTGTGCTTGCGAAATCACTCGCATACGAAAGCAAATTAGTATTTTATTTATTTTGATCTGATTGAGATTAAACATACACTAAATATTAAGAAAACTTTCTTAAAGCGTTTAAGCGGTTTCTGATATTAGTGTAACAAACAGTCAAAAATATAAAACATCATTGTGTAGTCCTTGACAATGAGAATTGCCTCCATAGTGGATCTCGTATATTATCGTAAAGTGCCGACACAGAGTAGTCACGTTAAGTTCCACCACTGAAAAAGCAAATTTAGCAAAAAGTGAGGCACAGAGAGCCCTAATACTACGCGAATCGTGAAAAAACATTCAACAGTTAAGAATATTTTACAATACAGTCTAAAACTGTATAAACAAATATTCTATCTTTTTATCCAACGGTTTTTATATAACAGGTACAATTTAATATTTCGTTAGTCTACACTAATCACGTAAGTCAAAGAAAACGAAATCACAAAGTGAAACAAAAAGATTGATATAAAAATATATTATAAAAAAATGCATAACGTTGAAAGAAAAAAGATATAATAATGTCTTCGATTTCTGCGATTATTACACATTTTTTAAATGAAAAAGTTTTAACCGGAAGTGTCTACCCGTGACCACGGACTACTGTAAAGTGTTCGAAACGTAGGGTTTCCAAAAATGATTACCATTCAATATACGCGATTAATCCGTTTAAAAGTGTTTCATTTAAAAAAGGAAAAAGATAATAAATATGCCCCGACTGTTAATCCTATTGTAGTTATAAAATATTGAGCTTATTTGTTTCTTTTTATTTCCTATTTTATTTACTTCACTTCACTCAGCTTCACGCTGTATCCCGCGCATGGTAGAGAAAGCAGAGGAAACTTGGGAACCTAGTGTTAAGACACTCCGTTCTACTTCCATTTCCGACCTTCCGCCGAATTTGAGGCATTGTGTGTTGAGTTAATATCTGTATAACGAAGAGGGAGAAGAATATACAAGTCCTGTATACATTTCTTACTCAGGCTCGTGGCACAATCATACAAAGTGATTGCGGCAGATTGTGGGTTCGATTTCTACTCGGGGAAATAAAATATTTAATATTTTCATTTCTTCCCTCTGGTTACATGACAAAGAGCAGCGTTAAGATTCAAAATATTCTTTATTCAAATAGGCTTTAGCAATCACTTTTGAATCGTCACAACATAAAATTACCACCGGCTCGGAATGCAGTTCTGCTGAGAAGAGCCGGCAAGAAACTCAACAGTTGCTCTTTTCAATATCGAATAAAGTCACAATTTCATTGTTTAATACAATAGTGATTATCCTGCATGAAATTCAAATGACCTTAATTAAATACATTTTTATCATTCAAATATTCTTGGACAGTGTAGTACGCTTCTTAATTAACATTACTTTAACATTTACTTTAAACTTCTCTAGTGGCAAATTCAAAATACACTGCGGAATACTATTGTAGATACGTATACTCAGACCCATAAATGACTTATTTACTTTTTGGAGACGATAACTAGGCGTCACAAGTTTGTCCTTGTTTCTCGTCCCAATCGTGTGTCTGTCACTGTGTTTGCTATAGCACTGTATATGTTACCGGACAAACAAAATATTGTAAAAAATATATTGAGAAGCAACCGTAAGAATACTTGTATCCTTAAAAACATCTCGCAGAGAATCTCGAGCTTTAAGATTATAAATAGATCTTACGGCTCTTTTTTGCAGTATAAATATTGAATTAATATCGGCAGCGCTGCTCCATAGTAGCATCCCATAAGAAAGAATACTATGAAAATAACTAAAATAAACTAGTCGGGCAGTATTAATGTCCGTAATTTGCCTTACTTTTTTAACTGCGAACGCGGCTTTGCTGAGTTTATCTGCGAGTGTTGCAAGATGGGAATTCCACTGAAGCTTGAAATCTATAGTTATACCTAAAAACACCGTTGATTCCGTCACCTCGACAGGTTCACCTTTAATAATATGACAAAAATTTTGTTTTTTAACGTTACGTAACGAAAATTGAATACATTTAGTTTTTTTTGCATTTAACATAAGGTTATTTACGTCAAACCAATGAATAATATGCGACAAAGCAATATTCACTTCGTCAAAGTTAACTTTACTTCTGTCAATCTTAAATATTAGAGAAGTATCATCAGCGAATAGTACAATGTCGCATAAATTCTTTGCATCAAATGGTAAATCGTTTATATATAACAAAAATAAAAGGGGACCGAGAATAGAACTTTGTGGAACGCCCATTCTTAGAGGAGATCCAGACGATTTTACATTATTTATATTAACCTTCTGGATTCTTTGAGTTAAATACGATGCAACAAGGTCAAGAGCTGCGTCCTGTATGCTTGAGAAGTGCAGCACCCGCATCTGTCGTTGATTTGCCTTTGGTGAAACTATATTGTTCACTATGTATAGAATTGTTTCTATGTATGAATAGTGAAATCTGGTCAAAAATTATTTTTTCAAATATTTTGCTTAATGATGGTAAAATCGATATTGGTCTGTAGTTTCCAGGATCAAGTTTATCTCCATTTTTGAAAAGCGGTACTATTTTACTATATTTCATTAAATCTGGAAAAGTACCGGTTTCTATACATATTAAAAACATACGCGAAGTAAGGAGCAATACTACTTATAATAGTACCAAGCAATTTTACTGACATATCCCATAAATCACCAGTTTTCTTTAAATTAAGACTTTTGAATACTTTAACAATCTCATCTGGTGATACATGCTTAAAAACGAATTTATGTTTTGATTTAACTACATGTTTTTTTTTAATATGGATACTGCGTGAGAGGGAGATGATGGCAGTGAACAAGTTACTTTAACTGGTGCTTCTGAGAAAAACTTCTGAAAAGCATTTGCCACTTCCGGGTCCGATTCTAATATGACGTTATTAATATTTAACTTGATGGGTTCACTGACAGCTCTAGATCTCCCAGTTGTAATCGTAATAGCATCCCATGTAGCTTTGATTTTGTTATGGGATTTCAACATTTTATCTCTTATATATATAGACTTGGCCTGGATACAAACACGTTTAAATATTTTTGAGAAATTTCTAACCCTTGACAGGAACGCTGGATCGTGATTCCATTGCCTCATATTATACAATTCGTACATCTTGTCCCTACTTCGGTAAATACTAACGGTTGCCCAGTCACTGAATTTTAAATTTGAATTTATATAAACCTTTTTCGTTTCAAAAATATTGTCAAACTCAGTTGACAGTAATTTAAAAACAGTTAAGATCCGCAACTCAAATTAGACGGAAAGTGTGGAATGGAAAGTGTCTTATTTTGTCATATCACCAGGTTCCCAAGTTCCCTTTATTTAACCTGCCATGTATAAGATACAGGTGAAACTAAAAAAATGACATCACTGCAATCAATAACCGAAAAGATTTTTTTTGACGAAATATGTAAAATATTTTCTCCTTCTTAAGTAAAATTTAGATCTCTAGTTTTGCAGTTAAGGCCTCAATAGCTATCAACTATATTGATCGGATTCAATGTCAACACTATGACACGTTTCCATTGTACTTATACTAAAATTAGCGGCGACAGTTAGGTATTTACATTTTATTTTACGACCGCTTGTCTCATTTTTACATGATGTAATCTTGTACAAGTGATATAAAAAGTAAGGCAAGTTTTACAAGATTAACAACAATAAATACTATTTTAGTGTAAGATGACAACACAAACATCAAACACACTACCCTTGCGTTTGCAATCAGCCCTATCACTGCGCCTCGATGTGATAATTTCTTAAATAAGCGTACATAAATAGTAAATATGAAAAAATATTCAATGGAAACATTTAATACTAAGAAAAAAATGATTACAAGAATACTGTAGTAGCATAATAGTGACCAAGTAGGATTAGCGGCGTGCGCACGCGCAGCTTAATTGAGGAAAAAAATTGAAATTAAATCGATCGAATATTTAAATTTTAAAAATATTTAAGCGAATTGATTTTTGTCTTAATTTTTATTAATTAATAAATTGAAAATTGTGATAGTGCGAAATATGACGGAAGAACAAGATGTTAAGAAACCAAGTGAGTTTTTATGTTAAATATATTATGGTTTTGATAATAATCTTTTATATATATATATATATATATATATATATATATATATATATATATATATATATATATATATATATATATATATATATATATATATATATATATATATATATATATATATATATATATATAAATACTATATATATATATATATATATATATATATATATATATATATATATATATATATATATATATATATATATATATATATATATATACATATATATATATATATATATATATATATATATATATATATATATATATATATATATATATATATATATATATATATATATATATATATATATATATATATATAAATATATATATATATATATATATGTATATATATATACACATTATTTGTATAATCCAAGCGGGCTAAGCCCCGAACCGCCAGCTATGAATATAAAATACATGTATTTCCGTAACCGGGAATCAAACTATAGTTAGATATAGTTAGTTTATATGACCTTCACCTGTATTAAATCTTTGGTACTTATTCCAGTTAGTTATTTAAAAATTATTATGGTATGCCATGTGATATCATATGTTTTACCATTAGTTTTCACGCTTTATTCGGCGTCGTAAGAATGGACAGATTGACAAATGCTACGTGTTTACATGCTTCGTTATTTGTGGTCCAGGTACCATGTGGACCTTTTCTCAAAAATTTTAAATCAGTTGTGACCTTCCACTATTATCAATGATAGGTAGCTCTCGGAGGTATGCTTAAAAAATATTTTTAGTTAAATAAAAAAAAAAATTTTTGGGTAACTGTAAAATACCCAAAATACCAGAAAATGTTCTTCTTCATAATTGATATTAGCATTAAAAGTCTATTCAAGCCGTATATTGGTAAGATAATTTTTAAATATTTTTTTTTTAACTTTTGCACTGTCCAGCGCATGGCATCGTAGGTAGAGGGAGCCAGTGTCAAGACACTCCATTCCGTTCCTGACGGCGTAAGTTAACGCTGCACTTTGCCTTGTTACCAGAACGCTCTCTCTCTCTCTCTCTCTCTCTCTCAGCTTCACGCTGTATCCCGCACTAGGCAGGGTAGGCAGAGGGAACGGAAGTGAAACCTAGTGTTATGACACTCCGTTCCACTTCCGTTCCCCACTTTCCGCCGAATTTGAGGCATTGCGTGTTGAGTGGCGGAACTCAACGCCGCGCTTTGCCTTATTACCAGAGCGAAGAAATGAAACATTAAATATTTAAATTGAAAATATTAAATATTTCATTTCCTCGACTGGGGATCGAACCCAGACCCTATCGGTTACAGTCACACTCTTGTGCCGCTGCGCCACGACAGACCTTAACCAGAACGCAAAAATGAAATTATTAAATAATCTATATCATGGAATGTCACTCAACACGCAATGCCTCAAATTCGGCGGAAAGTGGATCGGAGTGTCTTAACACTAGGTTCCCGGGTTCCCTCCGCCTACCCTGCCCCGTGCGGGATACAGCGTGAAGCTATAAATAAATATATAAAAAAATGGAATGACCCCATTCCAAGATAAAAAATATTTAATATTTTCAGACCCACAACCTACAACAAGCCTTAAATTAAATATTATATAACCTATTATTATAAATATAAAATCTCCAATTAAATATTTCGTGTTGTTTTCTTTATATTAACGTACTGTCCGTAGAGTGGTTTGACCTTTTAAAATTATGTCATTACTTTCATTAATTAATATATAACTACAATAATGATAATATTGGATTATCAGTTAATTATATAAAATATTTATATATCAATTATTATATTCCTAACTTTATAAGTTTACACTTTTCACTATTTCTTGCACATACGTGAAGCAAAGCGGCGAACTTTTCTTAGAATAGGACTGCATATGTGAAGTTTATGGGTGATGTTTGAAGGTTTTGTTTCAATTTCCTATCCTTGGTAAAAAAACAAAGCTTATTTCGTCATTTCAAACATTGATTGATGGTAATTGGTTGTTATAAAATATGTTCTTACTTACTTACTTAGTTTCATGCTATATCCCTAGCGGGGTAGGCAGAGAGAACGGAGCACCAAACGCTACGGTCTCGGCATACCTCTTTCGCCGCGTCCACTGTCATCAACCTCTTCATACATGCCCTCCGGGGGGTCCTCATGCATTTTACGTGACCTTCCTCCAGTATCGTCGATACTGTGTTTTCGAAGGTCAACCGAGGTTTCCCCCTACCTCTCTTAAGGAAAAGTGAGTGGTAAGAGAGGGCGGGGAAAATGTGTTCTATATTTATAAATTACAAATAAACTACTTTTGAGGCCTGTCGTGGCGCAGCGGCACAAGACTGTGACTGTAACCGATAGGTTCTGGGTTCGATCCCAGTCGAGGAAATGAAATATTTAATATTTTCAATTTAAATATTGAATGTTTTATTTCTTCGCTCTGGTAATAAGGCAAAAGCGCGGCGTTGAGTTCCGCCACTCAACACGCAATGCCTCAAATTCGGCGGAAAGTGGGGAACGGAAGTGGAACAGAGTGTCATAACACTAGGTTTCACTTCCGTTCCCTCTGCCTACCCTGCCTAGTGCGGGATACAGCGTGAAGCTGAAAAAAAAATACAAATAAAAAAAAATACAAATAAAGTATCATTTGAGGATAAAGAATATAACACAAGGTGGTGTTCTGTATTATCACTTCATACTCGTACGTACATATGACTAGTTCGTCACAAGGTCTTCATAAAAACTTAATTAAAATAAGCAAAAATATAGTTCAGTTGAGTTGTTTCTTGATCTACATTCAGTTTTTGCTTGAAAGTTTATTTAAAAAAAAAATATTAGAGAAGCCAAAAAGCAGTGTTAAGGATACTATGTATATGGAAAAATTTCTCATCCATCGTGGACATTGTGTTGCAGCGAACGCCAATATTTTCTTAAAAGACAAGACAAAAAAATTAAAAGATATTCTGTTAGCCATTGTTTTCCTGTAATTGAAATATTACTCGATTTGATCTATTAATCTTAACACCGTGATTTATCTTCCCAGAAAAGGTAATTAATTCCTTCGTGCAGGTATCGAGTCCACATCCATTTATTTACAATAAGACCTCGATGCTAATTCGGGCACTTATAAAGTTTAATTACCAGTAGCCCTTTATTAATAGAGAATTCTATCATCCAGCATGCTGCAAGGATTCGGTGAATAGAAGGAAACGGATGTGTTTCAACACTTAGTACCCAGACTCTTAGGCTTCTCTCTTCCTACAATATTATGTGCGGGATACAGCCTAAAAAAATCAATAAATTAACACTGTTTGTGTGTAACAAAGTTGATGCTTCAGATATCAAATAAGGTGTTTTTGGTCGTTTCTTCATTTCGTTTTGTTCGATCATTTTCTTTTTATTTTTAAGTATAAACTTATTTTCTTTTTTAAGCTGAGTAATTTATGCATGCGAAGTGACTAGAACGCGCGACCACGAAGGTCTCAAGGAAAGTAGTCGCATAAAAAACTCTAAAAAAATAGAGAAATCTTGCTCAAGTTACAAATATTTGAATACTACTGGCCTGAGAAATTTTAGTCGGAAGAGGACTAAAGTTTCATGCAAACTTGGTTGCTTACTATGTATAGTTATATTAAATAAGATTTCGTTCACCACTTACTTTTCTGCATAGTAGGAAGCAGAGGGAATTGAGTGTGAAGACAGTCTGTTATTACTCTTTATGCAAAACATATGTCATGCTTATTTAGCTGTGGAAGTCAACAAAGCGTTTAGTTTAACAAAACGAAGAAATAATAAAACTAATCTTGCTTTATATTACTATTATTTTCCACATACATTACTAAGGTAAGCTGAGGGAACCCGGGAACCTAATTTTAAGACATTCCGTTTCCATTATGACACTTGCATCTATTGCTTTCCATCAAGTTCTCCAGTCATTGTGTGTTGAGTGGCGAAACTCAACGACATTTTTTGGGCGAAATCCTCGAAGGGGTATCGAACCCACGACCTGTCGCAGTTGCAATCGTACGTCCATGCCGCTGTACTATGACAGGTCCCAATATTAATAAGAAACAACCTAAAATTATCTATTTAAATACAAAATTCCAAAAGGTAATATTAAAGCGTATTTACCTACAGGTGTTCAACGTAAGGAGGAAAAACGTATGGTCTAATAACTTTCGTTATTGCACGAGACTTGCGACTTCCAAGACTATAATTATGGAAAACCTTTATAAACTTTATATACTGTGCAGTTAATAATGTTTATATTAAGTACTAAGTAATGAAATATTGAATTCATATTTTAAAAAATGGTTTTTTTTGATAGGTTATACAATTGGGACTGCACCTAACCACGTGATAGTTGTAAGTTCGATACCCATTGTAGAAATTGATCTATTTAATATATTAACATTTTTTGTTCTGGTGGGAGATGACATGGCCCGACCATGTTCGGAAATTTCATACACAAATTTTGCTTTCTTAAAACTTCGACTAAGACGTAGGAACGGAATGTCTGAGTGTAGACGGGATTTTGTTAATGATCATCGGCTAATTGCTAAAACAACAATTTGGTTACCGCAAGAATAAATCCTCAACTGACGCTGTTCACGAATTACAAAAAACATTTTTTATTGCCATCAAACATGAAAGAAAAAAAAGATACGGTTTTTGTTTTTAGATCTTACGAAAGTCTTTGAGACCTTTCCCTGTTAAAAGTTTTTTATAAAAACGTGAACGTATGGGTTTCACGGGTAATAATGCAATAACTTAATACATTTTTTTATGATATACATAACATTAGTACTAAAATAAATTTAAACTTAGCGCACCTATGACTTGATTGCAAAAATGATGTTCGTCGCAAAAAGACGTTTGTGTGTAAAAGCCTATTATTACAAATTAACGATTTTATAAATGTTAACACATCTTGGTAATGAAATGCTCGCTCCAGGCTATCTTAAATTCATCATCATTACTTGTAATAATCTGATGTAAGCTTTTGACTAAACAAAAAAGATATGTTCCGCTAAGTTTCTTGCGCCAGTCCGAGGCAGTGGCTTTAGTGAACCGGTGGTAAATTGTTTGTTCATAAAACGAAGCTTGTAACGTCTCATTTTGAATAAAAATATTTGAATTTCAATACAATACTGAGTGCTCCAAGGGAATATTCTTAGAACTACGTTGTTTCTCGTAGTTACAAACGACTTTTATAATTTAAGTATTCCAAAAGCAAAATCCAAAACCAAACTGATATCACTAATACGCTTAACGGGCTGTGTTCTTTTTCTGCTAGCTAAGCCTCCCAACCAAAACATTCTATTACCCATCTATGAATCATTGTTACTGCTGCTACTGCTCACACATAACCCCAGTAAATAACATCAAATACTAAGGTGAAAAATGATCTTAAATTTCACAAACTGAAAATATCTAAAATTTCAATACGTTGCGAACCAATTTATCATACACAATGTATATTTTTCCTTCGGTCAATCTTTAATGTTTGAATTGCATATCCTATTGGTTTCTAAATTGCACAAAGAACCACCTTAAAAATTGCTACTTTCCAATTACAAAGCTACCGTACTAACTAACTATCCTACAAAAATTGCAATATTCGTTCCAAGAGTAGAGAAAAAAGTAGAAGTTATTTGTATTACATATACTACTTCAACACAAAAACACGTTGCGATCGTTACGTTAGTTAACATAACTAAGCTTCCCAATGATAATATTTACCTTCTCCTAAATAATGTATAACGTTGTTGTTTTGTACACAAAATTAATAGAGGTATAGCCTTTACTCAGCTTCACGCTGTATCCCGCAGGGTAGGCAGAAGGAACCTGGGAACCTTGTGTTAAGACACTTCGTTCCACTTCCGTTCCTCACTTTCCATCGAATTTGGCATTGCGTGTTGAGTGGCGGGACTCAACGCCGCTGGGTATAGACGTTATACATTATTCATCTGTAAATGTAAAGCTCCGCTCCGTTCTTTCTTATCAGAGAAAACATATGAGTAAACAAAGTCCTTTTTGTAACAAACAAAATATTGCTTTAAGCAATTCTCATATATCATACATAAAATACATACGAATATATTCATTGCATTATACATGATATAACAGCGGACATCACATATATTAACCAAAATGTTTCTGTTTATAAACAATCACTAAATATTTATAATTATGTTAAAGGCATGTCGTGGCTCAGAGACGCAAGCGTATGACTTGAACCGTGACAGGTTGTGAGTTCGATCGTGACTTGAGGAAATATTTTTTTAGCTTCACGCTGTATCTCACACACGGCAGGGTAGAGGCAGAGGAACTTGGGAACCTAGTGTTAAAACACTCCGTTTCACTTTCGTTCCCCACTGTTCGCCGAATTAGAGGTATTGCGTGTTGAATGGCGCAACTCAACGCCGCACTTTTGCCTTGTCACCAGAGCTAGCGAAAACATTAAATATATAATTTAAAAATATTAAATATTTCATTTCCTCGAGTGGGTATCGAACCCACAGCCTGTCGTTTACCTGTCGGCTAGTCACACGCTTGTGTCGCTGCGCCACAACAAGCCTCGTCAGGCCAAGTTACAATTTTAATAATAGATTACGTAGGTACTTAGATGTTATTTTAATTAGCTATAATGACTTGGTTTTATCATCTCATATAACAACGTCCTGGCATTTGATTTAATTGTTACGTAATTACAATTTTTTAAAGAATTTTATATTAAGATCTTAAGATCATTTTAAATTACGAGTTATATATATATCTTAATTTTTGTTTTACGCAATAGAATAGGCAGAAATAAGTTTTTGTTAACAAATGCTATCATATAGAAATTAGATGTTGAGTGGCTTCTTCTTCTTCTTCTTCAGCTTCATGCTGTATCCTGCACTAGGCAGGGTAGACAGAGGGAACGGAAGTGAAACATAGTGTTATGACACTCCGTTCCGTGTTGAGTGGCGGAACTCAACGCCGCGCTTTGCCTTATTACCAGAGCGAAGAAATGAAACATTAAATATTTAAATTGAAAATATTAAACATTTCATTTCCTCGACTGGGGATCGAACCCAGAACCTGTCGGTTACAGTCACACTCTTGTGCTGTTGCACCACGACAGGCCACTCATGTTGAGTGGCGAAATTCAATTTCTTCCAGCCAGAGAAGATGTAAAAAGAAAAATATAGTATCGAGTGGGGATGGAATCAGTAACAGTTAAACTGTGTTACTGACCAATGACTACGATTTTACTTTATATAGTCTATATTTTGTAACGGACTTAGAAAGACATGAGTGGTTCTGGTTTCGATCCTGACTCGAGGAAATGAAATATTTGAATATTGAATAACATTACTTTGCTCTGGTACCACGGCATAGCGCGGCGTGAGTTCAAGCAATGCCTCAAATTCGACGGAAAATTGGGAACGAAACGGAGTGTCTTAACACTAGGTTCCCAAGTTCCTTCTGCCTACCTTGCCATGTGCGGGATACAGCTTGGAGCTGATTGAGTAATTATTTTACTAACACAAAATGCGTAGACGAAGCAAGGCGTTAAGTTCCGTTACTTAACTGCGGAAATTGGCATATGGAGCGCCTTAACATTAAGTTCTTTTGTACACTTCTGTATAGATTTTATTATAAATATTTTAAATACAATGGTTTTTTTTTTTTATTTTACAGAATCTATGCTCGGTGTTAGGCATCTTCAAGTTGCACTTCTGTTCTTAGCGCTGGTCCTGGCGTTCTCCATGCGAGTCAATATGAGCATGGCGATAGTTGTTATGACAGATCAAACTTTGGAGAACGTGGGTATTTTTCTTACTATTTCTTATTTAGATTCTTATCTTTTTATTTTCACCATACTTAGTAAGGTAAGCTAAGGGAACCTGGAAATTTAGTGTTAAGACACTCCATTCAATATAAGACACTTTCTATTTCTCATTTCTCATTTCCTCGATTGGGAATCGAACTCACTACCGCTCGTGTTTACAATCACATGCTTATAGCCCTGCGCCATATCAGGCCTTAACTAGCTGTTTGACTGATTGACTAATAATACGAGTCTGTCATGGCTGATTAAGGGGTTTTCCTAATTGATAAAAGATATCAAGTGCTCAATAGTGTTGGAATGCGAAGCGGTTATATATATATATATATATATATATATATATATATATATATATATATATATATATATATATATATATATATATATATATATATATATATATATATATATATATATATATATATATATATATATATATATATATATATATATATATATATATATATATATATATATATATATATATATATATATATATATATATATATATATATATATATATATATATATATATATATATATATATATATATATATATATATATATATATATATATATATATACATATATATATATATATATGTATATATATATATATATATATATATATATATATATATATATATATATATATATATATATATATATATATATATATATATATATTTGGTTAGAATTGTACATTTAGGATTAATTTATATTAACTATAACGGAGCGGTAAAATGAAAATATATATATTCAATCAGTTCACTGAGCGGAAATTGAACACACAGCCTAACACTGTCTCACTCACACAAAATCAATTGTATGAACAAACCATAAAGCTATGTATTACATTAATGATCACGTTTTTGCTTATTTTAAAATATTATAATTACATTGTATTTGACTAACTTCTGTATAATAAATTTTATGTGAGCATCTTTTTTCTTTAAAGGCACGTTCTTCCATGTATTGTTTAAAAAAATGGTTATACATATAAATATGAAAGTCGTAAGAATAAAGTTATAAGCATATATTAGACCATCGTGGCGCAGTTTGAAATAAACTGACCGTAGAAATAATAGTTGTGAGTCTATTCTCATTTGGAGAAATTAATGCACTTAGCTTCACGCTGTATCCCGCACGAGGCAGGGTAGGCAAACGGGACCCGGGAACCTAGTGTTAAGACACTCCGTTCCACTTCTGTTCCCCACTTGAGGCATTGCGTGTTGAGGGACGGAACTCAACGCCGCGTTTTGCTTTATTACCAGAACGAAGAAATGAAATATTAAATATTTAAGTAGAAAATATTAAATATTTCATTTCCTCGACTGGGGATCGAACCCAGAACCTGTCGGTTACAGTCACACGCTGGAGCCGCTGCGCCACCACATGACTCAATTAATTTAATGTACTTAAATTATGTAATTAACAGGCAGGAAACTGATAATAATTTATAATAATTTTAAAATTTATAAAAAAAAATCCCAAGAATATTTAACATCTAAAATGGAAAACAAATTTGCTTTGATGTTAGATATTATCGACTGCAAAAAAAAGGAGATAAACAGCTTATCGACGTTATAGCATTGATTCGATCAATCCTATATTGTCATTTAAACACTTACCTTATAGTAAAGTAAAATGTTATGAAAACAGCGATAAGAGAACGAGCATAACGTAAACATTACGTTTGATTTACAGATTGCATCGAAACGTTACATTACGTGGATTTACATCATATACCTATAACATTCATAGTATTTATCGGCGTTGAGTTACGCCACTTAACACACAATGTCTCAAATTCATCAGCAAGAGGGAAATAAAAGTACGTTATTGGAAATGGAGTGTCTAAACACTATGTTTTCAAGTTGCTTCTGTGATGTGTGTAGTAAAATTAAAAAACAAACATATTCCCAATGTTTAATTTTTGATGCACTGCCTCTTGAATCGAGAAACTGTAAATAGTTTACCAGACCAGAAAAATGATAAATATTGATATGTAAAATCAATCCCTCCAACGGGAATAGAAAGCGATCTTGTTATATAAAACGGGCTTAGTCTACAAAAACGAGGAAATTAATATAACTAATAACACAATCACAGTCTGACGTTATTACATTCTGCCATAACGGACTCTATCTAAATACACGGGCACTACAAAGTAGTTTAACGCTGTATTCTCCATATAAGAGAACCGAGTGTTAAGACTCCTTTTTCCACCTTTCGCTTAACATCTAAGGCATTATATATTGATTAGCGGAAAGCAAAAGCCAACTTTGCCTGGTTACGAGAGCAAGTAAATGAAAATGTTATATATTTCATTCCCTGAAGTAGGAATCGAATATACAATAATAAATATACATTTTAATCTATTTCCTTGTTACAGTCCTTCGATTGGAACATCCAGACACAAAGTGTGATCCTATCATCATTCTTCTGGGGTTACATTATACTTCAAATACCTGGTGGAGAACTGGCCGCTAAATTTGGTGGCATGATCTTGATTACAATATGCATTAGTATCAACTCTGCCGTGTCATTGCTTGTGCCTTTTGGTTCATATTATGTAAGTATATGAAAAAAATGGTTTTATAAGGTGTATCTAAATAATCTTCGCCCGTGGTAAAGATATTACTAAATAAAATAGTTTTACTAAATTTATTTTATGAAAGATAAACTATTTTACTTAGTTATCTCAATAAATTTCTCATTTTAATATAATGATCACTTTTAAAACATTTATTAGTCGAAAACTGAAATTCCAGCTATATAAATTTAAAAAAAATAGTAATTTTGTCACACAAATACGACGGAAAGTTAAGCTAAAATATAAAATAAATATAAATTTCACTGTTTTGAGCCCTACTACACTAATAAACACTGACTTTAGGATTTTTGTAATATATCTTGTCTTACGAATTTACATCAGACGTCACCAGATGTTCCAGATTTTATTTTTTTTATATTTTAATAAAAACTGAAAAAACCATAAACAATATTAAGAAAAACTTGGTTCAGCTGGACTGGAAAGTTGTACATCAGGTGTCCAGTTTCCAGAACTAATTATTATACGTTGACCAAGTTTATTAGATGTACTACAAAATTCTTATTCTTCATGTTTTATAAGTTACCGTGGGCAAACGGACAAACATACATACATAGGTTTTTTTTTTTCAAATTTGTTATAATCTTTGGTGTTCCCTCATCTTATCTATCTACAAGTATCCTCTTTTTAACCCTAGACGCAAAAAGATGGGATGCTAAAATTTTAAAGTGTCTGGCTGTGGCATTGCAGCTACAGAATTAATGAATAGTTCTTAGCTGTATTTTATGAAAATCAGATAAGCCATTAAAGATATTTTGTATCGGGAGTTTCCCTAAAATTACGTATATACTAACAATATTGTTAATATTATATATATATATATATATATATATATATATATATATATATATATATATATATATATATATATATATATATATATATATATATATATATATATATATATATATATATATATATATATATATATATATATATATATATATATATATATATATATATATATATATATATATATATATATATATATATATATATATATATATATATATATATATATATATATATATATATATATATATATATATATATATATATATATATATATATATATATATATATATATATATATATATATATATATATATTGTTAATATTTTTCTTGCAAGTTATATGAAATCATATAATAATAGAGTTCTAAATAAATAAAAGAAAGATTTTATTAAAGAATCGTGAATCATTAAAGTCTATATAACATTTCTACACGGAAACAATTTTATATGTTCAAAAATATGTTTTCCACACTTCGTCCATATAGTAGAGACACTATATATTGAGCCAGATCAAGAAACAATAACAAAAAAATATTTTTTACTATAGTACTATTTATTTGTTTTCAATGAGAAACACGTTTTCTATTATCATTATCAATGATCTCAAGATATTATTTGACAATATATAATATGAAAAGATATATTATGACAAGATATATTATGACAAGATATATAATGTTTTGAACATTGACGTTTTGCCACTTAACCATAGACAAGTTTATCTAGAAAATTTTAATTCATCTTCTGTCTGGCGTTGTCTGGTTAGATAAAGTGCGACGTTGGGTTCCACCGCATTATTTGTGTCAATAAATATATGTATATGTTTTTACTATTTTTTAAAGTATTATTCCACACTTAGGACAGAAAATACTAAACTTAAATTTAAAAAGCGTATAAAAATTTTGAACGAAGCGGGAACGAGAACGGATGGCTTAGTTGGTGAGAGCGCTTGAACGGTTTTCAAGAGGCGCGGATTCAATCCCGCTTCGTTCAAAATTTTTATACGCTTTTTAAATTTAAGTTTAGTATATGTATATACATTTGTTAAATATTTATTTAAAAATAATGATATGAATTACAACTTTAATATGTATTTGTCGGATTAGGAGTTATCCCAATAAAAATATTTTATATACATTTAGATAGTCTCATATTCGTAAGGTAAAAATTAGACGGTGTGATTGTTGGCTCTTACGATTCGATTTTTCGTTGGGGCGGAAAGGTTCTCGAATGGCCACCACGAACCGGACGACGCTCAGTAGGCAGGCCCCCTACCAGGTGGACCGATGATCTGGTCAAGATCGCCGGAAACCACTGGATGCGGGAGGCGCAAGACCGATCGTCGTGGAAATCCTTGGGGGAGCAGCAGTGGGCGTCGAACGGCTGAAAATGATGATGATGATAATGATTGTTGGCTCTTACGAGAAATTTATTTAAATTTCTTATATTTATTTTTAATACTATATTTAAAAAAAACTTTTATAGACAAAAAAGAAAAACCATAGTCGATAGACTGGTAATATTATTTACCAACGTTTAATCTCTAATTGAAGTTGCTCGTGAACCAATTAATCATAAAAATCAACCAACTGTTGCTTTAATATGACAATATTGATAGATATTATATAATTTTCGTTAGCTGTCGTCCGTAATTTTTTACGAAAATTATCGTTTCAATTTTATAACGAGAGTACCAATGACTACTTCAAAAATGTTATAACGCAGCCTTGCATTTTACATTGTGAAATTTATTTATTTTTCTCAGCTTCACGCTGTATCCTGCACTAGGCAGGGTAGGCAGAGGGAACGGAAGTGAAACCTAGTGTTATGACACTCTGTTCCACTTCCGTTCCCCACTTTCCGCCGAATTTGAGGCATTGCGTGTTGAGTGGCGAAACTCAACGCCGCGCTTTGCCTTATTACCAGAGCGAAGAAATGAAACATTAGATATTTAAATTGAAAATATTAAATATTTCATTTCCTCGACTGGGGATCGAACCCAGAACCTGTCGGTTACAGTCACACTCTTACAACAACTACTATGTAGTGTATATATAGTAAAGTTCACTTGAATATTTTCCTTCAAAATATAAACTATTCAATTTCTTTATTCTTATATTTAATTGCCTTATTTTAGGGTGGGTGGAAGTTAGTTTGTGCTTGTCGTGTAGTACAAGGGCTGTCTCAAGGATTCATTTTTCCGTCTATACATAACTTAATAGGCAAATGGGTACCGTTAGAAGAAAAAAGTCGTCTTGGCACTGTCATATATGCAGGTAAACTATTATTTTGTCATTATTGTTTTTTTACCGCATTATCTGTATATATTACATCAACAACATTGAATTCATAGTAACTACCTATATGGAATCTTTACGTTCTGTCCAGATTAATTAAAATTATAAATATTTTAAATATATGTGGCCTGTCGTGGTGCAGCGGCACAAGCGTGTGACAGTAAGCGACAGGTTCTGGGTTCGATCCCCAGTCGAGGAAATGAAATATTTAATATTTTCAATTAATGATAAAAATTAACCAACTGTATATTTAATGTTGCATTTCTTTGCTCTGGCAATAAGGCAAAGTCGAATTTGAGGCATTGCGTGTTGAGTTTCGCCACTCGTTCAAATTCGGCGGAAAGTGGGGAACAGAAGTGGAACGAAGTGTCTCAACACTAGGTTCCCGGGTTCCCTCTGCCTACCCTGCCTCGTGGGGGGTACAGCGTGAGGCTAAAAAAAATGAAGATACCGAGTAAGACATTGAACTTGCAAGAGAACACGTGTATAGTCAGATACGTTTCAACTTTCAACAACAAAATAAATTTGATTAACGTTAGAATCACATAGATAAGATTGTAAATCTTAAGTATCATCTAACGATATCAACATCTTAGAATTGACAGTTGGAATTTATTCATGTAAAACTATATCAATTGAATTTTATCATTCTTCATTTTGGTACAACGAGAAGCGCGGCGTTGATTTCCGCCGCTCAACACACAATGCCTCAAATTCGGCGGAGTGTCTTAACACGAGGTGCCCCAGTTCCCTCTGCCTTCCCTACCTTATGCGGGATACAGCTTGAAGCTGTGTGAGAGAGGCTTTGTATGGGTGTCATAACAAAACAATTATCCGTAAAAGGCCAGTATTTGTCTCAATTAGTAATCAACCGAAACCAAGGCCAAAGGAATAATTTAAATAATATTTCTGTGAATGTGTATGCTACAAAAATAAGTTGTAACAAGCATATAAGAATTTCGACGGAGCTTGGTGAGAACGAATGGCTTAGTTGGTCAGAGCGCTGGAACGATATTCCAGAGGCGCGGGTTCAAATCCCGCTTCGTTCAAAAATTTATACGCTTTTTTAAATTTAAGTTTAGTATTTTCTGTCCTAAGTGTGGAATAACACTTTAAAACATAGTAAAAATATTAAAAATAAATAGTATTCTCTCTTGCCAAACGATAATTCTTACGAGTTGTCTTTGGGTAGCGGAAATTTGTAAAAATCTCCCTACAGAGATGCTAACAACAAAAATAAGTTGTAACAAGCATATAAGAATTTCTACGGAGCTCGGTGAGAACGAATGGCTTAGTTGGTCAGAGCGCTGGAACGATATTCCAGAGGCGCGGGTTCAAATCCTGCTTCGTTCAAAATTTTTATACGCTTTTTAAATTTAAGTTTAGTATTTTCTGTCCTAAGTGTGGAATAACACTTTAAAACATAGTAAAAATATTATAAAAACTTATTTTTCTCTCTTGCCAAACGATAATTATTACGAGTTGTCTTTGGGTAGCGGAAATTTGTAAAAATCTCCCTACAGAGATGCTAACAACATAAATAAGTTGTAACAAGCGTATAAGAATTTCGACGGAGCTCGGTGAGAACGAATGGCTTAGTTGGTCAGAGCGCTGGAACGGTATTCCAGAGGCGCGGGTTCAAATCCTGCTTCGTTCAAAATTTTTATACGCTTTTTAAATTTAAGTTTAGTATTTTCTGTCCTAAGTGTGGAATAACACTTTAAAACATAGTAAAAAAATTTATTAAAATAAATTAAAACACATTATTTTATTTGTGAATTTTCGTTAGTACTATTCAATACAATAAAATATATCAATCAGTAATAAATGAGCAATTAACTGCATTAATTCTCGATTTATAATTTTATTTTATTTTTCAACTTATTAAATATATTACTAATTGCAATTTTCAGGCGCCCAATTAGGAACAGCTCTTCAGTTGTTAGTGTCAGGATTCATAGCAGATTTCTGGGGATGGCCGGCAATCTTCTACATCAATGGAACTCTGGGCGCTATTTGGACGGTTGCCTACGTGTTCCTAGGAGCGGATTCGCCAAGAAACTCTAAAATGATCAGTGCTGAGGAAAGAATGTACATACAAACGTCATTAGGGCATGTCGGTAGTGTTCATAAGGTTGGTAATTTATATTTTGATTTTATATTTTATATTAATATTAAAAAGAGGTGGTTGAACACACCAATATTAGTTCCTGTTATAAGAAAGATTAACTTATTTAATGCCAAGATATATAAGTTGATAAAAACTATTTTATTTATATATAGAAATTGTAAGCTATAGGTATATAATATATTACGCTTCACACTGTATATCGCTTATGTCAGGATAGGCAGAGTGATTTTAATATTGAGGAAGTGTTTCCAATGCTTTGACTTATTCTCTGTTGTGTGTAACAACAGAATTTTATCTAGACTACTGTTAGTTTCAATTTCATGAGCACGTCCCAATAATCAAAATTATACACCAGTCCACCAAGCGGCATTGATATTATATTGAACTCTATTATTGCAAATTAAATTTTATCTCCTTACTGTAGCGAAAGGAATTTTTAGATACAGACGGTAAGAGGTCTTTACCTTGTACCTTACATGCTACTAGTTGACATTCCAAAATAAAACATTTACAGTCAATTCCTTATGTTCTAAATTGATTATTAAGATTTTATATATATTTTATAACTACATAGATATTTGTAAATCAATTATACGGTATTGTTTTAACTTTCACGCATTTGTATCTTACATATTGCAGGTGAGGTCTGTCGTGACGCAGCGGCACAAGAGTGTCACTGTAACTGACAGGTTCTGGGTTCGATCACCAGCCTAGGAATTGAAATATTTAATATTTTCTATTAATTTAAATATTTAATGTTTCATTTCTTCGCTCTGGTAATAAGGCATAGCGCGGTGTTGAGTTCCGCCACTCAACACGCAATGCCTCAAATTCGGCGGAAAGTGGGGAACGATAGTGGAACGGAGTGTCTTTACACTAGGTTCCCGGGTTCCCTCTGCCTACCCTGCCTCGTGCGGGATACAGCGTGAAGTTAAAAAAAGACAAAAGGTACCTAGAACCCTAGTTAGTAGTCGTCAGTAAACTCTGTTCTCATAAGAAATCTTCTATATTACATTCTTCGTCTAATTGTTGAGGCATTGTCTGTAGTGTGGCGGAGCTCAACGCCGGAGTATCTTTAATAATTGCTCCAAGTTAAATTTTATGATAGATATTGGTAGTTAACATACATTTGCTTACTTGTTATGTAGCCAAAAGTAACCAAGAGTGTAGTAAACACAAATATATAATAAAATATGGTTTGAAATTTCGCCATTCGAATTCAGATTGTGGGTTCAGTTCTCCTGAAGGAAATTAAATATTTTAATTTTTCATTGATGCCTGTCGTGGCGCAGCGGCACAAGCGTGTGACTGTAACCGACGGGTTCTGGGTTCGATCCCAGTCGAGGAAATGAAATATTTCATATTTTCAATTTAAATGTTTAATATTTCATTTCTTCGCTCTGGTAATAAGGCAAAGCGCGGCGTGGAGTTCCGCCCCTCAACACGCACGCAATGCCTCAAATTCGGCGGAAAGTGGGGAAAGGAAGTGGAACGGAGTGTCTTAACTCTAGGTACCCAGGTTGCCTCATTTTCTCCATCTGGTAACGTGGCAAATCGGGATGTTGAGTTCGGCCACTTAATACACAATGCTTCGAGAAATTGGAAAACGAAAGTATCTTAATGAGAACAGATTGTTTGTCCACTATGTTCCCGTATTCAATCTACAAACCCATTTAAGTGTGAGAAGAATTTTAAAAAAATTACGGAGAAATTGAAGATTTTAAATATAACATCAGCTAATTCGTCATCTCATTAATACACTATTTTTTTCTTCCAGAAATTACCAACACCATGGAAAGCTATATTTACGTCACTACCGTTTATTTCACTGATCGTAGCTCATTGTGGTCAGAATTGGGGTTTCTGGACACTTATGACAGAAATGCCGTCGTATATGAAACAAGTATTGGGGGTCGATATAAAGGCAGTAAGTTTTTATACTTTAACTAAGCCATTAATGTTTAAACGTTTGAAATTTAAAATGGCAAAAAAAATGTTTATAATATATTTAATAAGAATATTAGAATGTATTCATTTATATGTGCATCATCATTTCTTACAAGAATATGTACAAAAAGGGATTGTTTTTACAATCATCTTCTTCAAAGTCTAACGTTATTCCACTGGGCCTAGATATTTTTTTGTTCTACCTTCACGCTGCTTTTCAGAAGTTGTAGAAAAGGCAGAAAAATCCTGGAAACGCACTGTCTCCATCACAGTAAGACATTTCTGATCCCCTCTTTCCGATAAATAACCTAATTCTTAATTATGTCTTCCTAGAAAACGTTATTGGCTCTTTGATTGTTCTATGGTGTACACACAAGAAATATTATATTTCGATTGATATACGAGTTTGTATAATAATATACTTATACATCTTGATGAGCAAAATAGACAAATTTAGTCTACAAGAGCACTAAAGAAAAGCAATGATATAGTTATTTATTGTTAAGTGACTCGGTTCACATTTAATTTCTAGACACTTCCGTTGTCCCTTATCTCCAAATTCTTAAGACATCGAAATTCAACGCAGAGTTTAACTACAGTGATTAAATATATTTATTATATATTTCATTTCATTTCTTCAAGTAGAAATTGAACCCATAGCCTATTGTTTGCAGCTATACATTTGTACTCCTGCGCCATGACAGGGATCGTCAGACATCGTAAGATAGAAAAGAAACCTAATAAACCACGAGTACTATAGCAAAAACACAAAATTATGCCAGAAATTATTTGCTTATAAGTAAAATATACATGGTAAAGCGTCATAAAAAAAAGAATATAGTTATCGATGAATCTTATTTTAGTCAATTTATTACTGGTTGAATTCCACCAGTCAATACGCAATACCTCAAATTTGGCCGGCAGCGGGGAACGGAACGGATTTGCACTAGATGCCCAATTTCTCTCTGAACATATGATATACCAATGTTTAAATAGAAATTGATAAATGAACTTACGTAAAGAAAAAAATATATATATTAAAAGATGTTTGTTGTTTTTCAGAACGGTGTAATGTCAGCTATGCCGTATTTGGCCATGTATCTTCTGAGCTTCCCCATGGGTTTCTTATCAGATTATATATTAAGGAAGAATTGGCTATCGATTACAGCGTGCAGAAAACTATCCAATTCTATAGGTAAATCACTTTTTCTTTACGCTGTCTCTAACATATAGCAGAGTATACAGAAGACACCTACTTTTAATTTTAACGTTTGAAAGGTATACAACGATAAGCCTTTTCTTGTTACCAGAACAAGGTAATACAAATAATTGTTTCGCTTTGTGGGAATCGAATCTACAATAATCGCTCTTCACTATACGTACCAGCTATTTGCAACAACGTTTTATTAAATAAAATATAATAAGAAGCTTACTGATATTCCAGGTCACTTCGGTCCAGCCATAGCTTTAATAGGACTTTGTTATGCGCCAGCCGGCACAGTGGCTATGGCAGTGACATTACTGACGCTTGTAGTCGGTTTGAATGCCGGTCATTATACTGGTTTTATGGTAAGATCATTTCTAAATTTTTGTATGTATGTTACAACTTATTTCGACGTAGCTTGACGAGAACATAAAATGTCGTATTGAGTGTCATCTTGTCACTTTACTTAACTTATTTAAATGTGCTGTCAGCATGCTGTAAGGATATTTTTACAAATTTTCGCTACCGACAACACATTAGAACAGACAATTCGTTAGAATTATCGTTTGGTAAGAGAGAATACTATTTATTTAATATTTTTTCTATTTTAAAGTGTGTGTGTTTATTCCACACTTAGGAAAGAAAATATTAAATTTAAAAGCGAATAAAACTTTCCAACGTAGTAGGATTTGAACCCGCGCCTCTTAGAAACCGTCCACGCGCTCTGAACAACTAACCTATACGGCCTTATCAAGCCGTCTTAATTCTTACACGCTTATTACAACTTATTTATGTTGTTCGCAAAGTATAAATATCGTTTTTATACGATTTTGAATTTTTCAAGTATTTTCGTTCGTGTGGAATAACACTTTAAAATAGTAAAAATATGCTTACATGGTCTTATTATACTTAAAACATAAAGAAAGCATCTTTAATGGTGTCTCATAAGAGAAGCTTTTCTTATGTTTTAAGTTTAGTGTTATTTGTATGCGACTGTTTGTAATATTTTTAAAAACAACTATTAAATTTTAACTGAGGTCATGTTTCTTTTTATTTACCGTTAACTATTAACCACTATTAATTAAGGAAGAAATTACTAATATAGTTTTTAAAATATTTTTTGTTTTTTTTTTGTAAAGCTGGTTCACATAGATATGGCACCAAATTTCGCGGGTACTCTTATGGGTATCACTAACTGTATGGCGAACATTATATCTATCATCGCACCTCTAGTTGCTGGAGCTTTACTTCAGGATGAGGTAGTTAAAATGTTTTTATTTTTTCGTAAAAAATACAATAATTGAATCTTTACACGGTGTTGAATTCTACCAATCATCTACCCAATTATTCATTCATTCATTCATTCAAATTCACGCTGTATCCCGCCCATGGCAGGGTAGGCAGAGGGAACTTGGGAACCTAGTGAGTGGCGGAACTCAACGCCGCATTTTGCCTCGTACCAGAGCGAAGAAATGAAAACATTATATATTTAAATTGAAAATATTAAATATTTCATTGCCTCGAGTGGGGATCGAACCCACAACCTATCGGTTACAGTCACACGTCTACTATTAACTAATACAAACTAGTGTTAAGAGACTCCGTTCCACGTTCGTTCCTCACTTTCCGCCGAATTTGAGGCATATGTAGAGCAAATGCTGTTAGGATTGTTTCTTTAAACTAGATTGCAAAATTGGAATAGTGTCTTAACACTATATTGCAAATTTCCTAATTTGCAATCTAGTGTTAAGGCACTATTCCCATTAATACAACTCCGTTTCCCACTTTTCGCCGAATTCTGGAGACATAGCGGATTGCGTCGTTTTATTATGATCCTATTTTATTTATGTATTTTTTTTTCAGACTGACGCTAACGAATGGCGCAAAGTATTTTTCGTTTCTTCTGGTGTTTACATCGTGTGTAACATATTTTTCATTATATTTGGTTCTTGTAAAACCCAAAGTTGGAATGAAGTGACGAAAGAAGAAAAAGATGAAGAGAAGAACTCTAATAAGACTGCTTTATAATAGTATATATTATATACTTATTTATTATTTATTATTATAAATAATAAAAAATGTAAATAAATTTAGATATATCGCATAACTTCTTTGGCCAGAGGTTGCATTGAACTTTTGGGCGTAAATAAAAAATTATACATATTTTTTTTTATACACAGATTTGAGACTTGTATGACTTTTAAATTTATTTTTTATATTTATTCTAAACTATTAGTTTAAAATGAATATATAAAAAAATCCGGTGAAATGTGAGTCAGTCACTCGTCAACTAATTTTAGTAGAATGCTTTACCGGGGAGTACAACTCATGTAAATTAACAAACCTAAAGTTACTTGCGAATGCATTTATTTTATATGAAATAGGCTTCAAATATAAGTTTTTAGTAATTTTTTATCTATGTACAAATTTCCATTTTACACATGTATTTTTTTGTTTGTTCTCATTACATATTACTTGCCTAGTTTTATAAATTTGATTTAGATTGTGCGAATGTAAGATTCACAATCTTTCTTTTTTTTTCGGTGATATTAAACGCGATCTTCAGATAAATAATCCTAAGAAATGGCTAGACAGACACACTGACGGACAAGAAAGTGAGTAAGTGAACAATGGTTTCTTGTTAATAGATACGGTACCCTGAAAAGCAATGTAATACGCATTTTAATATTAATATGTATTATCTTTTAAGGCAAAGTATAATATTATTTGAAGTGAATTTTGTAAATAGCAATTATAATTAGTGACCCTTAGTTGATAGTATTGATTTAATATACTTTTTATGGTAAAATTGTAAAAATAGATGTAGAAAAAAATTAAAATTATTAAAAAGAGAAATACAACAAAACTCTTTTATTTAAATATTAGTTTCGTGTGTCCTCGTCCTTGTAATATTTGTAAAAACAAGTTTATTTATTTATTTAATTGTACATCATAAATAATTATAATAAAAAAGCTAATATTAATAGTAAAATGATTTTACATATTTGAAGTACAAAAGGAGGTATTATCGCTAATTAGATCAGCAACCTTAAGTGTAGGAACATAATACTAACTATATATAACTAGATAATCATGAATTAATAACGACAGTTATCAATCTTACAAATGTTATCATGATTTATCAGTTATAAAACTTAAATAAATTACAGCTAAATAAATTACAATAATTTGCTATTTTTAAAATATAAGTAGAAAAACGATTGAGGACAACTAGTTTTTGTAAGATTCATTGTGGGAGGTAGTGGTATAAATATAAGTGATTATTGTTATTAGGGGCATTTTCCGATAGTAGCACTAGCAAACACTAGAAGACTTAATTGTTATAAATAAAAGTGTTTCAAGTAATCATCAGTTTTAATTATTGTCATGGAAAGTTGAGATTTGAAATTGGGAATTGAGAATTGAAATTTGGAAATTTGTCATGGAAAGTTGACGTAATAGATATAGGGCGGAAGAGAATTGCAAGAGGAACTATTTGAGTGTTAGATGGAGGCTTACCAATTCCGAGGGATTCAACAATTTTCCATGTAATTGATGTATTGAAGTTTTCAACGGATTTGTGAATGTGGTGGCGATTAGCTTCCCTACGAGATGTAATACAGCGATTTTTAGCCTTATTATATTTAATTCGATTTGCTTCGGTGATATCAATTTTGAATTTAGTTTTAGCCTTACATTTTTTATGAATTAGCAATTTAATTTCATTATTTAGCCATGGCGCTGGTAGATATTTTAATCTAACTGGTCATACAGGAGCGTGATGGTCATACAACTTAACCATTAAATCATTAAAGATGTCTACTTTGGTGTCAATTGAATTAGCACTAACGACGGTAGACCAGTCAATTAAATGTGCATCTTTAAGCAATTTATCAACGTCCCTTCCTCTAAAGTAACGTTGCAGAATAATTCTCGATTTAAGTTTAGGAGGATGAACTTTGTACGAGAGATAAAGGAGGTCAAGATAAGAGAACAAATCGGCAGGACATTGGCCATGCTTAGAGACGAAATCAGGGGAGGAGACTATGATAAGGTTGAGAAAGGAAGGATTGCAGCGCAGCAGGAAAATTGTAAGTAGCAATTAACGGTAGAACCTGCATAGTACAAAAAATTGTAATGCCCATCAATTTATGACTGCGATAGTCGCCTTTTAATAAACATGTATTAAAATCACCTATTATTATGTGAGTGATCATAATCATATCCCTAATATGATTTTCTAAAAGTTTTTTAAAGAAATTAAAATATTTTAAATTAAACACTTTTAAACGGATTAATCGCGTATATTGATTGTAAGTATTTTTTTGAAACCCGACGTTTCGAACACTTTACAGTAGTCCGTGGTCACGGGTAGACTGAGTTGGCATTTGTCTGTCATTAGATATAATTATTATATCAAACTACCGTCAACGATTCCTTATATGCCTCGCGTACTGCCCTGGATTTTTGCAGTTACTTCATACATTCTGCTAGTCCGTTATGATATATAATATTAAAGTAAACTTTTGAAGAATATTTTTGAATATTCATTGTAGTCTGTTGGGGTTTATATTATCTACCATCTAAGTACATTATCCAAAAGATATATAGGTATTTTCAATGTCATAAGAATTGAAGTGTTAATCCAAATTTCAGTGCACAAAGACGTTGAAAAGTTGTTCAAATTGAGCTTACAAGATATTAAGCACACTCTAACACAACAAGTTAAAAAAGAGTGAGAGCTTAATTATGTAAAAATATAACTACCGTTTAAATTTAAATAAGTTAATAAGAAACTAATAGACGGGAAAAAATATGTAAATAAATAATACATTTTTAGATGTAAATAATTAAGCCAATACTATATAATTATTTATATTTTTGCTTCTGAAAAAAGTGTAAATAAAGCGATTTTATTGTTTTTATTTTTACTGAAAACATATTTTCTTCTTATAAAAATATTTCTTTCAAAAAAATCTATAATTTAGAACAAATATTTAAATATTATATTTATATTGTGACAAATAAAAGTGCACACAAATGGCTTTGTTGTTTAGAAATTAAAAACCTTCAGATTTCTTTGATTTCAATGTAATTATAGTGAAGAATAGTACTACAATAGACAATGTTTTCACATTATAAAATATTTTTTAACTTTACGATGTATCCTATATATATAGCTACAAGAGAACCTTATATTATAATGTAAGTACTTTTTACCTCAAAACTTTGTTTTGGTGTTAAATAAAATATGTGGAAGCCAAGAATACTTTACTGCATTTTATAAAATACAAATCGCCGTCGTCTTGTAAAAACCTTCTGACGATTCGGCAAGTATTTAGAATGGCTCATTTTTGCATAGTATAACGTGTTATTGGGCAAATCTATTGTTTTAAGAGCTTCATGTAAATATTTTTAAATAATACCTGTGTCGAAGAGTACTAAAGGTAGATAGTACCACTATATACACTTTATTTATTATACAGATTCTGTTTATTTCTTCTTGAAGTTCTGTATATTTTTGTGTTTTTTAAGATATTATTTTCTGTATATTATAGGTATTTGGAATTTTGTTTATCAATTAAAGTTATATATGGTATATTGTTATGTATTGTCTTGTTTGTTGATATAGTTCTGTCAAAATACATTTTGTGATTGGTATTCCAACATAGATGAGGGTGTGTATTTATAATATGGAAGTGGTTTCTTTTCTATCAACTTATGTTTGATGGATTATACTGCAAAGATGATTATGATGATGACTGTAATCAGATTAAGCTAACGGAGAGCAAGGCCCTGTAATATATTGTATATATTTTCTACATCCATCTTTCGTTATTTTTGGATATTTAAGTGTGTGTTTTTATAATTTCTAGTATTGTTCACTTAATTTTGAGAAGCTATTGTAAACCCTTTGGTTTCTGCAAACCCAATTTTAACCGTTTCATGCCTCTAAGTTTGGAATTGAATTTTTAAGCTCACTATTCTGTTTTCCTCCAATTTCAGTTTTCTTAATCTAAGAATCAGTTTTACTGTTATACTGCAGTTTATCCTTAGGGTTTAGTGGGGTGAATTTCTTACCTATTTCTGATACTGCTACATGTGTTTTACTGTAATTGGCTTTTTCAAAAAAGAATGCACGTACATTTTTAATTTGCCCTTGCCATAAACTACTATCTATAAATCAATGCCATTCCTGTTTCCTTTTCTTTGCTGTAGTGTTATTCTTTCTATTGTGTTCTTTCTTCTTTCTATGGTGTAAGTAGCTATGTTTTGTTAGAGTTATCTTATCTTTATCGTATTCTTATCTATATCTTTTCTTTATTTCTACTCTATTGATATGTGTTTTTGACTATTTAATTGTCCCAAAAGAGTATATCAATGAATAGCATATGTGTTAAAAGTTTTTATGAGATACTTTGAATGTAATTGTCTTTTACAAATTCCATTTGTATTCTATTATATCCTCTTCCCCCAGAACCACCGTAAGGTGTAAACGTGTCTTATGTCCGTCTTAATTTTCTTTAATAAACTAGTAATTGGATTTTAAGTAAATAAATTCAACTACAACATATGGGAGACCATAAACTGAAGGAGCTTGATGCAACGTTTGTTCCTGCTCGCCTGGTACTAATGACCCTGCCCATGTGACTGAACAAAGTTTCTTATAATATCCAATTTGCGCAAACGCACATATAGCCCTTCAGGTTGGCAGGCTGGATCCGCCCTAATGCTTGACATCGTCCATGCCCCTTTAACGTTATTGGATCATCTTCGAGCAAAAGATTGCAGTCGCTCCGTATTTGCCGAGACTTTTTCTTCGTCAAGTACCAACCCCAAAATGGAAAATATGCTGAATAAATCACTTTCTGACTCATGATAAATTTGAGATAAAACAATTCTCCTCTTAACTTTGTAACATCTAGAAGTAAGAGGAATAGTGATGAGGAAATATCAGCCGAATTTTCATCTTTCAAAGAGGAAATTAAAAATATGATTTCGAATATATTATTACGTAAAAATCAAAATCGAATAAGAATTTTACACTACTGAAAAATCCAAACTACTAATAAAAATATAGAATATTCCACATACTCTATTATATTCTCTATTAGCATTCTTATCCTCGCAGAGCGAAGAATTTTAGTGCAATTTATAGTTTCGAGAATCAGTTTAAAGAATTTAGAAAATATATAACTATTTTGGAAGATAAGATCAAAGAAATTCAGTGAGACAGTCGTAAAGCAAATTTTGAGATTAAAACTGTACCAAAACAAACCGACGAATCCAAAAAAGATTTAATTAACATAGTTACATCAATATCAAACACGATTGACAAATCTAACGTATCTGATATTCGTGACATCTATAGCGTCCGTACAAAGAAGGAAAACGTAACAAATGTAGAAATCATCATAGTAGAAACTTCACCAAATCAGTTATAAAAATAAAGCTATAAAACTGTATTTTTATACAGTTTTAAACCTTTATTTTTAACAGATTAGATTTATAGCTTTATTTTTTTATAAAATTGTATAAAACATTTAATTAATATTAAACATCAAAATAAACTTTGTGCAAAGCATTTAAATCTCCGTCCTTCTGTGGAACAGTAGACTACCATGCATTCACGTTTATTTTTCCTAGCGCGCGACCTAATAAAATCTAATATGCTGGACTGCCTATTGACTAACTAGAAATCACAATTCCTTTATTGAAGTTGTCGTTGCGCCGTTATATATAACTCATCTAATAGACACAGGTATGTATCTGTATGTATATATTAGATGAGCTATATATAACGACGCAATGACAACTTTAATAAAGAAGTGTAAGTTTAACCGAATAATATCAAAAATAAGCACACATGTCATATACCTCATTTGATTACATCAATATTATTTTTGGTTCTTCTTGTACCTTACTTTACCCCGACTGTTTTAACACATTCATTATTTTAGTTGTCAAAAAGGAATTATAATTCACTTGAAATGTTACAAGACAAGACGCTAAAAAAGCTAAGAAGTAACCTAGATTGTGAAATAATTGAAATAGCTTTTATAAGATACCGTACACATTGCAATAATTTAATAAAAAAAGTCAGAACGAAAAATATAACAAAGAACAACTAATGTCATCAACTTAAACTTTTAAAAATCTTTGGAACTAAATTAAAGCTATAATTCCCTTAAAACCCTCTAAAATAAAAAGTAATCAATTATCTTACTTTTTAAATATTGGAAAACAGCTAGTAGATAATATTTTTTTCAATTCACCCAAGAAAATTCCTTCCATTTCCTTTTATTTCTTACACAGTATAAAATCTACGCCTTTCTCTTTTGTTTTGCTTGAAACAGATATTAAAGTAATAGATTCCATTATTGTGAATTTCAAATCGGACAGTTCTCCTGGATGTGAATATTCCCACGACATTCTTCTCATCATTCAATAATCTATAACCTAGCGAACTTATTAATGTTTTTGATTTTTGCGATTGTTACACATTTTAAATGAAACACTTAATCGGATTAATAGCGTATATTCGTTGGTAAGCATTTATGGAGACCCTACGCTTTGCACACTTTACAGTAGTCCGTGGACACGGGTAGACTTACTGAGCTTACTGTAAGTTTCCTATCATCTTCTCTATTGAAATTTGGATGTTTTTGATGATCCATGAGGTTATTGAAATACACAACATACATAATTACGAACAGGAGAATCCATAATGCATCGGCAAACTTGCAACACACATACATATACACACACACATGCAACAAACACATACATAATAATAATAATAATAATAATAATAAATATTGACCCAGAAGAAAGGCCGTTTATTCCAAAACAGAAAACGTCGAAACGGCTATCCCTTATAATTCACTATATTAATAATTCAATTCTTCCAAGATACTTAAACGATAGTATAGATTTCATTACGCTACACACTTTAATTTACTCGGCAGCTTTTACAGTGGCAACCTGTAATGGGACTAAATTTTATTCCACAGAAGGTACAGGAACATATAAACGTAAAAGTAAACTTCCATAGCAGAGGAGAATTGAAAAAAAGATTGAATTATACAGGCGGGAAATAGGAAGGCTTACTCAGTATATAGCAGGCAATAGAAATAAAAGGTATTAAGAACAATAGAAGAAATAGAAAATAAATACAAAAGTCATTCGCGACCCGAAGAGCCAAACCGAGAATCACAACATTTTCTCGATACCCTAAAACAAAAATTGAACACAGCGGCCAGCAGACTAAAAAGATATTTAACATGCACACAACGAAAACAACAGAACACAACTTTTGTCAATAATGAGAAACGCTTCTACAGGACACTGGCAAATGGGCAAAATAACATCGCAAATCCTGTTGAAATGCCAACACCACAAGCTCTTCACGAGTTTTGGTCTAATATTTGGGAAAATCCAGTAGGTACAACACAATGCTAATGCAGAATGGTTACCCGAGTTAAACACATCACACATTACCGTAATGAAATTCGAAAATTTATCGATAGACATGCTTACACTAATCATTAAACGCACACATAATTGGAAAGCACCTGGAACAGATCATATTCACAATTATTGGTATAAAAAGCTTACTTGCACACATCCATTTATTCTGAACCACATACGCCAATTCATACAGGCGCCTCATACGATTCCTAAATTTATAACACACGGAATAACATATATGCTTCCGAAAGGGTCAGATTCTAAAAACCCCGCGAATTATAGACCGATCACATGTTTGCAGACTATCTACAAAATTATAACAGGATGTATTAGTACAGTAATGTACCAATATCTAGATCAAGAAAAAATACTCACTGAACAACAAAAGGGGTGTAAAAAGAATAGTCAAGGCTGCAAAGAACAACTAACAATAGATGCAATAGTAATGAGACAAGCACAAACTAAAAACAGAAATATTCACTCAATGTACATAGATTACCAAAAAGCTTTTGATTCGGTCCCACACAGCTGGCTTCTCTACGTTTTAAGACATCATAACGTACATCCTACCATTGTCACTTTCTTAAATATAGTCATGCTGCAATGGAAAACCAAACTCAAATTAAATTATAATAATACATCATTTACTACTGAACCGATATCAATACAAAGAGGCATCTTTCAGGGTGATGCACTCAGTCCATTATGGTTCTGTTTGGCCCTCAACCCTTTGTCGGAATTGCTTAATAGATCTAATACTGGATTTACATTAAAAAACAATAATTCATGCCAAATTATTTCCCATCTGATGTATATGGATTATATAAAAATTTACGCTAATAACAAATCAGATCTATTCAAACTGGCCGATATCACACAAATATTCTCCACAGATATCAAAATGCAGTTCCGTGTAAATAAATGCAAAATATACTCCATAGAACAAGGGAGAGCGCAAAATAATACATATACACTTAACAATGGCGATGAAATAAAGCTCATGGATGAACACACAGCACATATAAATTTAGGATTCCACCAATCAAAACAAATACAACAAAAACAAACCAAATTAGACTTAACCAAAAATTTCAAACATAGGCTTAATCAAATCCTGAGAACGCAATTAAACTCACGCAATAGCATAAAAGCCATAAACACTTACGCAATACCTGTCTTAACATATTCATTTGGAATAATCAACTGGTCCCAATCAGATTTGAAAAAACTTCAGCGCAATATAAATACAACTATGACAGCTCACAGGAAACACCACCCTAGATCATGTACCCAACGTTTAACCCTACCACGTCTTGATGGAGGAAGAGGTCTGATTGACATATCGAATCTCCACAGCAATCTAATAACCAAACTTCGAAATTATTTTATCACAAATCAGAACATTCAGAACTTCATAAATTTGCAGTTGAAATAGATCAGAAATTAACCCCGCTTAATTTAAATAATAGGACTTCGCAACAGTATTCAACAACTCTTCAACAAAAAGTGAATATGTGGTCACAAAATCTTTGCATGGGAGACACTTCGCCGATCTCAGCTTAGCCCACGTCGACAAGGAAGCGTCGAACGAATGGCTGCGGCGGGGAGAGCTCTTCCCAGAAACGGAAGCTTTTGTGATCGCTATTCAAGACCAAGTAATCGACACACGCAACTACCAAAAACATATCATACGGATTCCCAATCTAACGACAGATTTATGTAGACGTTGTAATAGTCAATCTGAAACGATCCAACATATTACCGGTGCATGTAAATCTATTGTTCAAACCGATTACAAATATAGGCACGACCAAGTAGCTGCAATAATACATCAAAACCTAGCTTACAAACATGCTTTTATCACAGAAAAAATAGCTTATTACAAATACAGTCCAAGTACAATTTTAGAAAATAATTTATTTAAAATTTATTGGGATAGGACTATAATGACGGATAAAACCGTACACTATAATAGGCCGGACATAACAGTATTAGACAAAAAGAAAAAAATAGCACTCCTCATAGATATAGCAGTATGTAATACACACAAGCTTCTCTCAACATATTCCGAAAAAACATCCAAATACATAGACCTGGCAACTGAGATTAAAAAACAATGGCAAATGTACACGGTTAAAATTATCCCAATAGTCATTTCTACTACCGGTGTCATTCCTAAAACCCTTACGACTAATCTTGAACTCCTTGAAATGCCCAAATCCACTCTCATTCTTCTCCAAAAAGCAGTCTTATTAAATACTTGCCGTCTCACCCGTAAATTTCTTTCGTCATCATCTTCACCCTAGGTTACTTACTTGGCTAAGGCCCGTATGTAAACCATTTAGAACCCCATAATTGGGAGATAAAGAAAAGAAAAGAAAATAATAATAATAATAATAAACCCCCTAAAATCCAACCACACGTCCTGATCGACCATCTGATCATGTGGGGGGGCGGACACACGATTAATAAATTACTGGCGTGGCCAACGTGGCAAGGGTAACCCATTAAAAATGGAGACCAGATTACAAAAGAAACTGAGAGGGCCGCTTCCCGAGGGTAATCGTCGGGGCACACCTGGAGCTGACGCTGGGTGTTTCAGCATGCGAACCGTCAGTGGTGAGGAATTGAGCAGGCGGACTCCCACCGGGTATTTATTACCTGAAAAATCGACAGCCGAACATATACACACAAACACAAGTAGAATCAATAGCCCAAGTGAACCATGCAATCCGAGTACCGCATTGTGCAACGTTTCAGATCACTCATCACCAACACCTTCGGTATGTAGTAGAGGTACACCAACACCGTTTTTGGATGTTGCGCGGGAGGCAAATGCCTTTTTACCTGCGTCCACCAAAGCTGGTAAACCCAGAGTGCGTATGCAATGGAGCAAAGAAGTAAACCTATTTATCATGCGCACTTACTACCACATTACCAAACTTGAGACAGACATGACTATATACAGGAAAAAATTACACGAACAATTTTCACTTCATTACCCCCAAATTAAAGTATCAGAACAAAGAGTTTCAGACCAAAGAAGAACAATAGAAAAAAAATAAATTACTATCTCAAGATTTACTGACCCAACTAAAAAAAGAAGTGAGATATAATACAGATATACCAAATCGCACAAATAAAGAAAGAAGGACTTCCTCACCAGCAACATCCACATCTCCACAGTCAAATATAAGAAAAATATCTTCTGACAAAAATGTTCCTTACTCAAATAACCAGCAAACACAGACTTCCCACGCTTTTACACAAACAGAAACAGTAACACAACTGTTAGAAAACGATATTGAAGGTTTTGTAAATGTGAACAATCAACCTAATGAAGAATATAGGCGAGATATAATGGAGAAATTCCGAACTATTTTAACTTTATACACAGGCATGGATCCAAAGATGCGGCCGAAACTACCAAAACTCAGATATTGCCGCAAACTTTATCAATTTACAAATTTATTTAATGAAAATATTCTTATGGACTACATTTCTCTAGATACAAAACTAACAGATTTACATACATTAATATACTGCGCTGCATTTACCATAACTGAAGAGTTAAACTACAATATTACAAAAAAATCAAGAATTAAAGGTAAAATAAATAAAAATAAGCCAGCCTGGCAACACAGATTAGAAAAGGATATACAAAAATTGAAGGCAGACATAGGAAGACTTACACAATTCATTAACAATATTAGATCAAAAAAAAAAAAGAAAAAGTAGAAATCTTACTAAGAACAACAAAAGTACACACAAAACATGAAAATAATAATAAAAGACCGGAAGAAGTGTTAGATTTAAAACAGAAATTAGCACTAAAATCGCACAGGCTCAAAAGGTACAATAAAGCACAAGAACGAAAAAGTCAAAATTATATATTTACTAACAATGAAAAATAATTTTATAGAAATTTATTAAAGTCCCAAAATGTAATATAAAGAAAACAATGTAGAAGTACCCACAAAAGAAGAATTAGAAAAATATTGGTCGGGCATATGGGAAGAGCAGACGCATCATAATAATAATGCAACTTGGATAGCAAAGGAAGAACAAAGATGGCAAAATCTTGAAGTTATGGAATACAGTGAAATAGTAGAAGAAGATATTAGAGAAGTTACAGATAAGTTACATAATTGGAAATCACCAGGCGTAGACAATGTTCACAACTTTTGGTTTAAAAAATTTACTTCCCTTCATAGTTCATTAGCTAAAAATATATCTGAAATTATCTCTGGTCAACAAAATATACCTGAATTCATAGCTACCGGAATAACTTATATGCTACCCAAAATAATTTGTCTGCACAAGCGTCTCAATATCGGCCAATTACTTGTCTGCCGACTATATATAAAATAATCACCACTCTTATTACTAGAAAAATTAATAAACACATAGAAAACAACAACATCATAGCAGAAGAACAAAAAGGCTGCAGGCGGGGCCATATGGGATGTAGGGAACAACTTATAATTGATTCCACCATAATGAAACATGCCTTATCAAAAAATAGAAATCTTCACTGTACCTACATAGATTATAAGAAAGCGTTTGACAGTATCCCACACTCTTGGTTGCTACATATACTAAATATTTACAAAATCAATCCTAAAATAATATATTTTTTAAAAAATATTATGACCCAATGGAAGACTACACTACATTTACATAGCCCTAATTACAAAATCAACACTAGGGAAATAGTCATTAAAAAAGGCATATATCAAGGTGATTCCCTGAGCCCCCTGTGGTTCTGTCTAGCTTTAAACCCACTTTCCCACAGATTACAATGTAGCCGAGCCGGATATCGTCTTAAATACGATAATGACGAAACGATAATATCACACTTAATATATATGGATGACATTAAATTATATGCAAAAAATAATAAAGAGATGAAAATATTAATTGAGACTACAACAGAATTTAGTAAAGATGTACACATGCATTTTGGGCTAGACAAATGTAGAACTGCCCATATAGTTAAAGGTAATATCCGACCTGGCGACTACGTGATTAATGAAATAGGTAAAATAAGTGCAATGGAACCCAACGAACTATATAAATACCTCGGATTTCAGCAACTAAAAGGATTAAATCATACAGCTATCAAAGAAACAATAATGGAGGAATATAAAAAGAGAATTAACGCAATATGTAAAACTCAACTTTCAAGTAAAAATTTAATAAAGGCTATAAATACATACGCAATACCAATTTTAACCTACACATTTGGAATCATAAAATGGTCAAATAGTAATATAGAACAAATAGAACGATCAACACGCACTACACTTACACCCAACTTACACCCAAAATCTGCAGTCGAAAGATTAACAATAAAACGAATAAATGGAGGAAGAGATCTAATAGATATAAAACATTTATGGCTGACACAAATATACAAATTATCAACCTTCTTTCACACTAAAGCTCAGTCAAGTAATATTCATAAATCAATAGTCCAAAACGATAAAAAATATACGCCGTTAAATCTTAATGAACCACAAAATGTAGAAAATCCAGCAAAAAATGATTCCCAGGAAAAGAAAATACAAGACTGGAAAAGGAAAGTAATGCACGGAAGGCACCCCAATGACCTCCAACAACCTCACGTAGATTCCGCAGCATCAAATATGTTTTTGAAAACAGGCAGTCTCTTTCCGGAAACAGAAGGTTTTATCATTGCAATACAAGATCAAATTATAAACACTAAAAACTTTAGAAAACATATCATCAAAGATCCTTCAATTACAAATGACAAATGTCGCAGATGCCATATACAACCAGAAACCATTCAACACATAACCGGAGCCTGCACAAGCCTAACACAAACAGATTACACTCACCGACATAATCAATTAGTAAAAATAATTCATCAAACCCTAGCACATAAATACAAACTCATACAAGACACAAACATTCCATATTATAAATATACACCCGAAATTGTTCTGGAGAACAATTCGTATAAAATATATTATGATCGCGCTATACTCACTGACAAAACCATTCACTTCAATAGACCAGATATAACTCTACAAGATAAAATCAATAAAATTGTATACTTGATAGACGTCGCAGTCCCTAACACCCATAACATACAAAAAACAATAGTTGAAAAAATAAATAAATATACAGATCTTAAAGAAGAAGTCACTCATATCTGGAAACTAAATAAAGCATACGTCGTCCCAATAGTAATATCCACCACTGGGGTCGTACCAAAAGTTATTCACAATTATTTAAAATAATAAATTTACAAGACAATATAATAATACTAATCTACAGAAAGCTGCTATTTTAAACACATGTAGGATAGTGAGGAAGTTCCTGCAACTAGAAGAAAATGACATAAACTTACAAAACCCAACACATCACCATCTATAATTACTTGGCGTATGCCCGTAGTTATAGTTATCACCAGCCTAAAGCTGAGAGATTAAAAAATTAAAAATAATAATAATAATAATAATTCTTAATTGTACACCCAGAGTAAAAAAAAATACATCACCGAAATACAAGAGAAAAAAAATAAGTGTACAAAAGGCGGCCTTATTGCTTAATAGCAATTTCTGCCAGGCAACCTTAAGATCGTATAGCAAATTAAGATACATACACGCAAATTGCAAATAATAGCAAATTAAGATACATACACGCACACACACGTCTAGTTACGTTACATTTTTTAGCAGAGATAAATTTATACTTTTGTCTTTTCTTTCAGGTTAAATTGGTACATTTCATTTTATTTGTGTTTATTTTTATACTGCTTAATTGCTTTTTGTATTTTTTTTATATATATATATATATATTTATATATATATATATATATATATATATATATATATATAAATATAAATATATATATATATATATATATATATATATATATATATATATATATATATATATATATATATATATATATTTATATATATATATATATATATATATATATATATATATATATATATATATATATATATATATATATATATATATATATATATATATATATATATATATATATATATATATATTATATATATATATATATATATATATATATATATATATATATATATATATATATATATATATATATATATATATATATATATATATATTTATATATATATATATATATATATATATTTATATATATATATATATATATATATATATATATATATATATATATATATATATATATATATATATATATATATATATAAATATATATCGAAAGATAACTTAAGTACCACCATTTATTGGCACAAGACGGATCACGCGAATAAATGTTTCAGCTACAAATGTCTTATAAACGTTTTTTATTTTGTTGAGATGTATGCGGTTTGATAATACGTCAGATCGACATGAAAGACTAAAAATTGATAAATATACATGGTATATATGTATATAGCAGCGATAAGATATTTGTGTCGAATTATGGAAAATAAGTTTTAGCTGCATATTGCTTCGACAAAATTGTAACTATCGATGAACGATTGGTAAAATTTTATGGTCGCCTTAGAGAGAAGGTTTACATGCCTAATAAATCAAACAAAAACGGAATAAAAGTCTAAGACATAATAGAGTCCAAAATATATTACTTGTACAAGATTAAATTTTATTGTGGAAAATAACCAGATGTCATATCTATACCAAATGTATAATTCTTAAGATGAGATTGTAAAACGTCTAGTTAAACCAAGAAAACGCAGCGGTCGAAATTTAACAACTGACAATGGGTACATAAGGGCAAAAATAACCGCATACACCTAATTGAGTGATTTTTAAATGCATCTAGTTAAAGGTTGAATATTCGTACATAAATAGTAAATATCATTCAATTGAAACATTGAATATTGAGAAAAAAATGATTACAAGAATTCTATACTAGTAAAACAGTGACCAAGTAAGATTAGCGGCATGCGCACGCGCAGAATAATTTAGGAATTAAATCTAAATTTAATCGGTCAAAAGTATTTAATTTAATTTTTTTAAAAGAATTAATTATTTATTATTAAAAATTGTTAATTCTTTTAAAAAAACTAGCTAGTGCGAAATATGACAGAAGAACAACATGTCAAGAAACCAAGTAAGATTTTTAAATTAAATATATTCTGTATTGATAATATTCTGTTGTTATAATGATGACATAAAAAAGTAATTTAAAGTGCGCTACAGCTTTTAAGGCAGTGTTCACTGAAAGACAAACATTTAAAAGTAAGGAGCTATCTAATATATACAGGAGATGCATATTTTATTACTATAAAATAGAGAGCTGTTGTTTCATATATAAGGGTGGAACGCATGAAATAAACTAATGAATGTAACGTAACGTAATGACGATTCAAGAATTCTGTGAAAAGTGGAAAGAAGAAGTGTCTTCATACAAATGTAATGACTTAGCTCTTGGTCCATACTCTAGGATATAGCCTTAAAGAAATAAACAAATTCAATAAATAACCACTGTCTCTACTCAACGAAATTGTTGCTTCGGATATCACACAAAAAAGTCGTTTCTATTTTTTCATTGCGTTTCGTTCGCTCGTTTACTTACTCCTTTTAAATATATACTTTCATATTTTTTTACCAGTAATTATTTATTTAAATATAAAATACGTAATGTTAAAGCGTATTTATATACATAAGGAGGAAAAAACGTATGATCTAATAACTTTCATTATTGTACGAGACTTGCGACTTACTTCGCTTCACGCTTGCGACTTCCAAGACTATGGAATTCCTTTATAAATTTTATATACTCTGCAGCTAATAATGTTTATATTAAAAACGAAGTAATGAAGTATTATATTCGAATTCATATACTAAAAAATTTAAACACAATTGGGACAGTATCTAACTGTCGACGTGATAGTTGTAAGTTAGATATCAATTATAGAGATTGTTGTATTAAATATATTAACGTTTATTTTTTCTTATAAGTTATGACATGGACCGACCATGTTCCGACATTTTATATACAATGGTTTGCGGCCTTAAAATGCACAACTGAATATCTTTGCACTAAAATTCACTATTCTTTGTTCTATAAGTTCTCTTTCTTGCAAAATTTCATGATTCTAAATCAACGAGAAGGTTTTGATTATAAAAAATTTTGTATAGAATTAGGCAAAAATTAAAGAAAAAGAAAGAGTCTAACTCTAAGGTTTAACTATGTTTTTGTATTAAAAACATAACTACAATATAAGTTTATCTTGTCTATGATTATATATATAAAAAAACGTTAAAAGTTAAAGTTAATATTAAAAAGTTAACATAATTAAAACACTAAGTTTACCAATTTAAATATTTTGTTTATATTCATATAATTATTTAAACTTTAAAACGTAATTTAATAATTAAAAATTTAATATTTATTGTTTTTATTTTTGCTCTGATATGAACGAGAGTTGAGTTGCCACCGCCACTCGACACAAAATGCCTCAATTTCGATAGAAATTGGGGTACGGAACGGAGTGTCTAAACACTTGGTTCCCAAGTTCTCTCTGCCTATCCCGCCATGTACGGGACACGGCATCAAGCTGAATGAGTAATTTTTCCAATAACATTCTATATGTTGACAAAACAAGCGTTTATTTCTGCTATGTTTACGAAATGTCGCGATAATTCTGCAGGAATTGCCAATGGTGCACTTTAACACTTTGACTACACTCCTATACATGAAAAAGGATTAAGTTTTTATTATATACTAAATACAATGGTTTTTCAGAAACGATGTTCGGTATCAGGCATCTTCAAGTTGCACTTCTGTTCCTAGCGCTGCTCCTGGCGTACTCCATGCGAGTCAATATGAGCATGGCGATAGTTGCTATGACAGATCAAACTTTGGATAATGTGGGTATTTTTTTCTTTTCTTATTTGACTACTGAGAACTTGATTCTTTTTTAGCTACACGATGGATGTCAAACTTAGCAGGGTAGACAAAGGGAACTTGGTAATCTAGAGCTTTTACTTAATCGAGAACTGAACTCAGTACTTACCGTGTTTACAATCATACGCTTGTGCCCCTGCACCATAACAGACCTCATCTAGATTATTGATCGATTTATTATACAAGGTAGCCACGGCTGAAAAAAGGTTTTCCCAATTGATAAAATATTCTCAGTACTGCTCAATAGAATTAGAAAGAAAATCGATTCTGTATATTTTTTGCTCATAGGTTAGAATTATAAATTTAGGGTAAAAGCCGTATAGTTGCCTCTGTGGGGTACATGCCCCGGTTTTTAAAACACTATGTTAAGAGTATAAGATGTTTTGGCGCTTTATTACAATAAGTGGAGAGTTAAAGTTCTGACAGTAGTGAAAATGAAGAAAATATCTTCAGCTTATCAAAGATTAAAAAGAAAGTAACTGAAGGGCTACTAATAAGAAAAAGAATGAAAAATCGATAACAGGCACTAAAAAAACATTCAAAGTTAAAAATACTAATTCAGTAGTAAAAACAGTTTAAGAAGTTTCAACTGATCACTATAGCGTAGAATGCTTTGAAAATTATAATTAAACTTAATTAAAAACAAATCGGATTCAATATGATGTACAAGATTCGACAATCTTTGTTTGACATGTGAAAAGTTAGTAAGCTTCTGGTAAAATTAATGTTAATACCAAAGTTGATTACCAAATTATTGTTTTCTTAAGTTAAATACTAATATTTTTTGGTAACGTACATAAGTTTAATTTATAATTTCATAAAAAAAATAATAAAAAAATAAAAACTATTTAATTTATGATAATTAATATTTTTATTGTTTTAAGAAAATATCTAAAAAATTATATGATAAATTATAAAGACTGCTTAATAATAAGTAAAGATTTCTTTAATTGATAAAAAATATCTTTTTATTTTAAATAAATATAAATATACACCGAGGTGTTCCCTCGTGAGGCTAGTATGTATCCCCGCGTGAGGTTAGTATCCCCGAAGCATTTTCCACGATAGGTAGCCTATCCGCCATAGCAGGCAACTATCACTATTTTGAGAGGTTAGGTAGAACAGTATTTATCTCAAAACATGGCTAATTATGTATATAAAAATAGGTAACAACTGAACGCATAACGAAAGAACTGAACTGAAAATAGGTAACAAAAAGGCTAAAAACCTGTTTTTTGGAATCTGATATTTTTGAAAAATAAAGCTTTTTTCAAAAATGTGGGGCAACTACCCGGCTTTTAACCTAGAGTTAATCTTTATTTGCTACAACGGAGTGGCGAAATGGAACAAAAATAATTTAATTAACTCCCTAAGCGGAAATTAAACCCACAGCCAAACATCGTCTCACTCCAGCATAAAATCAATTATATTCTTAAAAAAATCCCCATTAAGCTATGTACATTAAAACTCACATTTTTGCTTATTTTAATATATTGTAATTACATTGTATTTGACAAACTTCTGTATAATACATTTTTTTTTCTTAAAAGGCACTTTAGTCACAATCTTGTTTTATAATTTTGTTTTAATTATAAAAATGAAAACCGTTAAAATAAAATTAAAATGAAACATCAGACCATCATGAAAAAACTGACCGTAGACGTGATATTCGCGAGTTTACCTCCATTGGAGAAATCATTGTACTTAAATTATTTAATTTACGTGCGCCCTGCATGATGAAAATAATTTTATAATAACCAAAAAAAATATTTGAAAAAAAAACAAAGACGAGATGTGCTTTGATTATTATCTACTGCACAAAAAGGAGATAAACAGTTAGTTTATCGACGACATTGATTCGTCCAATCTTATCCATCCTCATTTAAATAGTTACTTGATAGTAAAATGAAATGTTATGAAAACAGCGAAAAGAGAATGAGTGTAATGTAAACATTACGTTTGATTTACAGATTGAAATCGTAACGTTACATTACGAGGAATTACATCATGTATAATATTAATCATATTTATCGGCGTTGAGTTACACCGCTCAACACGTAATGTTTCAAGTTCATCAGAGAGAGGGAAATAAAAGTACGTTAATGGAAATGGAGTGTTTTAACATTATGTTTTCAAGTTCCCTCTCTGATAGATGTGCGTAGTAAATTTTAAAAAAAACTCATTCACAATGTTTAATTTTTGATGCACTGCCTCTTGAATCGAGAAACCGATTGAAAATATTGATATGTAAAATCAATCCCTTGAACAGGAATCAAATAAACTAGCATCGCGATATAATCAGATTCTACCGCACTGTCTACTACTAATACTACTACTACTGCCACGTCGTAACCTCCATATCCAGAGTATACAATAGGATGGTGACTTTCGTCATTAAGTGGTGTACTTCAACATTAGGCTTAGTCTATCGTAACGAGTAAATTAATCTAACTTAAATGTAATTTACTAATACTTGTTACAGTCCTTCGATTGGAACATCCAGACACAAAGTGTGATCCTGTCATCGTTCTTCTGGGGTTACATTATACTCCAAATACCTGGTGGAGAACTGGCCGCTAAATTTGGTGGCATGATCTTGATTACAATATGCATTAGTATTAACTCTGCTGTGTCATTGCTTCTACCTTTTGGTTCATATTACGTAAGTATATGAAAAACAAATCGTTTTATATCTCAATAATCTTTGCCCTAATAAAGAGATTACTAAAGAAAACAGTCTTAGTTTTGCTTAATTTATTTAGCAAAAGTTAGACTTTTTTATTTAGTAATCTCAACGACTTTCTCATTTCAATAACAGGATTACTTTTAAAATAATATTTATTCATCGGAAATTGAAATATCAGCTAATCAGCTTATTTTTTTTATTTTTTTTTTAATTTATTTATATGTCTGCAATCAGCCCTAGAGCCATGATCAGATCAGTTGTCATCTATTGACCTTTGAGTGGTTCACGTCCAGTCATGCGTCATCTCATATTTATGCTGCCGTTTGACTTTATGGCGCCTTTAAATTGCGGCTATTGTTTTTCTTTTTAGGCAGAATGTAAGCTCATTTATTTAGTTATGCACTAATGTAGCAGCTAGTGGATTATTTTGTCACTGGAGTCTCTGTTTATAGGCTCTGTAAGCCCTATCCACATCCTCATTGATTGTTAGGGTTTATAGGTACTTATGTACTTCGGTGTTAAACTATGGTGCACAGCTTAGTGTCTTTAGAGCTTTGTTTTGAAAACGTTGCAATATTTCGATATTGGAGTGGCTTGCAGAATCCCACAGCTCCGTGCCGTAAGTCCATATCTCCAAACTTAGCTGAGACTGTGTACCTATCAACCAATACATATCTCTAAGTTTTCTGCTTGCTTGCTCCCTTTTCTTTTTTATAAGTTCACGCCAGGTAAGCCTTTTAACCAGGTGCAGGTGCAGGTGCAACCTAGGTATTTTACAGTGGTTTGCTGAGTTGTACTTCATGTTTATTTGAGCACAAGCCTTTGGGGCACAAGAATTTCATTGGTGTATAATTATTCATTCTAGGGAACTTGTTGACTGAGATTTTTTAATCTCTGGTTTATTGCCCCAGTAGCAAGTGCTTCCGTGGTCTGGGATTGGGGGGCCTTTCGAGTATTGTCTAGCATAACTGCTTGGTTTTAATGGTGGAAAGTCATCGACTCGGAAAGGGGTTACAGTATTTTTTAGATGCTTCATATTTGTTGGTCCTGATTGTATGACTTTTTTGTGAAGTGGTTGTACCATTTTCCGTGCTCGAATCTCTTTGTACAGTTCGCAGCCCTTATAATTGACTGGGTAGTTGCCAAGGCATAGAGTGGAGGTAGCTGGAGTGTTACGGTCCTTTTCAGGGCAGTCGATAGTTCTGTGACAATCTGTGTAATTTGGACGACACTAGCTTTTAATCAATACCGATTATAATAATTGGTATCCTACCTTCTCTTTCTACAAGTATTCTTTTTTTTAACCCTAGATGCAAGGAGATGAGTTGTTATAAGTTTGAAGTGTCTGTCTATGGTACTGCAACTACTGAACTATTAGTTCTTAGATATGTTTCATATTTCATGAAAATCTGATAAGCCATTGGTGATATTTTGGATCGGGAGTTTTCTTAAAAAAAATTTAAATTATTACCTATACATTAAGAATATTATTAATATTAATTATCTTGAAAGTTTTATGCAATCATATAATAATAGAGTACTAAATTAATAAAAGAACGATTTTATTAAAGAATTGTGAATTATTAAAATTTCTAGAACTGTAAAAATATTGTAAACAAGAATACAATTTTATATGTTCAAAAATCTGTTTCCATACTTCGTCCATATAGTAGAGACTAGATAACGCGCCAGATCAAGAGATAATAAAAAAAAATTTTTGCTATAATAGTCTATATTTGTTTTTTTTTTTCAATAACACGTTTTCTGTTATCGTTATCTAAACATATTATTTGAAAAGATATATTATGACAAGATATATAATGTGTTGAATATCTTCGATCTAGCGTTGTCTGGTTAGATAAAGTGCGGCGTTGGGTTCCACCGCATTATATGTGTCAACAAATATATGTATATGTATTTATTAAATATTTATTTCAATTTAGTGATATGACTTCAAAACTATATAAATTTCTGTGTAATCGGGTTCCAGGCAATAATTATATGTGAAAAAATAATAAAAAATTACATGCTTTTACAAGGTCAACTTGATTATTTACTGAGAATTAAAGTCAATAGCATATTTTTAATAATTTAAAATTTATTTGCACAAGTCAATTTAAACATTTTCTTACTTAAATAATACAGGGTGATTAAAAGCAACCCACAATTCTCGCCCACGCTTTCACCAATCGTGATGCTTTGTCGCTTGTTCTACGCTCTCGCTTGCACATTTGGCTTAAGCGGAACGTGACAGTAGGGCATACTTATTCATGCGTGCAGGAGTTATCACGATAAAAATATTGTACATTTAGATAGTCTCATCTTTGTAAGGTAATTAGAGAGGGTGATTATTGACTCCTACTAGAAATATATTTAAATTTCATTGAATTTGAATGGACGGGTGATATCACTTTTCAACGTTTAATCTCTAATTGAAATTCAAATTCAAATTCAAATATTTTTATTCAAAATAAGAAGTTACAAGCTTCGTTTTTTGAACGTCAAACAATTTACCACCAGTTCACTAAAGTTACTGCCTCAGACCTGAGAAGAACCGGCGAAAGAAACTCAGCGGGACATGTCCTTTTTTTTTTGAATTGAAGTTGCCCATGAATGAATGATTAATTGTTTTTTTTTTTTCAGCTTCACGCTGTATCCCGCACTAGGCAGGGTAGGCAGAGGGAATGGAAGTGAAACCTAGTGTTATGACACTCCGTTCCACTTCCGTTCCCCACTTTCCGCCGAATTTGAGGCATTGCGTGTTGAGTGGCGGAACTCAACGCCGCGCTTTGCCTTATTACCAGAGCGAAGAAATGAAACATTAAATATTTAAATTGAAAATATTAAATATTTCATTTCCTCGACTGGGGATCGAACCCAGAACCTGTCGGTTACAGTCACACTCTTGTGCCGCTGCGCCACGACAGGCCTCAATTAATTGGTAATCAAAAAAATTAACCAACTTTAGCCTTAATTTAGCAATATTGATAGATAAAAAAATAAATAGCCTTAACATAGCCTTAAATAGCCTTAAATATCCTTAAATAGCCTTCATTTGACAATATTGATAGATATTATCTATTTTTTTACGAAAAATATCGGTTCAATTTTATAACGGAACCAGTGACTCCTACAAAAATGTTATAACGCAACATCCTTGCATTTTACATGGAGAAATAAAAACAAGTTTTAATTTTGATTTCAAACTAAAAGTTGTCTTGATTTCTCATATCGCTTTAATTAGTATGTTACTACATACTACTATATACTATATATAAATTTCACATGAATATTTTACTTGAAAATATAAAATATTCAATTTCTTTATTCTTATATTTAATTGCCTTATTTTAGGGTGGATGGAAGTTAGTTTGTGCTTGTCGTGTAGTACAAGGGCTGTCTCAAGGATTCATTTTTCCGTCTTTACATAACTTAATAGGCAAATGGGTACCGTTAGAAGAAAAAAGTCGTCTTGGCACTGTCATATATGCAGGTAAACTTTATTATTTTGTCATTATTAATTTTTTACAGCATTATCTGTATATTACGTCAACAACATTGAATTCATAGCAACTACGAGGAATCTTTGCGTTTTGTACAGATTAATTAAAATTATAAATATTTTAAATATTTGAAGATACCGAGTAAGACATCGAACTTACAAGAGAACACGTGTATAGTCAGATATGTTTCAACTTTTAACAACAAAATAAATTTGAATAACGTAAGAATAACATAGATAAGATTGTAAATCTTAAGTAGGTATCATCTAATGATATCAACATCTTAGAATTGACATTTTTGGAATTTATTCACGTAAAAGCACGTCAATTGAATTTTAACAAAAATATTTTTCTAGCACACGAATCAAGTACACACTGTGAAGTTTAATTTTTTTTTTCATTTTACGATGGATCCCGTATTTAGATGATGGGCAGAAAGTACTTAGTATGATATAAGACGCTAATAATTATAAGAGAAAAAAACAATAGAAATAAACGTGAAGAAGCTTAATTTCCCACTTTGCTTTTCAAGTCTTGAACATTTACCCACTAATTTATATTCTTTCATGAATATATAAACTTTTTTGTAAATATACTTTAAGTTTATGGGTATGTATGAGGCCTATCGTGGCGGCACAAGCGTGTGACTGTAACCGACAGGTAGTGTGTGGGTTCAATCCCGACACGAGAAAAATGTAAAATATAATATTTTCAAATTAAATACTTAATGTTTTCATAATGCGGCGTTGTGTTCCGCCGCACAATACCCAATGCCTCAAAATCAGCGGAAAGTGGGGAACATAAGTGGAACGGAATGTCTTAACACTAGGTTCCCCAGTTCCCTCTGCCTTCCGTACTATGTACGGGATATAGCTTGAAGCTGAGAGAGAGACAGTGTGTATGGGTATCATAACAAAACAATATTTCTGTAAGTGGTACATGAAATTTAAATGTAAAATACTTGTTATGTTTTCTGCTAAACATATGTGGTTCTGCTTCCATTGTAACTATTTAAAATTTATAAAATAAATTAAAACACAGGATAATTTTATTTGTGAATTTTCGATATTATTTTACAAAAAATAAATTATACCAGTCATTCTCGATATTGCATTAATTCCTGATTTATTATAATTTCATTTTATTTTTCAACTTATTAAATATATTATTAATTGGAATTTTCAGGCGCCCAATTAGGAACAGCTCTTCAGTTGTTAGTGTCAGGATTCATAGCAGATTTCTGGGGATGGCCAGCAATCTTCTACATCAATGGAACTCTGGGCGCTATTTGGACGGTTGTCTACGTGTTCCTAGGAGCGGATTCACCAAGAAACTCTAAAATGATCAGTGCTGAGGAAAAATTGTACATACAAACGTCATTAGGACATGTCGGTAGTGTTCATAAGGTTGGTAATTTTATTGTATATTAATATTTTTTGATTGAACGCGCCAATATCAGTTTCTGTTATTACAAAAATTGATTATAAATTAAATTATTCTATATTAAGAATATGGTTATATAGATATTTATTAAAAAATGGCATTTTGTATCAAAGGATAAGTTAGAAATATGTATTTATTCCGCTTATGTCAGGATAGGCAGAGTGATTTTTGCTTAAAAACACTCCATGTTCAATGCATTGACCAATTTTTAGGGTATTGCGTACAACGGAACGTGATCTTGACTATTGTTAGTGTCAATTTGATGCCTATAGAAAACATGACCTTCGTCCCAAAATTCAAATTTACCAGTCAGTTAGTACACCAGTTCACCAAACGACATTGATATCATATTAAATTCTATTATTACAAATTAAATTTTATCTCATTACTGTGGACAAAGGAGTTTTTAGATACAGCCAGTAAGAGGTCTTTACCTTGTACCTTACATGCTACTAGTTGACATTCCAAAATTAAACATTTGCAGCCAATTCCATATGTTCTACATTGCTTATTAGTTTTTTAATATATATTTTTAACTAAATAAATAATTGTAAATCAATTGTACTAAAATTTTTACAGTATAGGCAAAAATACCTAAAAACCTAGTTTTAAGTAAATTCTTTTATCATAAGGACTCTTCCATATCCTACTCTTCGTATGCCCACAGCCGATATATCCATAATGATGGCTGCATATCTAATTGTATGATAGGTGTTTCATACGGTTTTAAATTCCGCCATTTGCCCAACTACGTGTCCAAATTTGCGAAAATGTAGAACCATATAATTTATCAGTCTCTCAAGGAAATTACATATGTCATATTTTCATTTCTTGGATCTGGTTACGAGGTAAAGCGGTGTGGGTGTTTTGCCGCATAGTACGCAATGCTTCGTGAAATTGGAGAACAAAAGTATCTTGATTAGAACAGACTATCTGAGCACTATATTGCCAATCTGCAAACCCTTTAAAATATAGCAGGGTATAGTGCGAAGCAGACAAGAAAATAAAAATACTTCCATTTTGAAATATCACACCGTTGGTTACGCCGTTATCTCATTAATAGATTATTTATTGCTTCCAGAAATTACCAACACCATGGAAAGCTATATTTACGTCACTACCGTTTATTTCACTGATCGTAGCTCATTGTGGTCAGAATTGGGGTTTCTGGACTCTTATGACGGAAATGCCGTCGTATATGAAACAAGTATTGGGAGTCGATATAAAGGCAGTAAGTTCCTATTATTTTATTTTTTTCTATGTGTTTAGGAGAAGATATTAGTTTTTAGCGCCTAGATACCTGTTTGTTTAACCTTCACGCTGCATTTCACTAGTTGTAGAATTGGTAGAAAGATTTTAAATTGAAACTCTTGCAAGAAATTATTATTAAGAGTTTGAAATGGAGTAAAATATAAAAAATAATAAATAAATAAAATACCGACAAATTATTTTATTACTGGTTGAATTCCGCCAGTTAATATGCAATACTTCAAATTTGGCGAGAAGTGCAGGACGAAATGGGATTTCTTAGCACTAGGTTCCCATGTTCTCTCTGAACCTATACTATACCAGTCTTTAAGTAGGAATTGAGTAATGAACACACGTACAGAAAAAATATGTTTGTTAAAAGATAATGCCATTGTATTTCAGAACGGTGTAATGTCAGCTATGCCGTATTTGGCCATGTATCTGTTGAGCTTCCCTTTGGGTTTCTTATCAGATTATATATTAAGGAAGAATTGGCTTTCGATTACAGCGTGCAGGAAACTATCCAATTCTATAGGTAAATCCTTTTTTCTTTACGCTGTCTCCAACTTACAGCGGAGTAGACAGAAGACACTCAGTGCTCTAAGTAAATAAATTTTCAATTTAAATATTTTGTTTTCATTTCTTCGCTCTGCTACAAGGCAAATTTCTGCCTACGCTGGCATGGGCGCAGGATACAGTATGAAGCTGATACTACAACAATCAATTTGTGCCAGCTTCGTGGAACAATGTATTATTAAATAAAATATACAAAAAAACTTATTCGAAATTTCAGGTCACTTCGGTCCAGCCATAGCTTTAATAGGACTTTGTTATGCGCCAGCCGGCACAGTGGCTATGGCAGTAACATTACTGACACTCGTAGTCGGTTTAAATGCCGGTCATTACACTGGTTTTATGGTAAGATAATTTCTAAAAATACTTGATTTTAAAACGTATCAAAATTTGGACGTAGCAGAATTTTAACACGCGACTTTTAAAAACCGCACAAGCGCTCTGGATAAGTTGTAATAAGCGTATAAGACTTTTGATGTAGCGTGAGGAGAATGTATGGCATAGTTGTTCAGAGCTCTTGGGCGGTTTCCAAAAGGCGTTTATACATTTTAAAAATTGATTATTCTTCTTTAAGTGCAGAATAACATTTTAAAAATATAAAAAGATAATTTCTAATTTTAAAAAGCCTGCGACAGAGTGACTTTGAACATTCTGTCGCAGGTTGATTGTGCTTAGCTGTAAGCAAGATGATTGTGAGCTCAATTTCTACTTGGGCGGAAACACTTATATCTCATATTTTGAATCTTAGTACCTAAAGAGTAAAATGGGTTCCTTGTAAAATGAGTTAATTATCTGTAATTTACTAATACTAAAAAATAAAATTAAATAAATATTCAAAAGCTCCCATACAACAAAGGCGATTTTTTTTATTGTACTGTGGTACGGAAACCTTTGTGCCCGAGTCCAACTCGCTCTTAATCTTGTTGCCAGTTTTTGCCAGCTCTTGATCTTTGGGTTGCTTATAAAATGCCAATTAACAGTATCTTTACATGGTCTCTTAGTCGATGGAGTCTCATTAGAGATGCTTACTTTATGTTTAAGATATTGTGTATTTTATATGTATAGGTATACAGGCAATATCAATAAAAACTACTGGGAAACCGTAACTAAAATTTATAGTAATCACCATTAACCATTAACCAAAATCCTGAATCTTTGAAAAAAAAAATGACATTTGAAACAAAACCAAAATTTGACTAATATAGTTTTTAAAACTATTTATGTGTTTTTTTTAAAGCTGGTTCACATAGATATGGCACCAAATTTTGCGGGTACTCTCATGGGCATCACCAATTGTATGGCGAACATTATATCTATCATCGCACCCCTAGTTGCTGGAGCTTTACTTAAAGATGAGGTAGTAAAAATGTGTTTATTTTTTCTTAAAAGTTATATTATAATTAAATCTATACACGGCGTTGAGTTCTGCCAGTCATCAACTCAATCTCTCCAAAATTAGGCGGAAATGGGTTTCATTATGTCTTTTTACTTCTGCAGCTGTAAAATGTTATGCTATTCTCCAGCTGCATACGTAAACAGACATAATGAAGCCCATTTCCGCCTAATTTTGGAGAGATTGAGTAAGACGAAGATTTTATGGAGCAAATGGTAGGAAATTTGGAACCTAGTTTTAAGACACTTTATTTCCATTAAGACACTTCATTTCCTCACTTTTCACTGAATTCTGGACGCATCACGGATCGACTAGTGCCTGGCCGCCATTTTTTTTTTAACAATCCAATAATTATATATATTGTTTTCCAGACTGACGCTAACGAATGGCGCAAAGTGTTTTTCGTTTCTTCCGGTGTGTACATCGTGTGCAACATATTTTTCATTGTGTTTGGTTCTTGTAAAACCCAAAGTTGGAATGAAGTGACGAAAGAAGAAAAAGATGAAGAGAAGAACTCTAATAAGACTGTTTTATAATAGTATATAACAATAAATAAGAAAAAAATTAAAGAAGCTGGATATATCGTATAGCTTCTTTGGCCAGAGTGACTTGACATGGATTTTTTTTGGCATAGAGAAAAAATTCTACGTTTAATTTTTTATACAAAGTTCTTGTACATTTTTTTATTTATTTTTTGTTCAAAATATTAGATTAAAAAAATATCCAAATAAATCCGGTGAAATGTGAGTCAAATACCCCAACCGAGAATTCTGTATTAATTTAAGCACAATAATTTACCAGGAAGTACTAGTTGTACTTCGTAATAAAGTACTCAATAATGTACGGGGAACTACAAATAAATTGACAAACATAAGGTTACGTGAGAATGCACTTATTTTGAATGAAATAGACTACAAATATAAGCTTGTAGTAATATTTCTCTATGTATAAATTTTCGTTTTTCAGATATATTGTTTTGTTTGTCTACATTTCTTGCCAAATTTCGTTACTTACCTTAATTTCGTTACTTACTTTAATTTAATAATTTTATTTATTTTTATTTTCATTAGTTTCATACTGAATCCCGCACGAAGCAAGGTAGGCAGAGGGAACCCGGGAACCTAGTGTTAAGACACTCTGTCCTACTTCCATTCCGCACTTTCCGCCGAATTTGAGGCATTGCGTGTTGAGTGGCGGAACTCAACGCCGCGCTTTGCCACATTACCAGAGCGAAGAAATAAAACATTAAATATTAAAATTGAAAATATTAAATATTTCATTTTTTCGACTGGAGATCAAACCCAAAACCCAGATCGATTACAGTCACACGCTTGTGCCGCTGCGCCACGACAGGCCTCAATAATTTTAATTCTTACGATTGTGCAGATTCAGAATCTTAATTTTTTCTATTCTTTAAGGAATTACTGGCCTCCACACGATTTTGATATAAATAATCCTAAGTAATGAATAGACAGACATGCTGACGGACAAGAAAGTGATGTACAATATTTTTTTTCTTTTAAGATACGACGATTTGAGATCCATAATGTATTTTTTTTTTCTGTGGAAAAGTGTAATATTGTATGTATGTAAATTGTGTATATAGCATGTATAATTAGTGACCCTTAGTTCATAGTAAATAGATTTAGTATATGTTTTAATTTAAAAATAGGTATAGAAAAAAACATTATTAAAAAGCATAAATATAACAAAATTCTTTTATTTAAATATACCTTAATTTCGTGTGACATCGTCTTCGTAATATTTGAAAAAAAAAATGTTCCTGTATAATCATTTATTTGTCGCTAGTTTAAAAGGAATATTAATATTGAAACTTGACTTTGTTCAGGTGAAATATTTTCGTCTATGGTTTAATAACGAAAACAAAAACGTTTATTTGTATACTATGTTGAACTGTAAAAACAGAATAGTTGTACATTAGTTTTAAGAAAGTTTTTATTTTTTGAATTGTACTATATGTTTAATTTTTCCGTTATGATATTTAAAGTCAAGAGTATTTCTTTTTCATTACTTATTGAGAAGCCTCTTAATGTTATCGGTAAAATTTTACTTTCTCAAAAACTAGTTTGTTTCGATGTTATTATCAAGATTTATAAACAGACTGTATTAAAGTATGGTATGATATGAAAAGCTAAAATTAAATTGTATTAAAGAAAACAAAACACGAGGACAAATCAAACGGTCGAGCTATATTTACTAATTTTCTTCAAGAATTCGATTTCCAAAAAAATATTTCTCATATATATGCTGAACCAATGAGAATCGCTGAATATACAGAGTGAAATATATAGATATTGAATTCTCTGTCCGTTGACTACCGTTTACCCGTCGATTGAATTAAACCCTGTATATGACTAATTTCCAATTTAATATACCGTTTGCCATTTTGTGAACATATTTTAGCTAGATTACTTAAAGTAAAATGATCTTTTAGAAATATTTGACTCAAAAAACAGTATCTATCTCGTGTTGCGCTTATTATTTTTATTCAAAACATATTTTCCTCTTATAAAAATATTTCTTTAGAAAGAATCTGGTACAATAATTTAAACATTGCCATACTAAAAAAATATTTTGAAACTTAGAACAAATATTAAATAACACATTTTTATTGCGACACAAAAAAGTGCACACAAATGGCATTGTTATACCATAATTAAAAACCTAATTCGGACTTCTTTGAATTCAAAATAAGTATAAAGAAGAATAAGATTACAGACAATGCTTTGACATTTCAAATATTTTTTTAACTTTTCGGTGTTTCCTCTATATAGCTAGTTACAAGGAAATCTTCTTATTGCTATTATTCTATACATTTTTGCAAATCCGACGTTTTAAATACTTTCAAAAATGTCCAGTTAAATTTGTTTATTAAAAATGTGTAATAATTGCGAAAATCAAGCTTCAAATCTAATTATATGTGTGTAATTTTGATGTTAGTTAATTTTTAAAAATATTTCAATTTTTATATATTTTTTTTTCAATACAAACTGTTACTTTTTAAATTATATTTTTCGAAAAGTTACAGTTTTTCTCACACAGATTTGCAATATTAGATCAAAGTATTTTAAGGTGTTAAATTTTTTTTTTTTCATCTTCACGCTGTATCCCGCACGAGGCAGAGTAGGCAGAGGGAACCCGGGAACCTAGTGTTAAGACACTCCGTTCCACTTTCGTTCCCCACTTGCCACCGAATTTGAGGCATTGCGTGTTGAGTGCGGAACTCAACGCCGCGCTTTGCCAGATATTACCAGAGTGAAGAAATTAAAAATTAAATATTTAAATGGAAAATATTAAATATTTCATTTCCTCGAGTGGGGATCGAACCCAGAATCTGTCGGTTACAGTCACATGATTGTAGATGGTGGTGCGATAGGCCTCATAGGCCTATCGTGGCGCGTGTATTAATATGAGAAATAAGTTTCAACTTAGTGCACCTATAACTCAATTGCATCTAGTTCGTAATTCTTTTATGGGACAGTGTGTACGCTTTTATAATAGGATCCTAGAAAACGTTCGAGAATTTTCTATTTCACAATTTTAAAAAATGTGATAAGACGTTTATGTGTTAAAGGTAAACGTAAAACCAAATTAACGATTTTATATACATATGATAACACGCCTTGGGAATAAAGGCTAGGGTCTAATATAATAATATGATGTAAGACATGCCCCGCTGAGTTTCTTTCACCAGTTCTTATCAGGTTTGAGGCAGCAACCTTAGTGAACTGGTGGTAAATTATTTGACTTTCTATAAACGAAGCTTGTAACTTCTTTTGTTGAATAAGAATATTTGAATTAGAATTTACACTTAATATTTAATTTTGTAATATATTTACTATATGGTAAGTACTAATTTATTTTATCTAGTAAAATATTAACTTTACGGTTAAAGGGACATACATCCCTGTGCTCTATAAAGATTTCATTTTACACTAGAGGTCGCCCGCGACTTCGTCCACGGGGAAACCCTACACAACTCAATATTATCAACATAAGAAATATTGTGACCGCGTTCGGGTCACGTACTCAGACGACCGCGGGACGGACCGTCCTGCCCCGCTTCCGCTGGCGCTTTCGACGAAAGAAGAAATTGATAAATTAGCTTAATAACTCTACATTCCCTGCAAATATGTGGAATTCGTTAACTTATCGACCATTCGTCTATTTACAAGGCTAATAAAAGAAGAATTTCAATATTTTATTGGTGTATAGTAATAATCATAGATTAGTAATACAGGACGATGACAAAGGCATTTAATCCTGATATTGAGGATGTGATTTATTTAGCCGTGTGATTCCGACTTAGAGTAGGATCACCCTGGTACTGATGGTGTCGTAAGAGGCGACTAAAGTGCGTGTGGTAGAGTCACGTTGCCAGTAATGGCAACACGCATGGGCAGACTCGACCGGATTATTACCACCCCCGGCATTTAAGACCGGCGTTAAGTAGTGGCTTTGGCCACTACGTTTCGCATTAGGTAATGCCGGGCCCCGGTGCCCTTCCAATTTAAAGGACGGCAACGCTCCTGTAGCTCTGGAGTTACTCGGGGCCGTGGGCGACGGTGATCACTTACCACCAGGTGACCCGTACGCTCGTTTGCCGTCTTTTCCAAAAAAAAAATGTGATACTTAATCATCAAGAAGCAAAACGGCCATCACCCAAATTAAATTAATTTTCAGCTTATGTAAAAGTTTTTAGTGTAAAATTGCAATTTCTATGCTATAAATTAGAAACTTATGTTATGTATCATTGTTGACTGTATTGATTAATCGTGATGCAATGAGAAGTGGTTTATTATAGGAAGGATCCGAAAAGACCTTGAAAAAATCATTTATCAGGAGTTTTACGGGCATCATTTACGTCAATGTCAATTTAGGTCAATAGAGGCATACCAATAATGATACATTTTCTACTCTAGTAGAAAAAAAATTGTAATATTTCATATTATACTCAGAATATTGTCACTTTGCCATAAAATTACAGTACGTAGAGTACGAGTTGACGTAATGAGATTACATTAACGATCGTAAATCAAACGTCTCCTTTCATTGTTCTTTTATTTGTTTAATATAATTGTGAATAATTCATATATTTTCATAGAGCTTAATAACAAATATAAAAAGCTTTTCACACGCTTACAGTTCAGACAAAAGACAGAACAAGACTACGAACTGTAGCTTGTAGTTTGATCAACCGATAAAGAAGACATTCCTTTAAAAACAAATCACGTATGAAAATCTATAATATAGTTACAATTTTGCATCGAATTAAAAAAAGAATCCTTATATATAGATCCAAGAACAAGAAATATTAGGTATAATTAATACTTTATAACGTAATTGTTCTATGTTAAGTTAATAATTATGTAGTATGCAAATAAGGGAAATTATATTAAGGCGTGTTATTTCGTTAAAAAGCAAGTAATACTTTAATATATAATACATTTTTTTAAATGCACTATTTAATTAATACTATAACACAAACACAAAACCTGTAATCAAATCTGTCCCATAATCAAATTTACAAAGGCGTTAACTAGTACCAGTAGTTTCATTCAAAAACATCTGAAAGGATTAACCATAAGTTGCTATGTAGACAATATACCGTTAGGATGAAAAATATTTTTTATTGACAAAGCATTGTCTTTAGACTTATTCTTATTTATACTTACTTTGATATCAAAGAAGTCCGAATTACGTTTTTAATCAAGAAAAAACAAAGCCATTGGTGTGCACTTTTTTGTGTCACAGTATAAATATTATATTTAAATATTTGTTCTAAGTTTTAAAAGTCTTTTTTTAGAATGACAATATTTTAAATTAAGGTACCAAATCTTAAAAAATATTTTAATAGGAGAAAAATATGTTTTAAGTAAAAACAATAAACACAACACGGGTGCTAAATACTGTTCTTTGAGTTAAATATTTCTAGAAAACAATTTCCTTCTAAATAATCTGGCTAAAAGATAATTACAAAAATGGCAACAGAAATTATAAGATTTGAAATTTAGTCTTGAACAGGGTTTAATTCGTTCGACGGATCAACGGTAGTCAATGGATAGGCGACTGTACTGTATGCTTAGCAATTTACACTGGTTCAGTAGATGTTATAAAAATATTTTTTTGGAGACACTATTTGGATTGTTTTTTTTTTCTAATACGCTTGTTATATTTATTTATGTTGTTAGCATCAGAGTTAGCATCTGTAGACAGATTTTTACAAATTTCCGCTACCCAATCGTTGGGTGGGTTTTAAATATGGCAATATAACATTTAATATTTCTATTTCCTCGGCCCAGTAACGAAAAGTATCAGCGGAAGGTGGCAAACCGAAATGTATAAATGAACCGAAAACACTAGAATCCTTTGGATTTTGATTTTTTGATGGTGAAACATATTCCTAGTTGTATCCCAAAACATACTTGCATATCATAACAAAAATACACAAATACATAAAAAAAAGTGACAATGGACCAAGTTCCACCTGATTTGTTACCAATTCGGGAACACGTGGATCACCATAAGAATGCTTTGCGAATCGAAATTTTCCGTGTCCTAAAACAAGTCAAGCTCCAGAATCAGCCAAAAAATAAAGCTTGCTTTCCAAGGAGAATGCTCAATTTTGGATGTAAAACTCTAAGGAGCAGGAGTCGTAATATAAACCAACAATAGTGACTAAACAGACATATATGATGGTAAGTATAAAAGACACTTATATGATAGCATACAGCGCAACATCTGGGCCTGAGGAGTAAAATGAAGAGAAAACCAGAAGAAAAATATACTGTTCCTCAATTTCAAAGCGCCTGCCAGCGACCAGTGGTTGGTTTCTGCACTTAATGTACGCAAATAATTCTGGAAGAAAAAATTCTAAAAAAGGATCTATGCCTAGATAACACTCCGGAATCCACAACGTTGTATATTTGGAAGGTTCCTCAGATGATGTGAGTAAATGGGGTTCCCGGGTGTGGCAAGACAACGTGGATACTGGAATATTTTTATTTAGATATAAATATAGTGAACACATGTGCGACGGAAACAATAAACAAACTTCAAAAAAGCTTATCGGAATGGATAGGAAATTTGGTTTAAAGTAAAATCCATACTATGGCTTCAATGCTGGTAAACGGAGTACGCGGAGAGTCAACGAATCTTTGATAAACTACTATGGAACAATATTGATGACGGGTAGAATCTCCGGAGCCGAAAAAAGTCTGTTAATTTGAGACGTGAACCAGCTATCTTATAGAGAATCTCTTCGAAATGTTGTACCGCAGACCGCCACAAATGCTCATCAATAAGAACCTCTTGTGTACAGAAATCCCGTCAACGTAGGCTACGCGCTACTGCTAAATACTCTTTGAAGAGGATTACGTATTCCCTTTTCCCACGTAATGCTACAAGAAGCAGACGATGATACATAAGTATTCTTATGAGAACGAAATATCTTAAAAGTAAGTTTCAAGGTCCCTTTTGCCTGCCTTCCTATGTAGCGTGAAGCTGTATCCCGCACGGGGCAGGGAAGGTAGAGGGAACCCGGGAACCTAGTGTTAAGACACTCCATTCCACTTCCGTTCCCTACTTTTCGCCGAATTTGTGTTGATTGGCGAAACTCAACGCCGCGTTTTGCCTTTTTACCAGAGCGAAGAAATGAAACATTAAATATTTAAATGGAAAATATTTCATATTTTATTTTCTCGACTGGGGATCGACCCCAGAACCTATTGGTTACAGTCATACGCCTGTGCCGCTGCGCCACGCCACACAGCCACAGGCCGCTGGTGAAGCTTAAAAATTACTATATCGATCGATAATATAATAATCTTTTTTTTGTAATAAAATTATATAAAAATTTAATATGAAATTTACAACTCAAGGAATAAACTGTAAATGTATAACTTTGGAATGTCAACTAGTAGCAAGGTACAAGGTAAAGACCAGCTGTATGCAAAAAATCCTTTCTCTACAGTAATAACATAAAATTAAATTTGCAATAATAGAATTGATATAATATGTTTGGTGAACTATGGGTTATAAATTTGATTGTTGGGTTGAAGTCATGGTCATGAGATCTACAGTCATAAAATTGAAACTTGCAATATCCAAGGTCAAATTCTGTTCTACGCAATGCCCCTAAAATTGCCCCTGTAATCCATTGGAAACGAAATGTCTTAATATTAAAGTCACTCCGCCTATTCTGACATGAGCAGAATACAGCCTGAAGCGTTGTTTTTCCGAGGAAAACGTTAATAAGTTTGAATTTCTATACATAAATGAAATTGTTACATATTTTAAATAACTGTAAATGTTCTTTCATTTTAAACGGATTAATCATATATATTGATATTTAGGCCTGTCGTGGCGCAACGGCACAAGTATGTGACCGAAACCGACAGGTTCTGGGTTCGATCCCCAGTCGAGGAAATGAAATATTTGATATTTTTAATTTAAATATTTAATGTTTCATTTCTTCGCTCTGGTAATAAGGCAAAGCACGGCGTTGAGTTCCGCCACTCAACACGCAATGCCTCAAATGCGGCGGAAAGTGGGGAACGGAAGTAGAACGGAGTGTCTTTACACTAGGTTCCCGGGTTCCCTCTGCCTACCCTGCCTCGTGCGGGATACAGCGTGAAACTGAGTGAGTGAGTGATATTTAGACATTTTTGGAATCCGAATGGACGTTTCGAACATTTTACAACAGTCCGTGGTCACAGATAGACTGAGGTGACATGTGTCTGTTAGTTGACATATTATTATAGTAAACTGCCACCAATGATTTCGTAATTTTCTAATTCCAATTGAGGTGGTATAAGAATACATAAATATTATCGGTAGGTAAAATTTCACATTTAAATTTCATATAACGCTTACAGAAATCAAGAATCAAAGAAAAAATCCTTCAGTTTTAGTTTCGGTATTTATAAAGTTAGAGAAACAATAGCTTTTCATGGATGGTTGTTTTGTTAAGATATCTATACACATAAGGCATATTTACAAAAAGTTTATATACTGTTGAAAGATTCAAGAATATAGATTAATGGTAAACCCGCCAGCACCCGCGCCTCTAAAAATTACACAGGCACTCGCGCATAGAGCATTTTGCTCACGTTTATGAATGTTAATAAATGCAGGTTTTACCAGGTTACACTTTTACGATTTTATTTTATTAAATAAAACACACTTTATTTAATGTAATAAATATGTATTTAAATATTTTTAAACATTCATATTTTTTATTTTAATTAACAATCACACTAACTAATTTGCCAGTCTTACAGAAAATAATAAAGAAATAAAAATCTTTTCAAACAATAACTGAAATATGTAGGAATAATTAATATTCATCATAAATGTGAGCTTAACACATTTAATATAATATATGACTATGCTCGTTACATAAAAATAATTGTCAGTAAATGGAGCACTTTTTGGCGAAGTGGTTTTTACGTTTTGGGCAAATCGTGCAAGTTCTATTTGGTTTTTGTTGTCCTTGCTGGTATTTCAGAATCTGGTACAAAACGTTTATTCGCTTGCTGTAGAAGACGTACTGCAATGTTTGAAAGGCTTCTTTGCTTCTTCTCTTGATATGCGGCTGTATTAGTTGAGGAGCTAGTGATTTTAAGTAATCTCTGCGCATTATAATTGTAATCGCGTTTCTCTTGTAAGTAGGACCTTGAAAAATAATCTCAGCGGTGATCTATATGCTTCTCTTACAACAGAATATTCTTCTTTTAGATGTTCCACAATATCAACTTTTTATTGTTTTATTATAGTAAGTGATAATTTCTTTATTGTGATCTCTTGTTTTTACATAAGAATGAATCCGATAATAGTTCCAGTTTGTACTCCCATTTTTGCCTACGTTATCTCACTTTCTAGTTCCGATGAAGATTTTTCATTTGTCAGTGCAATTTGCCTCGATCGCTTTCAATATCATTGGCTTAATGTCTTTTTCCAAATCTCCTTTGATTCCACGCCATTTGATCTCTGCGATTTATCTATAATAATAATTTGTAATACTATTCTTTGATGGTAAGTTAAAACTATAATATTACATAAAAGTGGCAGTAAAACTATCAATACGATGAAAACAAAATAAAAGTCACGCCGAGAAAAATACTTACGTCGACACCCGCGCGATGAGCAAAACGCCGCATGATGGCAGAAGGCGCAACAAATCTCCTTGTCCAAGCGAATAGTACACATTGGCGAAAAGTGAACTGTACCCAGCGATGGAGAAGGGGTTAAAACTCAGCTACCAAAACAACGATGTCCGTATGTATAATTTTGGCAAAATGGTACGTGTTTCAAATTTATAGTGAGTAAAATGCTCATAGATCACCGCCGCCCACGGCTCCGTGTAGCACCAGAGGAGCTACAGAAGCTTTACCGGTCCTTAAGATGGATGGGCACCGGGGCCCGGCACTACCCAATGCGAAACGCAGTGGCTGAAGCCACTACTTAACGCCGGTTTTAAATGCCGGGGGTGGTAATGGTCCGGTCGAGTCTGCCCATGCGTGTTGCCATTTCTGACAACGTGACTCCCACACGTACTTTAGTCGCCTCTTACAACACCATCAATACCAGGGTGATCCTATTCTAAGCCGGAATCACACGGCTTCACACGGTTTTCTGCCACACTAAGTGACTTCTGCTAATTCTGGCAGAATAAGCGTATGTAGAAAACTTTATGTTTTCTAACCAAGTGCATTCTGCAAGCAGGGCACTTAGTGTGACAGAAAACACTGTGTTTCCTACATTCGGCCACCACGGAACCAACGTGAATTAAAAAAAACTACCAAGCTTTACTGAGTGTATTTGATTCATATACTAGAATAATATTATTGTAATCACAAATAATATTTTATCAAACAAACATTTCACGTAGTTTTACGTCAATAAATTCCGAATATGTCAATTCTAACAACATATCAATATCGTTAGACGATTTTTAAGATTTAAAATCTTATCTATTTTATTCTTACGTTAATCAAATTTAGTTACCCTCGTGACTTTTAAGACATGTATCTGACACGTGATCTTTTATAAATTTTATGACTTACTCAGTAACTTTAACTCAGTTAAATTAATGTGTTTCTATTCAATCCCTAAAGTTAGCAACACATGGGCATTCAATGTAGTTGTCTAAAATGCAATATTTTTGTCGTAATTAATAAATTTCCCCCATTTATCATAAAGTTTGCAAACTTAATCCTTGGGACACTTTTCTACTACACGACAAATACAAACTAACTTCTATCCACCCTGAACTAAGGCAATTATTATTTTTTTGTTTTTTTTTTCAGCTTCACGCTGTATCCCGCTCTAGGCAGGGTAGGCAGAGGGAATGGAAGTGAAACTTCTGTTCCCCACTTTCCGCCGAATTTGAGGCATTGCGTGTTGAGTGGCGGAACTCAACGCCGCGCTTTGCCTTATTACCAGAGCGAAGAAATGAAACATTAAATATTTAAATTGAAAATATTAAATATTTCATTTCCTCGACTGGGGATCGAACCCAGAACCTGTCGGTTACAGTCTACACTCTTGTGCCGCTGCGCCACGACAGGCCTCAGCAATTAAATATGACAATGATAATCTAACAATTTTGATTATTTTTTCAGTAATTAAATTTTTGTTCATTCTTGTTTGTATCATACAGTTTTAAAATCATACTTATCGTTTTTTTTTTAATATTTTAGACAAACTTTTATTGCCACAAACTATAAGGAACCCAACCCTACGATTTAACTAAGTAGACAACGTCAGACCGAACATCAATCACAATATTTCTAGTTTAAACTTGTTTATTGTTTAGTGACAATCAATGTGATGATCAATGTACAACACGTAATATATATTGTCATAGTACGTGTTGAAATTATTGATAACGATTACAGTAAACGTGAATACCCATTGAAAACAAACAAATATCATCAGATAAGTAACGACGCTATCGAGCTCCAAATACACTGTAAAATGGACGACGATTGTAAGTTAACTTGAGAATACGTACATGCGTATGCAGTAGTACTAGAAACGATAGTGTTCTACTAGAAACGCTATAGATTGTGGGTTTGAAAATGAAATATTTAATGTTTTAATTTCTTCTCACTAATAATGAGAATCCGCCACTCAGTACGCAATGCCTCAAAAATCTGGCGGAAACTGAAATACATATATTTTAATTCAGAAATGGAACAAAGTTCTTGGTATCCTTTCTTTCGGCTTAAAAAAAATAAAAAAATGAAAATATTTATTCTCTACTCTCCTAGTCAGACTCGCGATCTAGTGCCTCCACTATATGTACAAAGTATGGAAGCAAAAATCTAACTTTTCATTAAAGATCTCGTTTAAAAATTCTGAAATGGTTGAGTTGTTTTAACTTCGTAGGGCAAGCAAATGAAAACATTAAATATTTAAATTGAAAATATGAAATATTTCAATTCCGCGAGTGGGATCGAACCCACAACCCATCGGTTACAGTCGCACATTTGTGCCGCTGCGCCACGACAGGCCTAAAATATATAATGGAAATAATAAATCAATGATATAATAATAAACTTTACAACTTTTCATTTGTAAAGAAATATTTTTTCTACAATTTTTATGGAGGTACCCCATAAACGAGTTTCTTATATATTTATGTAATATAACAAACCAATGGATAAATAATATTTCTTAACAGCGTTAATACCAATACTGTTATCAAGATCGTGCCACAAACTTTAACGGCCAGTTCACCAATTTGTAAATAAGATCACAACATAAAACATTAACATAGAAAGTTATGTGGATGTTCTAAGGACATAAATCAATATGTAGATTATTATCGTAACATAACCATACAACTGTGAACTCAACAACATTAGGTTCAAAATCTATATTTTGTTCACTCGCTCCTGTAACCAGGCCAAGCGCGGCGTTGGGTTTCGTTAATCAACACGATGTTTATAAGTAAAATTCAGCGGAAAAGGGGGAGCAAAGTGTTTATACCAGGCTTTATACCAGGTTCCCTCTGTCTACTCTGTCTGGGTGCATGCTGTACCTTACTGGGTGCACCGATAAAACCGGGCGGCTGCAAACTGATTCCAGTACCTGCTTTGGAGGGTATTTGTATTTAAAGGGGCGCAGCCCTGTTTCTCTTTCGAGACTAACTTTATTTTATACTGGCCCCCCGTACCAACCTTGCGGTTATTGACAGGTGGGCCAGTATACCTGCCACTGGGATTTACCCCAGTGGCAGGGACCAAACAGGTCTGGCTCCTTCCACTTGCGTGGTAGTACTTAGAGGGTAAGTAGCCCCACGCAACCTGACCCACCCGAAAGAAGACGGTCTTCAATCACGCTACCTCTGTTTCCAGATAGGCGCCGGAGCTGTAGGCACGCTCACCTCCCGCACGCAGTCCAACATGCTCGCGACTGACCTCGCTAGAGAAGCTGAATCCCAATTTCCAGTTGGTATCGGAGTTGTAAGGCACACTCACTTCCCGACACGCATCACGCGGTCTAGCCTAGACCTACAAGCCGCTACTTTGGATACGGGTCTAGCTCCCGTCTCTCATGCTCAGCAGGCATTTACCCGAGCTGTAGCAGCCAATCAGTACTTAGGCCGCCACTAACGGTCGCTCCGAACCGCGCTAGGTCCACCAAGCAACCCTTCGCCTCGGGCCGGTAAATACACGCGCTTGCTGCACGCGAGGTCAGACGCCCTGGTGACAATTATATCGGGCAGACGAACATGCCCAACCTCTGCTGCTTGGACAGTAGTAAAGCGAAGCTTCAATTAGTGCCTCAACGGTTGCCTGTTCGCGAGCTCAGAGGAATCTGAGCAACACGGGCCTTGGCTGTTCCAATAGCCGGGGATAGTCAGGTCGCAACTGGAACTACGGGTCCGGTGTTTATCTAGGGTGCCACGGGGACCGGCTGTTCCCAAAGCTCTTGTCCGGCCATTTGAGGTTGGACTCGCGGTGGTTGTAGTTGGCTGCAGAGGTTGGATATGTTAGTCTGCCCGGTACAGTTATCATCAGGGCATCTGACCTTGCAGGGAGTTAGTATTTTCACCGGCTGATAGTGGCGGCCTAAGTTCTGATTGGGTGCTTAGCATGAGAGACGGGAGCCAGACCCGGATCTAAAGTAGCCGATTGTAGATCCAGGCTAGACCGCGGGACGCAGGTCAGGAAGTGAGTGTGCCTTACACCTCCGGTACCAAATAGATGAAATTGGGACCCAGCTTCTCTGGCTGCCTTAGCGAGGTCAGTCGCGAGCATGCTGGACTGCGTGCGGAAAGTGAGCGTGCCTGCAGCTTTGGCGCCTATCTGGAAACAAAGGTAGCGTGAACCAAGACCAACTTCCGTCCGGTTGGAGGTTGTGTAGGGCAACTTACCCTATAAGTAATAAAACGAAAGTGGTAGGAACAAGATCTGTTTGATCCCTGCCACTCGGGTATAACCCGGTAGCAGGTGTACTGGCTCATAGTGTGTAACCTCATGGCGTGACCGAAAGGTTGGTACAGGGGGACAATATAACATAAACAGTTAGTCCCGAAAGAGAAAAAGGGCATTGAGGACAGAGGTCTACCTTGTTGTATAAGGAATACAGCGTAAATCTGACCAGTAGATTTAGTTGTGGCAGAATGCAATAGCTTTGGAATATGATTGTGATATTAATGGATTATATTTATGGTACCAGAAAAATATAAATACATACATATGTCAATTGAATAACCTTTTTTTAATTTAGCTGTATCCCGCACATAACAGGCTAAACAAAGGGGAACTTGGGAACTTTAGTGTTAAGACAATCTGTTCCATTTGTGTTCCTCAATTTTCGTTATGAGTGACGGAACTCAACGCCGCTTTTTGCCTAATACTCAACCTTAGAATTTATGTGCGGGAGCACATGGCAGGGTAGGCAGAAATATCTTAAGAATCCAGGGTAAATATACTCTGTTTCGTTCCCCACTTTCTATTTGATTGTGTGGAGGAATCAACGCCGCTCTTTTCCTTGTTTATCAGAGCAAAGAAATTTATTTTTTTATTTTCCTCGGGTATATATAGAGTGAAATATAACTAAAGTTATAGTATATAATTATAGTATATAAGAAAATATAGTATATAAAAAAGTCAGTTAGTAAACTCTAAGGTTAATTACAAGGCAAAACTCCGCGTTTAGTTTTGCCACTCATAACGCAATGCCTCAAATTCAGCGAAAAGTGGGGCCTTAACACTTGTTTCTCAAGTTTCTTCTGCCTACACTGCCATGTGCGGGATACAACGTGAAGCTGAGAGAGGAGTTAAGTAAGTAAATTTTGACAGAACGTTATTGTACGAGATGATAGAACTAAGTCATTATAGAGTTAATGAAAATCTCATCGACGTACGTTTAAATCGACTATTATAACTTCAAATTAGTAATTTTTTAGCTTTTTATCGATTTTATATTATTATAAATGTCATAATTTATCTCAAATAAACTATTATTATATCCATTTGTCGTCGGCATTTTTCGAAAATCGTCTACCCAGTGGTCTTTAGATTTTCCCACCTTTCATTGGACCACTTTAGTGACGAGCTTTTGGGCGACCTGCCCATTTCCATTTGAGGTTTCGCGTGAATACTGTATTAATTATTTTAGTTTGCTCCCTTGTTTACTCCTTAGCTTGATTCATAAGATGCATGGAATACCATGGCACGCTCTGAAAGGAGCGTGTTTTTTTTTCTAGTTTTTTTTTTTCATTAGATATTAACCTGCTCTAATTTGTGTACAGCTAGTATGTTCAGTACTGCTTCTAGGCCTGATTTGGTTATAGATTCTGCCAGTCTTTGACAGTATTCGCTCGGCGACATCTGTTAAGGAGTAGCAGAATCTGAGTGGCTATTGATTTGTGAGTTATAAAACTTATTTGGCATTGAAGATGAAATAAAATATATTATAAGCAATCAACTACTACCCCCACTAATACTTGTATAAGCTATCAGCTACTACCCTCATTAATACCTGCACCTCTCTGTATAAAATGAACAATCAAAGCCCCGCGGACGACTTAGCTTGTAGCTTTCGAAGTGTGCACTCCGGTCGTGTAATTTAGTTATAACGTTTAATTATAAAGATTTTGTTCCTTCTATTTAGTTGATTTATTGTTATAATTACTTTTAAGAAATAAATAATTTGTAAAATTGTTTTTCTTTAAATACATCTACTTTTGATTTCTAAAATCAGAAGTGGGATAAGTTACTTTTTGCCCACAAAAAGGAGGAACAAAGTCTTGTGCACATTTTTTTTCGTTATCGAGTATATTTTGATATGGCTAGTGGATCTAGCCATAACGAGCGTAGGTCGCGACATCGTTCTCGCAGCCGTACGAGTGATAGATCGCGATATCACTCGCGAAACCATTCTAATGTGTCAAACCAGTCGCGTTGTCGTTCCCGTAACAGAATACGAAGTAAAAGTCGTGCCCGATCTCGTAATACGTCGCGTAGTGATCATGTACGCCGTCGTTACCGCCACGATGATAGGTCTCGATCCCCGCGCATGCAAAATACTGATTTATCCCTTCAGAATACACTGAATTCGATCGTGAATCGTTTAACATCAATAGAAAATAGTTGCGTAACAAGTGTGTCAAATAAAACAATAGCGCGTTGTGATCCCAGTGCCAAGTGTAATACCAATCAGGGCGATTTGAACACATCACAGCCAAACGTGTCTAGATGCTGCACGCCGGAACCTCGGGTGAGTACCCATGACACACGAACTACAAATCATTTGACGAATACCCGCACATTTACACCACAAGCAAATAATTTAGAGATAGATATGCCCGGCTCAACTAGGGCCCTGGTAGATGCTATTAAATCATTCCAATCAATTAGGTCACACAGTTATTTCGTCTCAAACTTTGATCCTTCTATTCATAACATAGACTCATGGTGCGAAGAGGTTGATCGCGCTCAAGTGACTAATGGTTGGACTGATTCTGAGTGCTTATCGCGTATTGGTTCGTGTCTCAAGGGTGACGCAAAAGTTTGGCTAAACGAATGGGTTACAACAGATCGCACGTGGACAAATTTCAAACGTGAATTCAAATCACTGTGTCCGCGCAAGTTAGATTACGCCAACATTCTTTTTGAAACTATGAATACCACATCGGATAAGTACGTTACATACGCGGAATATGCACGGCGCACCCTTTTACGTTTACGAATACTTAATGGTTTAAGTGACGAGCTAATAACTTTAATAGTCATCCGCGGTATTGACAACCCTCAAATAAGAGCTGCCGCGGCTAATGCCAGTTTGAATCCAGAAACAATAGTTTCGTTTTTATCAATCTATACCAAACCGAATCATGTAAAAAATGGTACTCACATTTCAGTATTAAATAAACATTTTAGTCAACTGAATCGTAACGAACAGAAGTGTTTCTCCTGTGGTCGTAAAGGACACATCACCCGTCATTGTCGTTCAAAGCCAAGCGTAGATAATAAAACACCTTCCTTTAGCAACACCAGCAGTATTACTTGTACTTTTTGCAAAAAGCCAGGCCACAAGGAAGAAAATTGTTTTGCTAAAAATCGTTCTCAACCGCGTAACAAGAGAAATGTTAACCTTTGCACGGATAAGAATTCTAGAAGCACAGGTACAAGTGCTATTGTTGTTGTTGTGGTGGATGGCATTCCTATGGACGCTATTATTGATAGTGGTGCTCTTAACGTATCACTCATTTCGTCGGATGTGCTAAGGTATCTTGCCTGCCAACCAAAGTCTACCCATTGTGTTTTAAAGGGTATAAGCGACAAAGAAATATTAGTCAAAGCTTACGTGACCGTTACTCTCGAGTTTAGTCAACTTTCCATTGAGGTGGATCTACTTATAGTACCTTCTTCGTGTATGAATGCGCCGATTATTGTAGGAACGGACGTGCTAAATCGCGACGGTATCGTGTATATTCACACTAAAGATAATCAATATTTGACTAGGTCCGCTGATTCCCCAATTCAAATTAACGCGACGCACTGTCTTGAGGTAAACACGCCCCTTAAGGGAGATAGTTATGAATCGTTGCTTAAAACCATGAACGAGTTCTCAGAGTTTTTTATTTCTGGTACAGCTACTACCACTGTTAACACCGGTGAAATGAATATTCAATTATCAGATACAACCCCAGTGGTTTACCGACCTTATAAGCTTTCCTACGATGAAAAGCTCCGAGTTCGTAAAATTATAGACGATCTTTTAGAAAAAGGAATTATCAGGGATTCAAATTCAGAGTACGCGAGTCCGGTCATACTCGTTAAGAAAAAGGATGGTTCAGACCGCCTGTGCGTTGACTTTAGGGCATTGAATCGATTGACTGTAAAAGATCGGTATCCACTACCATTGATCGATGACCATATCGATCGGCTGGGAAACTACAAGTACTTCACTAGCCTTGATATGGCCACGGGATTCCACCAGATTCCGATAAATGAACAGTCAATTCCACTTACTGGGTTCGTTACCCCAGAAGGCCATTATGAATATGTCAAAATGCCTTATGGACTAACGTACTCACCGATCGTGTATCAACGCATCATTAATAAAACTCTCCAACGCTTTATAAAGGCAGGCCACGTCCTGGTTTACGTTGATGATGTGCTCATTATGAGCTCCACAATCTTTGAGGGTATTTCTCTTTTAAGAGACGTCCTACAAACGCTTACTACCGCTGGGTTCTCTATAAATCTACGTAAATGTTCGTTTTTAACTAAAGAGGTTGAATATCTTGGGCGAATGATAAGTCAGGGTCAGGTACGACCGAGCCCACATAAGGTCGAAGCTCTTGTAAATTCACCGATTCCTGAAAATGTACGACAGGTGCGCCAGTTTTTAGGGCTTGCGGGGTACTTTCGACGGTATGTTAAAAACTATGCTACCCTAACAGCGTGCATTGCCCATTTGACTAAAAAAGACGTAGAGTTTAACTGGGGCTCAGATCAGGAAAAGGTTCGCCAAATGCTTATTGACATCCTAACTCACACACCGGTTCTGTCTGTCTTTGACCTTCAGCTCCCCACCGAAATCCATACGGACGCGAGTAGCGCTGGTTATGGTGCAGTCTTATTACAAACACATGACGACAGCAGCAAGCACGTAGTAGCATATTTCAGTAAGGCGACACAAGGAGCCGAAAGTAAATATCACTCGTACGAGTTAGAAACGCTGGCGGTCGTCAAGGCATTACAACACTTTCGGCATTACCTTGTGGGTCTGCAGTTCAAGGTGGTTACCGATTGCAACGCCTTGAAGGCCACTGAGCGCAAGAAGGACCTGCTGCCACGTGTTGCGCGTTGGTGGATTTACCTTCAAGATTTCCACTTTACGATTGAGTACAGGAAAGGGGTAATGATGCCACACGCGGACTACCTTAGCCGAAACCCTTCAGTAGTTGCGTTGAACCAAGTTTCAAGGCCACGCAACTGGGCACAGATAGCCCAGTCCGCGGATAATGAGACACAGGGGTTGTTGCAACAGCTGAGGGATGGATCATTAGACTCTACACAATATGTTGCCAAAAACGATATCCTTTACTACAAGTATTCGCCTGTTGGCGAGGAAGCTCGCTTGCTCTCTTATATCCCTAAGGGACATCGACTTAGCCTACTACGAATATTCCATGACGAGCATGAGCATATCAGCGCTGACAAGACTATTGATTTAATTTTAAAGCATTTTTGGTTTCCGGGGCTACGCCAGTTCGTGAATAAATAGATTGCTCACTGTTTAGTTTGCCTTTCAAAAAAAAGGGTACCGCGATCCCCAAACCAGAGTATAACGTCTTGGGAAAAACCCGAAACCCCTTTCCATACAGTTCACGTAGACGCCCTGGGGCCTCTCCCTATGTCTGATGGATATAAGTTTATCTTGGTAATTATTGACGCCTCCACAAAGTTTTGCCTCTTGTATCCAATTTACCGACAAGACGTTGGCGAGTTAAAGCGAGTTTTTATGCAGGCAGTTTCTCTATTCGGGGTGCCTAAATTGATAGTTACCGATAGGGGACGAATGTTTGAATCTGGGGATTTTGTATCATGGGTAACAGAATTAGGTAGCGATTTGCACTATATCACACCAGAAATGCACCACGCGAACGGCCAGGTGGAGCGTTACATTCGCACTATCCTCAATATGCTGCGCATTGAGGTGAACCACAAAACCTCCTCCTGGTCAGAAGCCTTATGGAAATTGCAGTTGGTACTCAACATTACGAAGCAAAAAACCGTCCAGGCCTCGCCCCTTAACCTGATGATTGGGACGGACGCAAGTACTCCAGTAATTCAGAGTCTCATCCGAGATGTAGCTATTGAAGGCACAAAGCCTAATAGAGGAGCGCTGCGCGAGATACATCGACACCGAGCAAGACAGTTGATGGCTACAAACCAACAACGACAGGACGACTACGCTAATCGATCGAGACGCCAGCCTCGCCAGTTCAAACTTGACGACCTGGTCTTCGTCATTAAGTACTCACAATCCACTGGAAAACTCGACCCAGGAATACGTGGACCTTACCGAGTTGTGAATGCTCTACCGAATGGACGTTATGAGCTCAAATTACTCAGCGGCAGCTACGGGAAAACAACTCAAGCAGCGGCACAATATATGGTGCCTTGGCGTGGTGAATGGTGTCCCGAGTCATGTGCAGCCTTCTTTGAGGGTACGTACGAGTTTTTTTTATGTAAGAACTACAGGCCTACTTGGCCTTGGCGTTCAGTGTTGTGACTTCAGGCTCTAGGCCTTGGCGTCTATTTTCGAACTTCAGACGTATTGTCTTGGCGTTCGTAAAACTACAGACATACTGTCTTGGCGTTCAGTGTTGTGACTTCAGGCTCTAGGCCTTGGCGTCTATTTTCGAACTTCAGACGTATTGTCTTGGCGTTCGTAAAACTACAGACATACTGTCTTGGCGTTCAGTGTTGTGACTTCAGGCTCTAGGCCTTGGCGTCTATTTTCGAACTTCAGACGTATTGTCTTGGCGTTCGTAGAACTACAGACATACTGTCTTGGCGTTCAGTGTTGTGACTTCAGGCCCTAGGCCTTGGCGTCTATTTTCGAACTTCAGACGTATTGTCTTGGCGTTCGTTGAACTACAGACATACTGTCTTGGCGTTCGTAGAACTTCAGGTATATTGCCTTGGCGTTCTAGTTTTAGCACCACAGGTGGCGGGCAAGAGATCCGGCTTGCATGGAGTCTACTACTATAAAGGAAAGCGCCTAGGCCAAGCTTGTTATTTTAAGAGACGTCTCTATTATTATTTAAATGGTGATAGAATGTGTGTTTTCTGTGAGTGTGTGATAGATGAAGTTTGAATTAATTGAATGATGATGTCTGTAAGGTTGAATGTGCCTCATAGGCTAAACTAAAGTCCTAATAACCGTAACTGATTTACAGATGACGATAATAAGGAACACATGTCACTGGAGAGAACACCACCTTCGAGGACAGGTCTCCCGATGCTTTCTTTAAATGAAGACCCAGCTCCCGAAGCTGTAGGCGTCGCTGCTCCCAGCGATCTGGCACCGCAACCTGAGGTCAGTCTTTCGCTGACCTTGTTGGACGAAGACGTCGAAGAAGATGGCGGTGGACCTAGTGCCGTCCGCTGAAGAAGCTCGTGTCGAGGACGACACTGTATCAGGAGAGGCCGTATAAGCAATCAACTACTACCCCCACTAATACTTGTATAAGCTATCAGCTACTACCCTCATTAATACCTGCACCTCTCTGTATAAAATGAACAATCAAAGCCCCGCGGACGACTTAGCTTGTAGCTTTCGAAGTGTGCACTCCGGTCGTGTAATTTAGTTATAACGTTTAATTATAAAGATTTTGTTTCTTCTATTTAGTTGATTTATTGTTATAATTACTTTTAAGAAATAAATAATTTGTAAAATTGTTTTTCTTTAAATACATCTACTTTTGATTTCTAAATATATATTTATATTTTCTTCACTAGCATTTAATAAATAATTATACACTTGCAACTCCTTTACAACTTCAACTTAAGCCGACGGCACACGAAATTAAGGTATAATTAAATAAAAGAGTTTGTTTTTGTATTTATTTTTTTAATAATTTAATAATATATAATAATTATTTTTTACATCTATTTTTGTAATGTTACATTTAAAAATATAATAAATCTATTTACTATCAACTAAGGGTCACTAATTATAAATGCTATATACAAAATTCACATAAAACAATATTCTATATTTAAAGAAATAAAAAAGTATTAAATGCTTATTACATTCCTATTACGGTTCCGTATCACAATAGAAAAAACTGCATACTTATAGTTTACTCTATTGTCCATCAGAGTACATTCGAGTATCTCAAGATGACGTGGTGTGGAAAAAGCAGAAAATAATATCAAATATCCAGGTCTATGATGCCTTGAAGATCAGAAAAAAAAAATTCTGTCAAACCTACACATATAAAATTGAAAAGAAAAGAGATAATAAGGGAAAAGTCTAAAAATTGGAAATTTGGAGATTATATATGGAGAATAATCATTGCAAACTACATGTATAGAATAAGTGCATATAAAATAAGTGCATAAACACACACGTAATTTCAGTTCTGTCGAATTCTAATAGTTGTGCTTCCCGCTAAATTATAGTACTAAAATTGATACGGAACTTTCGTTAGGAGAGTCTGACTTACACTACACTGGGTTTTTTTTTTTAAATATTTTTTTTCTACTACTAAATAAATAAGGAAACAAATTTAAAATAATACTAAAACATTATACCAAGTTTCAACGTAAGATTTTTTTAGATACGCCCATTGGTTCTATGTCAATTCGCTATGGCCAAAGAATATATCGAAACTTCTTTACATTTCTCTTATTTATTATCACATATTCTTATGAAACAGTCTTATTAGAGTTTTTCTCTTCATCTTTTTCTTCTTTCGTCACTTCATTCCAACTTTGGGTTTTACAAGAACCAAATATAATGAAAAATACGTTACACACAACGTAAACACCTGAAGAAACGAAAAATACTTTGCGCCATTCGTTAGCGTCAGTCTGAAAAAAATAATATAAAAGTTCTAAACTTAAATTTAAAACGCGTATAAAAATTTTGAACGAAGCAGGATTCAAAAAATTTTTATACGCTTTTTAAATTTAAGTTTAGTATTTTCTGTCCTAAATGTGGAATAACACTTTAAAACATAGTAAAAATATTAATATCAAAGTTATTCGATAAATAACATATATACACAATAATAAATATATATTTGAGGCCTGTCGTGGCGCAGCGGCACAAGAGTGTGACTGTAACCGACAGGTTCTGGGTTCGATCCCCAGTCGAGGAAATGAAATATTTAATATTTTCAATTGAAGCTGAAATAAAATAAATAAATAAATAAGAAATAAATAAATATAAATGTAAAAAAATAATATATATAAAACAGCGGCGTCGAGTTCCATCAGTCGATCCGTGATGCCTCCAGAATTAGATGGAAAGTGGGGAAGGCAAGTGTGTTAATGAAAATTGAGTATCTTGAATCTAGATTACAAACTTCCTATCATTTGCTCCCAAAGACTAAGCCACTTTCCAGCTGCAGGTTACGCCTGATAACAGACATAATAAATCCTGTTTCCGCCTAATTCTGGCGACATTGAGTTGATGATTGGCAAAACTGAAAACCGTGTGTACAATTTTTATGAAAAAAATAAAGACATTTTAACTACCTCATCCTGAAGTAGAGCTCCAGCAACTAGAGGTGCGATGATAGATATAATGTTCGCCATACAGTTGGTGATGCCCATGAGAGTACCCGCGAAATTTGGTGCCATGTCTATGTGAACCAGCTTTAAAAAACACATATAAATTATATTTCTAAACTATATAAATTAAAAATGAAGCTGTGTTTGAAATTAAATTTCTTTTTCAAATATTCAGGATCGTGGTTAGTGATTAATGGTGTTTACTAAAGAGTTTAATAGTGGTTTTTAAAGATATATTGCAAGTTGTCATATACAAATAACACTAAATTTAAACAAAATAAAACATCTATAACCCATTAGAGATCCCACCAAGACCAAGTTATCTTAATGTGATCTTCGTGGGGTCTTTATTTCGTTAATAATATTATCTGCTTTTTACTCGAAATTTGAGATATTAGATATTTTGTATTAGCATCGCTAAGACTATCTATAAAAAACTTCAACTGTCTACCTATCACGGTTCACGAGATTCGGTCGTTGAATAGAAATGGATGAATAAAGAGACAGATGAACAGTGGAGTTTTTTTCACTCAATATAGGTATATATAGGTACAAAGTTCTAAAATATGAGATATAAAAGTTTTTTTCTCCAAGTGGGAATTAACCCCTCACTATTGTGCTTATAGCTAACCACAGTCACACTGCAAGAGAATGTTTTTGATGTTTTTTTAACAGATGTCCTTACCATAAAGCCAGTGTAATGACCGGCATTCAAGCCGACCACACACATAAGTAATGCCACTGCCATAGTTACTGTGCCGGCTGGTGCATAGCAAAGTCCTATTAGAGCTATGGCTGGCCCGAAGTGACCTGGAATATCGATAAGCTTATGTTTATTTTTATAAAATGCCGTGATAGTTACATAAAACGGGAAGTGATTGTTGTAGATTTGATTCCCACAAGGCGAAATTTTTATTTTCTTGTTCTGGTAACAAGAGAAAAGGGGACTCCATAGTGGGATGGATCGATAACCGGATGTGCGTAGAAAATTTAATATTATAACTTGACACTAGGTACCCTCTGTTTACTCTGCTATATGCAGAAGACAGCGTAAAGAAAAAGGAACTTACCTATAGAATTAAATAATTTTCTGCTCGCTGTGATCGAAAGCCAATTCTTCCTTAATATATAATCTGATAAGAAACCCATGGGGAAGCTCAACAGAAACATGGACAAATATGGCATAGCTGACATTACACCGTTCTGAAAAATAATAACATTAACTTATAAAATACATTTTTTTTCTATATCTGTGTTAATTAAACAGTTGCTATTTAAGAAACTAATCTTAATATAATGAAATATCTACACGCTGTATCCCTAGCTGGGTAGGCAGAGAGAACGGAGCGCCAAACACTACGGTCACGGCATACCTCTTTCGCCTCGTCCACTGTCATCAGCCTCTTCATAAATGCCTTCCGGGGGGTCGTCATGCTTTTTACGTGATCTTATTCCAGTATCGTCGATACTGTTTTCTCGAACGTCAACTGAGGTCTCCCCCTTCTTCTCTTACCACTTTTCTTTCACAAATATTTTTTGCCAGTCTTTCTTCACTCATTTGCTGGGTGTGCCCAAACCACCTTCTTTTTCATTCACAGAGCATGTTCTTTTTCATTCTCACTGAGATATCCACGCTAGTACCTACCAATCTGTGTATCTATACATTGGGTATTTGATCAGTTAAACTGACTCCGCAAAACCAGCGAAGAGATCGCATCTTTACAGTATTGTCTTTCTCTCATTCTTCTTCTGTAATACCCACGTTTCGCTGCTGTATAACAGCATCAGTACCAACACTGCATTATGTACGGCCTAACGCACAGCTATGCTGATGTTTCGGCGACTCAACAATGCAGCTAAGCCTGCTAAGCATACTTCCCAGATATACTACCTCATTAACTTGTTCTAATATCTTAACATTTATACTGATCTTGCATGACAACTTTCTGATATTTAAAATTAATGAAGAAAGGACAGAGTCCTTTCTTCATTACTTTCAAATATCAGAACGTTTGTCTTATTCGCATTCAGGCTTAGATCATAACTCGCACACCCTTCTTTTAGAGTAAGTCAATGCCTGTAACTCGCTTTCTGATCATGCAATAAAAACTGCGTAGAGCAGGCAATTTATATTCGAGGTACCTAATTTCAATCCCACGTCACTTTGTATCACTCCATGAAGACTTACTTACTTACTTACTTATTTAGCTTCACGCTATATCCCTAGCGGGGTAGGCAGAGAGAACGGAGCGCCAAACGCTACGGAAATCACTCCATGAAGACAGCTGTCAAAATACAAATTAAGCAACCAAGCTGACATGGTGCAACGTTATTTGACACCCGATTGGATGTCAAACCAAGGTAACATGCCAGCTTCTACTTGCACGCAGGCTGAGTGATCTCTGTAAAGAGACTTTACAGCCTGTAGCAAGGGTCCGCTCACAATATACCGGGGCAGTATCTCCCATAATCTCTTTCTTAAAACCCTGTCAAACGCCTTTTCCAAGTCCACAAAAACACAGAAACCTTTTTGGTTCACTGCCAAAAATTTTTCCGTGATCATGTGGAGGGAATAGATCTAACCATACAAGAGGTTCCAGGTCTACAGCCTCCCTGGACCTCCCACAACAGTCTTTTGGATCTATCTTGCATTCTTCTCTCTAATAAAATAGACCATAGGTACATTTACTGTTACTAAATATATTTTAAATAGATTTAAAATTATTTTAAGCTTTCATATTCCAAAACTAATATAATATTATAGTTAATAATTATATAGTAAAAAAAAGTATTTTTCTTAAAGAATAAACACTCACCGCCTTTATATCGACTCCCAATACTTGTTTCATATACGACGGCATTTCTGTCATAAGTGTCCAGAAACCCCAATTCTGACCACAATGAACTATGATCAGTGAAATAAACGGTAATGATGTAAATATATCTTTCCATGGTGTCGGCAATTTCTGCAATAAAATAAACATCATTTTATGGGATAACGAACTAACTAAGAGGTAGTATTTTACGACTTAAATTTCTATGTAATCTTTTTTGCAGCTTACGCTGTACCCTTAGGAGTTTATGTAGAGGGAACATGACAACGTAATGTTCAGGTAGTTCCCATCAAGATAATTTCGCTACCCAATTTCAGGAGGTTTTGTGTGTTAAGTTACGGAACTCACTACCCATTTTGCCTCCTTACCAGGTCTAGGAACTGCATTATGACATATTTAATTTCCTTAGTTAGGTTTGCATAGTACACAGTAGCACGCTTGTATCCTTGTGCCATGACTGACCTCAAAAACGGTAAATTATATTGTTCTACGTTTTGGCACATTTAAACACATAGCTGGGTAAATAGCGGTATTTTAATTTAAATTGTATTTTATCAAGTTACAAGTAAGCAAAGTTATATTACACTTAAATATCTAACATAAAATAAGAACTACAAATAATAACAATAAGAACAAATAACAATTTGATGCCATTATTAACAATAGCGGCGTTAAGCTCCGCTACACAACACGCAATACCTCAAGAATTAAACGAAAAGAATGGAATATAGAAAAGCCCTTATGAAAACAGAGATTACTTAAAAGTAGGTTTTTAGGTAAATTTTGCCTACACTGCTATGTGCAGGATACAAAAACTTTAAAACTTAAAAAAGTATCATACAATTAATCTATAATTATATCTATTTAGTTTATAATATATATAAATTTAATACGCAATGTAGAACATAATGAATTGACTGTAAATATTTTATTTTGGAATGTCAACTAGTAGCATGTAAGGTACAAGGTAAAGACCTCTTACCGGCTGTATCTAAAAATTCCTTTCTCTACAGTAATAAGATAACATTTAATTTGCAACAATAAAATTCAATATAATATCAATGTCGTATGGTGAACTGGTGCATAAATTTGATTATTGGTATGAAGGTTGGGAGTTCTATGCTCATGAAATTTTGGATATTAATAGTCAAGATTAATTTATGTTGTACTCAATAGCCCAAAATTTCAGCATATATGTATAATACATTGCAAACGGAGTACTTTAAACTAAATTTATCCTCTTATTCATACACATATGTGGAGAACAGCGTGTGCAATTTATTGTAAAAAAATCTTCATATCTTTGACACAATGTACCTTACTTTAATAAAAATTACACAAGATTCTTAATAATTTTGACATTGAATAAGGTAATCTATGACCAATCCTTTTAATACCAGATACTGAATTGGCACGTTACACCACCTTACCTTTATAATATTAATATGAAACAAAAGATCAATAAAATTACCAACCTTATGAGCACTACCAACATGCCCTAATGACGTTTCTATATAAGTTCTTTCCTCAGCACTAATCATTTTAGAGTTTCTTGGTGAATCTGCTCCTAGAAACACATAGGCAACCGTCCAAATAGCGCCCAGAGTTCCATTGATGTAGAAAATTGCTGGCCATCCCCAGAAATCTGCCACAAATCCTGATACTAGCAACTGAAGAGCGGTTCCTAGTTGGCCACCTGAATAATTCAAATCGGTAATATACTTAATTGTTAAAGTTGGAAAAAAAAAACACAACCAGTATTGTGTGTGAACTCAAAATACGGAGTTGGGCCCCGTCAAATTCAGAAATTGATGTTATATTCGAGAATGTATGATTTAGTAAAAGTAAGTCTTATACTGAAAATTCACGTATGAAATATACCTAAGTGTTTTCATTCAATTTTAAATGGTTATGGAAAATATGTAAGTGGCTGCCACGTGAGTTTTTAACAGCAAACATTACAATTATTTTATATTTAAATTACTTGTATCGCTTACAGCAATGTAATTTAAATAAACAATTTTACCTTTTACTGTTCGTTTATTAATTAAAACAAATAATGGCCAATCATGGATTATTCACGAATATATAGTATTCAACATTTTGAAAGAAAAGTGGAAAAGGCATTTCCTCTCCACATTCATTTCTTTTGCGAAATTTTTAATATGCTCGAATTGTATGATTTTCTTAAACTACTATCTAAGACTATCTAAGCTTCAGATTTGTGATAGATATTGGCTCGATTTTTATTTGAGGAAATAAACCATTTTTATTGCTTCTTTCTGGAAACTTGACAAATTATGACGTTAAGTTCTACCAGTAAATACATAATATCTGGAAAATTAGACCGTGTGTTAGAAAACGAGTGTTATCTGTCACACTAAGTCCCTTCTCCTTGAATTCTATATTCTGCTTGAAATAAAAAAAAATACTAAGCTTTACTGAGTGTATTTGATTCATTCGACGTAGTTATACGTCAGTAAATTCCGGATATGTTTTGACAAACAACATCTAACAACATGTTGATATGATGCTTAAAATTTATATCTTATCTCTTTCAGTCTAATGTTAATCAAATCTAGTTGCCCTCGTAAATTTGATGAAATGATCATCTGACATGTGATCTTATGTAAATATAATATCTTACTCGGAGATTTTATATATTTAAAATAAATATTTATTTCTTTATTTAATTTTAAGAGCTGAGTTGACAATGTTACTCTGGTTAGTGATAGAAATAATATTATGCTTTTATGTTAGTTTTACAATTGCATATTATTTACGTTCGTTTACATTAAGTTTAACCATATTATATAATAATTTAGCAAAATCTAAAATTGTATTTACAATATATAAATTACAACGTTCTGGCAAAACAAGGCTAAGCTAATTCAATCTCCATTATATGAGTAGGAGTTGTTCTAATAATATGGGGTATCATCAAATAAAAGACTGACATAGTCAATTCTACTTCTTACTATAAAGCTTCGTTGAATAATTTGGATGGATTCCGCAACTAGAGCCTGCTAACATTTTAAATAAATCGAAAAGCTTGTTAATATTTCCCCTTAAGTTATCTATATTAGGACCTCATTTCAATTTTCTATTTAAACATGACCCTTAAATATTTAATATTTTATACAACTTTAAGTAGTTTGCGCGCACTATCAAAATTGATACTTTTACAACGATGTGCTCTAGTAAAAATACATAGTGTTATAAGGCGATAGGCGTAAACCCAGTTAATTTATCTTAATTCTGCAATGTGATTTTTTCACATTTTAACAATACATCAAAATTTATTAATTGCGTTTTCAAACTTTGAGCATTCCACTGCAAAACTTTGAGTTTATTAACATTCCTAACTAATAAACTATCCATATACAGAATCAAGTAAATTAATAAATCACAACAATACAGAAATCAGCAATTCTAAAGTAAACGATAAAGCCCTGATTTTTTTCCTTCAACGAAATTCCTTGTATAAAAATAAAACTTTTCATTTTTATAAAAGTTATTGAAATGAAATTTGGTTACAATCCTGCCTCTTTCTCTCTTTAAAACGACTTGATGTCGTCTCGTCAACATTTATGTTAATTTGTTCAGAATCAGTTAAAGTAACCCAATCCATAGAAACAATAGATTTTTTAATTTTCTCTCGTGTCTTAGCTCCTTTTACTTTATTTTTTTTTCTTATTTTCATTATTATTTGTTTTCTTCAAAATTTCACAATTTCAGAGGAAGACTATGTTTCATTCAAAATTTTATTAAGTTCTTGATATGAATTTATTACAGGAATTATGGTCCCCCGTAATACGGTAAATAGTAGAAGAACCTCCATAATTTATACATTTAAACTGATTCATGTCATAATTATTATGATACCTCGTACATTTAGAACATATGTTGTAGTGGACAAAATCTATGAGTGTAGCCAAATCTCCAACATTTAGAACACTGTGTTACCGGAAATAGAAACAGGTCAATCTTTACCTTTAAGCCACATATTGAAACATATGATGGTAAAGAAAAGCCTTTAAGATAAAAGCTCAGGTTTATTTTTTATCCATACATTGGATTCAATATTTCTACGATATAATCTTTTGACTGATATTATTTTTAAAATACGATGCTCATTTGTACATATTTTTCTGAAAATTTAAGTCAATTTCTCTAAAAATACTGTAAGACGATCAAACTACAGTTGTTTTTAAGTTTCAATTGGTTGGGGCGATAAGTTTGTTATTAATGATAATAAATTGAGTGAATAAAAGGTAAAATACTCTCGTTAGTTGCTTATGACAACAACATATAAGTATCATTAGTTAATGTCAGGACTATGATTCTCTCGTACTTATTAAGAATCCTAGGCTTTTGTCGTAACGGTTAGAGAATCCGTAAAAAATAAGGAATCAATGCTGAAAAAATAATTTACCTGCATATATGACAGTGCCGAGACGGCTCTTCTCTTCTAACGGTACCCATTTGCCTATTAAATTATGTATAGACGGAAAAATGAATCCTTGAGACAGCCCTTGTACTACACGACAAGCACAAACTAACTTCCATCCACCCTAAAATAATACAATTAAATACAATAACGATATTTAAAAACACGTAGGTTTTTTTTCAATAATAAATTTTTTGTTAAGGTTTATTCGCATAATATAGTTTTAAAGTCACATCATTTTTTTTTATATTTATTTACAAATGATACAGTAGAATCCAAAGCTGCACTTTATCGAACCAGACAACGCCAGTACGAAGATGATTCACATTTTTTTTACTTTAACACATTGTACTCGTATATGTTGTAATAGTACTTATATATTGAAATTATTGATAGCTATATATAAGAGTAAACGTGATATCCATTGAAAACATACAAATATCAGTATACAAATTACGACACTATGGAGATCCACTAGAACGTTGTAAAATGGATGATGATAGTAAGTTGACGTGAGAATGTGAAAAAAAATATTCAGCTTTACACTGTATCATGTACTTAAGTGTGCAGGGGTACAAGTGTGCGACTATAACCACGATAGATTGTGGGTTCGATTTTCGCTTGAGGAAATGAAATATGTTTTAATTCTTTTGCACTGATAATGATATAACGCGCGGCGTTGATTTCCGCCAAATAATACATAATACTTCCAAAATCTCCTGCACTTACAGTCTAGAGGCTCTACTACATATAAACAGGAAGTACGAAAATAGAGTTATCATTGTTCTTTAGTTCGTTACTCGTTTCAAAAATTGAGATATTATTATGTTGTTTATACACATAAAATTATTTTCATGTAAGAATGTTATGTTATCAGGAAAACATGTTACAGTTCTAGACGTTTTATGGTTTCACGATTCTTTAATAAAGCGTTATTTCTTTTATTAAGTACTCTACTATTATATGATTGCATATTACTTGTGAGAATATTAATATCAACAATATTGAATATTAATATTGACAATAGTGAAGCCTGTCGTGGCGCAGCAGCACGAGCGTGTGACTGTTACCAACAGGTTCGGGGTTCGATCCCCACTCGAAATATTTAATGTTTTCATTTCTTCGTTCTGGCACAAGGCATAATGCGGCGTTGAGTTCCGCCATTCAACACGCCAAGCCTCAAATTCGGCGGACAGTGGGGAACGGTGTATCTTAACACTAGGTTCCCAAGTTCCCTCTGCCTACCCTGCCGTGTGCGGGTGTATCCCACTGAAACACACAACGCGCGTGAAACTGAGTGAGTGAATGAATGTTTTTTACAGATACCCCATATAAAATGGGTAACTAGAAAAAATATAACAACTATACTCACGTAATACGAACCAAGGGGTAGAAGCAATGACACAGCAGAGTTAATACTAATGCATATTGTAATCAAGATCATGCCACCAAATTTAGCGGCCAGTTCTCCACCAGGTATTTGGAGTATAATGTAACCCCAGAAGAACGATGACAGGATCACACTTTGTGTCTGGATGTTCCAATCGAAGGACTGTAACAAAAAAATCCTGTATAGATTAATTATTGATGCATAATCGTACAACTCTGAACGTGATGACTGGTAATCAGGCAAAGTATATTAATAAGTAATCAATACACATTGTTTTTTTTTTTCCAGCTTCACGCTGTATCCCGCACGAGGCAGGGTAGGTAGAGGGAACCCGGGAACCTAGTGTAAAGACACTCCGTTCCACTTCCGTTCCCCACTTTCCGCCGAATTTGAAGCATTGCGTGTTGAGTGGCGGAACTCAACGCCGCGCTTTGTTATTACCAGAGCGAAGAAAATGAAACATTAAGTATTTAAATTGAAAATATTAAATATTTCATTTCATCGTCTGGGGATCGAACCCAGAACCTGTCGGTTACAGTCACATGCTTGTGCCGCTGCGCCACGACAGGCCACATTGTCTTGAAAGATATAATGAAAAGTGGAGATCTCCCTATACCTACTCTCTTTTATATGGAATATAACCTAAAACTACTGTGAAGATTATTTAAGTCGAGGCCGTTATGGCAGAGTGCGATAGCATCGGACTTTGATTATAATATTAGTGAATTACATTAAAGTTATATTAATTTCCTTATTATGCAAAATAAAGTCTGGCGTTGAGTTACACTACTTAATAACAAAAATGGCCTTGTCTCTGTCTATTCTGATATGGATACGTCGTGAAACTTTAAATATACCTATTTTAAAAAGGGGGCCGTCGTATATATGTAGTTCGATTCCAGTTCGAGGGATTGATTTTATAAATAAATATATTTTCGACTAATTAATATTATTTATTATAAATAATATTAATTGGTCGATGCTAATATGTTTTTTAGGTTTTCTTGAATTCTCGACATCACAGAGAGAACTTGAAAACATAGTGTAAAAGTACACCGATTCCATTAACATACTTTTATTTCCCTCTATCTAATGAATTTGTGACATTGCGTGTTGAGTGGTGTAACTCAACGCCGATAAATATTATGAATATTATACATGAAGTAAATCCACGTATTGTAACGTTGCAATTGAAATCTGTAAAAATCAAACGTAATGTTTACGTTATACTCAATCGCTTATCGCTGTTTTCATAACATTTTACTTTACTATAAGGTAAGTGTTTAAAATGACAATGTAGGATTGATCAAATCAATGCTGAAACGTCGATAAGCTGTTTATCTTCTTTTTTTGAAGTAGGTAAAATCTAATATCAAGACACATCTGTTTTCCGTTTTAGATATTGTATATGCTTGTGTTTTTTTTGTAATAAATTTTGTTTTTATTATACAATTATTTAAATTAATTAATTTAAGTACAGTAATGTCTCCAAGTAAGAATAGACTCACAACTGATACCTCTACGGTCAGTGTCTTTCACGCTGCGCCACGATAGTCTAATATGTAATTATAATTTTATTCAAACGAATTCCATATTTATAAACGAAACCAGATTTTTAAAGAAGATAAAGAAAAACGTGTATTTTAAGAAAAAAAAGATGCTCACATAAAATTTATTATACCGAAGTTGGTCACAATGTTATTATAATATATCAAAATAAGCAAAAATGTAGGTATTTTTTTATGTAAATAGCTTTATGGTTTGTTTATTCTTGTAATAGAATTCAAATAATTTTGTGCTGGAGTGAGATATTGTTTAGTTGTGGGTTCGATTTTCGCTCAAGGAACTTTTTTTTTTTTTCACCGCTCTGTTATTGCAAATTTGCAACTCTATCCTATGAACAAAAAATATATAGAATCGCTTCATGTTCCAATTACTATTGAGCATTAAAAATCTGTTATCAATTGGGAAAACACTTTATCAGCCATGACTAACTTGTATATTTAATCAATCAATCAATCAGCTAGTTGAGGCCTGTTATGGCGGAAGGCCACTAATATGTGATTGTAAACACTAAAGGTGGAAGAAATGAAAGTGAGAAACAGAAAGAGTTTTAAGCATAAATGGAGTGTCATAACACTAAATTCCTAGGTTCCCTTTGACTATCCCACTAAGCACATGGGATGGGATACATCGTAAATAGAAAAAAAACCTACATGTCAGTAATCAAATCAGAAATAGTAAAAAAATACCCACGTTTTCCAAAGTTTGATCTGTCATAGCAACTATTGCCATGCTCATATTGACCCGCATGGAGAACGCCTGGACCAGCGCAAGGAACAGAAGCGCAACTTGTACATGCCTGATACCGAGCATAGATTCTGTGAAATAAAAAAAAACATTATATTTAAAGTATAATGAAATCTAAATTTTAATCCTTTTTCCCATATAGAAGTGAAACGTAGTGTTAAGGTGATTATTGTCTAATTCACGAAGAATTATCGTGATATTTTGTTAAGTAGCGGATTTCACCGTGGTGATTCGTCGATACAAATGAGTATGTTAATGAAATAATTAAAATATATGTTCGGTCGTCAGGTAATGGACCTACGTGAATATCTCAAAACTACTGAACCGATTTTGATGTAATTTTAAATATAGTACTTAAAATATACATAGTTAATTAATCTTAAAGCAGGCGCCATCAAATGACATATGTGAAATATAAATAATAATAAAACCTATTAGTTGTTCAACAAGTATCCAAATATAAGATATTCAAATCGGTAAACTGAGTATTTTAATCATATTAACATTATGTTCATATTATTTGGACTTGATTTTTTTATAGTCATTATACAAGAAAAACTTTCAAAACGATTATGTATTTTAGTCAACATAAATAATAGCCTTTGAATTTATTTTCCTTAGTTTTTCCCACATTTTAAGTGAAATTTATGTTATCAAAACCTACAGTATACTTCTCGTTGATTTAGAAATGAAACGAAATGAAATTTGGCAAGAAGGAGAACTTATAGTACAAATAAGAAAAAAATCGGCCGATAAAAAATAACATAAATAATATCCTTTGAATTTATTTTCCTTAGTTTTTTCCACATTTTAAATGAAATTTATGTTATCAAAACCTACAGTATACTTCTCGTTGATTTAGAAATGAAACGAAATGAAATTTGGCAAGTAGGAGCACTTACAGTACAAATAAGAAAAAAATCGGCCAATAAAAAAACATAGATGTCGTTAAAACCATAGTTATAACAAAAAACAAGCAATATTGAACTTGACACTAACTTAAGTTTGTTATTAATTTCACCCAAAATTAGACCATATCTTATATAGTTTATGTAACTCCAGTAGATATATTATAACGAAATCGCTATGGAACTCATAGCAGGTGACGACAGCTTGCACTTGAGAGGTTTTTATATAATTCATGATTATAATCGATAATCGTACTAATAAAGTACATACTAAGTTACAAAACAGTCCGAATCTCAACAAAATACTTTAAGATATACACGCAGGTAACTGACAGGTATCTGATATCGATGATACACAATTAATGATCCACGATTGATTATCTATAATCGATAGCGGACTTTGATTGACGTGATCCAATAATCAAATTGTCCACTTCCATAATATCGCATATATACTGGTTTTTACATATGTCAAATCGATAACATTTTTTCAATGTTTTTCTTCTTTGGTACCTCTTCTCTGGCTAGTAGCTAGGATGTTAAAAGCGAGATGAAATTTTCGCCACTCAACATTTAATTTCTAAGAAAGCCGTGCGGATAATTAGGTTTAACAAAAGGTTCTCTCTTAATATCCTACTGCAAACGGGATACAGAGTGAAGCTTTTACGATAACCCACACATTGCGTGAAATATGAATATATAATTCGAAATATAATATGACCTTAAAATCTTAACATAAAATTCTTTTAAATAACGGAATTACGTAATATTTAAATCACGTGACAAGGCTTTGTTATATGAAGTAATTAAACCAAGTTAATCTCTAGCTCATTTAAAGATCATCTACGTACGATTAAATCTATTATTGTAACTTAATATACTTAAAATTGAGCTTTTTGTCATTTTTAATGAATAAAAGTTGTAATTTATTACAAAATTAACTATTTTTTAATAAAATATATACCGTTGATTGTTATTTTTTATGAAAAAGATACGGCAAAAGAGCGTACGGGTCACCTGATGGTGAGTGATGATTGTATGATGCGTATTTAATTTATAAAACGTATAAAAATTGTGAACGTAGCAGGATTTGCACCCGCGCATCTTGGCAACCGTCCAAGCGCTCTGACCAACTAAGCCATAGTTATCATCAAGCTAGGTTAAAATTATTATACACTTGTTACAACTTATTTATGTTGTTAGCTCTATATCTCTACATTTTAACAAATTTCCGCTACCGAAAGACTAAAAGTTTGGCAAGAGAGAAAACCAAGAGATTTCTAACGCGGTTTCCAACGAGGCGTAGAGGCGAGGCAAATACGTTTTCAAATTAAGTATTTTTCTTTCCTAAGTGTGAAATAACACTTTAAAAAATAGTAAAAATTGTAGGATATGGTTATGAGTTCAAATGAAAACATCACACATATTATATTATATTGATGCTATTGCAGTGAAATTGCGTTTCGATCCCTAATTGAGGTAGGAAGCGGTAATTTTCCTGCTCAGTTAAGACGAAAATCGGCGTTAAGTTTTGCTCCTCGACATATCATCTCTGCACAGTAAACTAAGTTGAATTTGAATCTGTTCAATGGTGTAGTAGATCTGCGTCTACAATCTGACAAACAGATACACAAAATTTTCATAATTTTGATGTAAAATTTGTTATTTTTTATTTCCTCTGTACTATTATTTTTCAGTTCTTGTGTACTTAATTAAATAAGACAGTAAATATCGTGTGTCTAACTTATAAACATCACATAAGATTAAAAGCTAGTTTTGATTTACCTTTATGAACTTTTTCTATATAATATTGTATTATTTGTTTTGACACAGAATACAGTTAACAAAAAAAAAAGGAATATTGACTTCAATAAAGAAAAAAGAAATTGAGAATAATATCCAATCATATATAAATATAATCTATACATATTATAATAAAATTATAATAATCTCATGTCTGTACATTATAGATATTAAAGAAAAACTAAGATCTTGGAGGATCTTCATACAACCAATAGATGCCAAAAATACGATTTTAATTTTTTTTATCTATCTGTCTGTTTTTTGTCCGCTTTTAACGCAAAAACTGCTGGACGGATTTTGATGAAACTTTTTTTGTTATATAGCTATAAGTCCTTGCTAACATATACGGTATCTCTTTTTTGGAAATTCGCTCTTTAAGGAGGTAAAAGGGTGGAGGGTAAGTTCGTATGAAACTCTGTCAGTTTTGAAGCTAATTCGATTAAAATTAATATTTGGTTAGAAATTAGGAATGACGCAATAAGAACTTTTGGAAATTCTGCCTTAACGGGGGTAAAAAAGGAGGGTAAGTTTCTATAAAACTCCGTCAGTTTGCGATGTATTTTGACGTTTGGCATGGTGGGAGTAAAAGGTGTTCTAATCAACATCTATGAGAAGTGATTATTTAAAAGCTCTGGATTCCGTCTGCCTACCTAACTGGTATACAACATCAAGAGCACGGCTTCACTTTAAAAACATACGGAAAAGACTCTAATACATTACTTTTTTATCTTCTGTTGGCGTATAAACATCCCTTGGCGAGACGAAGTTCGCGGGCACCAGCTAGTATACGAGTAGATATAAAAAGGAAAACACAAACGAAGAGAAATAAACGCAATCAAGATTTTAGAAATCTTCCAATTTACCATTTTTGTGACAAAATTATTGAATCCATCTATAGATTTCCTAAATATGGACATTTAAACAAACGTTTCTACGATAATAATAATAATAATAACTTAATTTTAACACTTAAGTACAATACAACAGTTAGTTGAGGTACAGTCCTCTTAGATGGGTTAGAAAATAGCCCGTTGAAAATGTGTTCTTTCCTTATTTGTATTATTTTTTTCTTTTTTTTTTCAGCTTCACGCTGTATCCCGCACGAGGCAGGGAAGGCACAGGGAACCCGGGAACCTAGTGTTAAGACACTCCATTCCACTTTCCGCCGAATTTGAGGCATTGCGCGTCGAGTGGCGGAACTCAACGCAGCGCTTTGTTTAAAATTAGATTCCTGTTTGCTCTAACACAAGGTCAGCAAAGGACAATATTTATTTTTTTTTTTTCAGCTTCACGCTGTATCCCGCACTAGGCAAGGTAGGCAGCGGGAACGGAAGTGAAATCTAGTGTTACGACACTCCTTTCCACTTTCGTTCCCCTCTTTCCGCCGAATTTGAGGCATTGCGTGTTGAGTGGCGGAACTCAACGACGCGCTTTGCCTTATTACCAGAGCGAAGAAATGAAACATTAAATATTTAAATTGAAAATATTAAATATTTCATTTCCTCGACTGGTGATCGAACCCAGAACCGACAGGTTACAGTCACACTCTTGTGCCGCTGCGCCACGACAGGCCTCAATAAAAGACTGACAATATTTAAATTTACTTAATGTTGTTTAAACTAATAATATTGACAACTTACTAATAAACGAATAATACATTATACATTGGAATTTAGCAAGTGACATAATAAGCATCGAGTTCAGACTATAGACAAAAGATAGATAGGATGTAATACCTGCACGAAGGAATTAATTATTACTTTTTCTGGGTACATATATTGCGGTGTTAAGTTTAATCAATTAACGAGCAACATCTCGAATATAGGCGGAATGTCTTCTGATTTTTTTGCTTTGTCATTTAAAATAATATTGGAATTCACTGCAGCACGATGTCCACGATAAGTAGAAAATAAATTTATAGTGTCTTAACACTCTTTTTTGCCGTCTCTATTATTTTTTTCCGATCAAATTCCAAGCAACAACCGAATGTAGATCAAGAAACAACTGTACTGAACTACATTTGCTTATTTTAATTAAGCTTTAATAAAGACCTTGTGTCAAGTAAACATAGGTATGTATGAAGTGATAATACAGAACACTACCTTTTGTAACATTCTTAGTCGTAATATTTAATTAATAATAATTTATAGAACAAAATCAAGCCCACGTGAGTTTACAGCAAAATGCAAGCATTTGTGACAATATCACATTGAAATAATCAAAATAAACCCTTCTAATTTCGTCCCATTTTCACATTACATATGCAGTTCTATTTTATAAAAGGTTAGCTGATACGTGAAAGAAATAGTGAAAAGTGTATATTTAAAAAGACGTCAAATAAACATATGATATGTAAATATTTAATGTAATTGACTAATAATCCAATTTTAATATTATTGTATGTATATATTTATAAAGCTAATGACATAATATTTAAAGGTCAAACCAGTCTACAGACATAAAAAAAAAACAATAGTAAATGTTCATTTGGAGATTTTATATACATAATAATAGGTTATATAATATTTAATTTCACGTTTGTCGTGACTTAGCGCACAAGCGTGTGATTGTTTACGCAACAGCTAGTATGGGTTCGATGTTCTCTCCAGTAACCATGCATGAGTCTAAGAATAAATTACTACTGTACATTTATTTTTTAATCACGCTTTTCTAACTAAATATTGGAACGGTCGATTTCCTGCGTAGTGTCCTATTTTTGAGAAACGGCGTGCTCAGCAACTGAACCCAACGCCGCGTTTTGTCTTGCTACCAGAACAAGGAAATCTATATATTTATAATAATTTATCGTCTTTAATGCGCAACGTTATATTTACAGACGTTGCACTTCGATATCCTGAATTCAAATTCAAATTCAAATTATTTTTTATTTAAATAGATTTGCAAGCAATTTTGAATCTTCAAACGAACATAAAAATTACCACCGGCTCGGAATGTGGTTATGCTGAGAAGAGCCGGCAAGAGACTCAACAGTTGCTCTTTTCAATATTGAATGTTAAAATTTCATTGCTTAATACAATGATGATCCTGCATGAAATTCAAATGATCTTAATTAAATACATTTTTATAGTTCAAATATTCTTTTTTTTTTTTATAGAAAAAGACGGCAAACGAGCGTACGGGTCACCTGATGGTAAGTGATCACCGTCGCCCACGGCCCCGAGTAACTCCAGAAGAGCTAGGAGCGTTGCCGTCCTTTAAGGTGGAAGGGCACCGGGGCCCGGCATTACCTGATGCGAAACGCAGTGGCCAAAGCCAGTACTTAACGCCGGTCTTAAATGCAGGGGGTGGTAATAGTCCGGTCGAGTCTGCCCATGCGTGTTGCCATTACTGGCAACGTGACTCTACCACACGCACTTTAGTCGCCTCTTACGACACCATCAGTACCAGGGTGATCCTATTCTAAGCCGGAGTCACACGGCAAAAAGAAAGATTACTACACTGTTAAAGAATAGTTCAAATATTCTTTAACAGTGTAGTAATCTTTCTTGTAAAAGTACAAATATGCTAAAATCTATTTGGAACTTTGCCCACGCATGGTAAAATCATTACATTATCATCATTACACGAAGAAAACTTGAAGGATTATTATTCAGCTAAGAGAAAGATATGATTTTACAACTCACTCAGCTTCACGCTATATCCCGCACTAGGCAGGGTAGGCAGAGGGAACCCGGGAATCTAGTGTTATGACACTCCGTTCCACTTCCGTTCCCCACTTTCCGCCGAATTTGAGGCATTGCGTGTTGAGTAGCGGAACTCAACGCCGCGTTTTGCCTTATTACCAGAGCGAAGAAATGAAACATTAAATATTTAAATAGAAAATATTAAATATTTCATTTCCTCGAGTGGGGATCGAACCCAGAACCCGTCGGTTACAGTCACACTCTTGTGCCGCTGCGCCACGACAGGCCTCAATGATTCTTTTACAACCTACACTATTATCATATTAAAAAAAATATATTACCGACTAGGATAGCTATGTTGTGATACAATTGAATGTTATTTAAATAAAACCGGCACGTAATGATGTAAGATTGAATCCCGATAACGGAAATATATGTATTTAATATTTATAGCTGGCAGCTTTTGGGATACGTCCACTTGGACGATGCGATTTTTTTTTTGACATAAATTTGTATCTATTGTATATATTACAAATTTTTGCTGTTAATACTTGTATTTTGGCGAAAACTGCATCAAAATCTGTAGCGTAACTTAAAAGATCTTAATATAGTGTAATTATAATAACAGATTATTCATAAAAAAACGGAATAAATTTAATATAAAAACTCACTTGGTTTATTAACATCTTGTTTTTCCGTCATGTTTCGCACTACCACAAGAAAAAAAAAATTAAGATAAAAGTATTTGTTTAACGATTTTTAAATTTAAAAATTTTGATCGAAATTATGGTTTTACTCCTTAAATGTGGTGCGCGTGCGCACGCTGCTAATCCGTCTTGGTCACTGTTACGCTACTACAGTATTGTTGTAATCATTTTTTTTCTTATGTCCGAATGTTTCCATTGGCAAATATTCGATATTTACTATTTACCACTGAGGTATGATTGCATGTTTAAGCAATGATTTTTTCTGCTAATAACACTACAAACAGAATTAAAGTGAGTTTGATTCTCAAACCGTTTCTGGAAATGTTTCATTTCTTGTACTAAAATATTTATTATTTATTGCCCTTGGACTTTTAAAACTTGACTTACTTTTTATATCACAAGATGTGATGAAAAAATGAGACAAGCGGTCGTACAATAATAATATGTAAATAGCATTTACGGTAAATTCTAGTATAAGTACAATGGAAACGTATCATACATAGTGTTGATATTGACTTCCATCAATGTAGTTGATAACTATTGAAGCCTTAAATGCAAAGCTATAGATCTAAATCTTATTTTGTGAGAAAAAAATATTATTTTTCTTTAAAAAAATATGTCTCGGCTTTTTTTAAATTCGGCCTGTATCCCACACTTGGCAGGATAGACAGAGGGAACTTGGGAACCTGGTGAGAGAACTCATGAAGACACTTTCCATTCAGCACCTTCTGCCCAATTTGGGTTGCGTGTTGAGTGGCAATTTTCAACGCCGCTTTGTCATGTAACCGGAGCGAAGAAATGAAAATATTACTTACTTAGCTTCACGCTGTATCCCGCACGAGGCAGGGTAGGCAGAGGGAACTCGGGAACCTAGCGTTAAGACACTCCGTAAAATATTAAAATATTTCATTTTCCCGGGTAAAGAATGAACCCACACCCTGTCGCAATTTCAGTCACACGATTATATCTGGCCCCGAGGTAGAAATATTTCATCCCCAGGTACCTACCCCGTATATATTTTTTTCTTGTCATTATAAACATATTCATTTTAGAAATAAAAATAAGTCGAGGCCTTTCGTGGCGCAGCGGCACAAGAGTGTGACTGTAATCGACAGGTTCTGGGTTCGATTCCCATTCGAGGAAATGAAATATTAAATATTTTCAATTTAAATATTTAATGCTTCATTTCTTCGCTCTGGTAATAAGGCAAAGCGCGGCGTTGAGTTCCGACACTCAACACGCAATGCCTCAAATTCGGCGGAAAGAGGGGAACGGAAGTGGAACGGAGTGTCTTAACACTAGGTTTCACTTCCGTTCCCTCTGCCTACCCTGCCTAGTGCGGGATAAGGCGTGAAGCTGAAAAAAAAAACAAATAATCCTGCATAAATCTGAAAATGTAAAAGTAAGTCCAACATTATATATAGCCCAATATTTATTGAACTACAACTAGGATTAATAATTGGGACCAATTCTTCAAATATCTAAATTAGTTTCACTAGGAACCTTTTAAAATCTAAATAGGTTCTGGCAATTTTAGTTAGTTTTTGGGCGTGTTTTTCAACTTTGTGCAATCGAGATTTTTTATAATTGTTTTTTGTTTATATCAACTTTTTTTGTTAGGACTTTTAACTTCGTTTTCTTTGACTTTCATAGTAAGGGGTGACTAAAGAAATATTAAATTATACCTATTTAAAATATGAAAATAATTGGATAAAAAGCAAGAATAGTCGTTTATTCAGCTTTGGATTGTTAAAATATATTTTAAATTGCTATTTTATTTGGAATACACGCTATAATCAGCATAGGGCTGGGTAGGTAGAGGTCACTTGGGAACCTAGCGGTAAGATACTCAGTCCGTTTCCGACTTCGGAAATTGAAGTTTTTGTTAAGTGGTGGAACTTAACGTTACTTTGTGGCCAGAGCGAAAAGATTAAAATATAAAATGTTTAATTTCCTCGAGTGATGATCGAGGCCACATCTTGTCGCGGCTGCAGTCCGAATGTTTGAAATAATGCGCTTTGAGCTGCTTTTTAATACTGCAACACGATGGCATCTTGAATAGTTTTTGACTTAGAACGATCTTGACAATGATTATTTTATTCGACCTTGTAACACTTAACGCAAAAACTACTATCTTTCTTAATCACAGGTAAGTGTTGCTTAATAAAATCGTTTACCTTTATAAAATATATTACTTTCAAAAATAATTACCAGTGTTTTTTGTATCACTTTAACAAAAAATTAAGAAAGCGTAAATGTTACGAATTACTTAATTATTCGAAGGATCGAATTGTCGTAGTTGAGTAGGATGACAAGTGATTGTAAGTTTAGTGCTTTTAAGTTCGATTCTTACTTGGTCAAATTATTGATGTGAAACATCTATAGGCTCACTTGTAAACCGAATTGTTGGCGTGGCGACGCTTGCCGTGGCGACGGGTCGCCACGCTATCTATACTAATATTATAAAGAGGAAACCTTTGTATTTTTGTATGTTTGTATTGAATAGGCTCAAAAACTACTGGACCGATTTCAAAATTTCTTTTACGATTACTTAGAGGGACTCTTCCGAATCCGTATAGGCTATATTTTATCCCGGAAAATAGATAGGATTTTTCGTGGTAGTGAAAATTGTGGAGTAAGTCGACGAAAAAACTGCCGTATGTTAGCGATTCTCGCGAACGCTGCCTAAGTGGTTAGAGATGTATGGTTGATTTGTATAACTCAATAATGCCTACAAAAAAGTCCGTGACAGTATAAACCAAACAATTATATTTTAGCCATTATAACCAATTTTCCATAGAATAAAAGTAATTAAAATTATTAGCCTAAGTTTATTGATCATATTATCGTCAAATATTAATCCTTATCCAAATAAACTATTTATTGAGCAAGATTGTTTCAATAGCTATAAGTAACTTTTTTATTTTATTCTAATCGGACAATCCATTCAAAAGATATTACGAATTTAAAATTGTAATTGGTATTAAAATGAATGATGGCCGCCGGCCGATATATGTCGCACGGCGAAACAGCAAGGGGAGGGGGGTGCACATCTATGAAGCAGGTTGCCTCGGCGCGACACTGTACTGAGTCGCCACGCTATACTGAGGTATATATATATATATATATATATATATATATATATATATATATATATATATATATATATATATATATATATATATATATATATATATATATATATATATATATATATATATATATATATATATATATATATATATATATATATATATATATATATATATATATATATATATATATATATATATATATATATATATATATATATATATATATATATATATATATATATATATATATATATATATATATATATATATATATATATATATATATATATATATATATATATATATATATATATATATATATATATATATATATATATATATATATATATATATATATATATATATATATATATATATATATATATATATATATATATATATATATATATATATATATATAGCTATATACATATACATAGTAGTAGAGTGTACGGTGTGGCGACGTGTCGCCATTTGAAACCGACTACGCGATCTCCTTCTCACTCAGTTCGACAGCAATAGATGCTGTATTTGTGAGATATCTTGATAATGTTTCATCCAATACTTTTGTAACGTACTTTAGTTATCATCGACCAATCATCACAGTAATACCGCCAGAGGAAACATCAAATATAACTATTACTGAACGCACAGATGAAAATATTTAAATTGTAGCCACTTGATATTAATATCGAGTTTTTATATCACATGTAAATAAATGTTTATTAAATAAAGTTAGCTATTAATTATAATTTAGCCATTAGCTGTAAGAAATTCGTAATACTTCATTTTCTCATTAGGCTATATTTAATTCCTGTAATAATATTATCTTTCATGCATATTACTTGTTTCTTTATTTAACAATATATGAACATACATAGGTATAAAATTAGATTAACTTAAAATAAAAACATATCAGAGCCACAAACTATTTGAGGAGTTAAATTTTAATTTTAGTTACAAATGTACTAATTAAATATAAACATATTACTTGTACATACACGATGTTTCACATCTGCCAGGCGTCCCATGACGGCTATTTTTTTTTTTTCAGTTTCACGCTGTATCCCGCACATGGCAGGGTATGCAGGGGAAACTTGGTAACCTAGTGTTAAGACATTCCGTTCCACTTCTTTTCCTTACGCCACGCTCTGCCTTGTTACCAAGGCGAATAAATTAAAAAAAAAATAGTTTGAAAATATTTAATGGTTCATTTTCTCGAGTGGGAATCGAACCAATTATACTCATATATTTTAGAAAATAAAGCTGTGAATGACGACTTATAACTTATAAACACACAATTACTAAATATACGTTATTTTTAATAATATTATCATAATAATATATAAGTTATTAGGGGCCGTCCATTAATCACGTGATGTTTTTGTAGCATTTTTAACTTTCCTCCTTTTGTGATATGAAGTGAGGTATAAGCTTATTAATTACTGACTTACATATATGTATACGTGATATCTTACTGCACCTACCTTGTGATATTTCGTGATTTTCGCCGAGCCCCAACCCCCTTTTGAAACCTCACGTGATTAATGGACGGCCGTTTACGAGAAAATGAGGAAATAAAGGACTATGAAGCTTTTCTATATTTAATAGGCTTAAATGATATGCTGTATACATATTTCAAAGTCAAATATTCAAATTTATTGTTATAATTTTGTTCATTTAGAATTTGTCTAATTATATTTAACGGTTAAGTACTATTTATTGAAAAATAGTTTGATTTCTCTAAAATAAATAATAATATATAAGGGTGAGGCCTGTCGTGGTGCAGCGGCACAAGAGTGTGACTGTAACCGACAGGTTCTGGGTTCGATCCCCAGTCGAGGAAATGAAATATTTAATATTTTCAATTAAAATATTTAATGTTTCATTTCTTCGCTCTGGTAATAAGGCAACGCGCGGCGTTGAGTTCCGCCACTCAACACGCAATGCCTCAAATTCGGCGGAGTGGGGAACGAAAGTGGAACGGAGTGTCATAACACTACTGTTTCACTTCCGTTCCCTCTGCCTACCCTGCCTAGTGCGGGATACAGCGTGAAACTGAGAGAGAGAGTGAGATATATAAGGGTCAACTCGATATCAAGTTTTAATTTCTACTCTTGCGGAGTAATGTTTTTACCATACCATAGTGTTATTTAATAAAAAAAATATTTTAATAATAAGATGCAAATATATTCTAGCAAGCTATAGTTTATATTAAATTAAGCTGAATTTTACATCACAATAGATTGGATGTCTATTGGATCACAAATTGGGAACTTACTGCTGAATTATCAGATTTAAAAGATACTACACATTCATACATAACTTCACGCTGTATCCCGCACGAGGCAGGGTAGGCAGAAGGAATCCGGGAACCTAGTGTTAAGACACTCCGTTCCACTTACGTTCCCCACTTTCCGCCGAATTTGAGGCATTGCGTGTTGAGTGGCGGAATTCAACGCCGCGCTTTGCCTTATTACCAGAGCGAAGAAATAAAACATTGAATATTTAAATTGAAAATATTAAATATTACATTTCCACGACTGGGGATCGAACCCAGAACCTGTCGGTTACAGTCACACTCTTGCGCTGCTGCGCCACGACACGCCTCATACGTTACTATGACTGATATAAGTACAAGTGATTTATTGATCACAGAAAAATACATACAGCTCGGTTTCAAGCCCATTTAAATTTTTATTCTAAGAACAAAATTTGAAAAGTCTAAAAAAAAAATAATCTTTCAATGAGTTCTGTAGAAAATTGAAAAAATCTTTATTAAAACTTCCAACGCCATTTTATAGGAAAACGATAAAATCTTTTATAATAATGTCTTACTATGACTAGAGTCTATAGAAATGTTTGTGAATGCACTGAATTAAAAATCTCGCAGTCCACTCAGCGATCACTTAAGTCGTTAAAGCGATTTAATTTTCAATTAAAAAAGATAGACACGACAAGCTTAGCGAATGATGGCTGTTGAAAGATATTTTATTCTCCGATTGCAAAGAGTTATAATTTTTACGTGTACCTTACATGTTTGTAATATTCTTAATCACCTGATATCTCGAACACTGCTGAACGGATTCACATATTGTTAAATTTGTATTTGTATTGCGTTACAAAAAATATGAAACATTAACAGTCGGTACCTATTCTTCATGTAAGTAAATCCTCACAAGAAATCCTGTAAAATTTTAATAGGTCCGGATAGTTAATCCTAATGAACTCTTTGGCTTGTTTTGTATTCCTTCTAGTACTAGGTTTTCGGGTGTTTTGTTTATTCTCCCCCTCTCTCTCTCTCTCTCTCAGATTCACGCTGTGTCCCGCACATGGCAGGGTAGGCAGAGGGAACTTGGTAACCTAGTGTTAAGACACTCCGTTCCACATCCATTTCCCATTTTCCACCATTGCACCACATTTGAGGCATTGCGTGTTGATTGGCGGAAATCGACGCCGCGTTTTGTCTTGTACTAGAGCGAACAAATGAAAACATTAAATATTTAAACTGAAAACATTAAACATTTCATTTCCTCGGGTGGGGATCGAACCCACAACCTGTCGGTTACAGTCACACGCTTGTGCTGCTGCGCCACCACAGTTTTGTTTATTTATAATTGTTTTTATAAATAGTATAATAATTTGTTTATACTAACACAAGACCAGTCGTGGCGTAAAGTCACAAGCTTCCTACTATAATGTAAGGTATGTCAGATGCGGAATAGATACGTTTAATTTCTACTAGTGAAAATGGACTATTTAATATTTTCATTTTATAATTGAGTGCAGTAAGCTAAAAAACCATGCGCTTCTAATTACCAAATTTATTCTCGTGACCTTTTCTTTGTAAGTGCACTTACTAGAACTATTATTGCCTCTATTAAGCTATAAGCACACACTAGAAGCTCAAAATTTCAAATTTATATGTGACATTTCCATTTGCTTTCTAATTAAGTCCAGATTAGGGTCTTTCATATTCCAGATCCTCCAGAATGTCAAGTTTTCTACAAAAAAAGAATGTCACCACGCTGAATAACGCAAAAATAGTATATCTATATCTATAATAGTTTGACTGGCCTCTTACAGTTTCTCATTACAGTTACCAGGTACTTCAGATCATCGATGTTTCTACATTTGATAGTTTCCCTTTATCAAACCATTAAACCTAAACACCTCTGTATCGAATTTTAGCACCGGGACCCGGCATTACCCAATGCGAAACGCAGTGGCTGAAGCCACAGCTTAACACCGGTTTTAAATACCGGGGACGATAATGATCCGGTCATGTCAAGTCATGATTGTTTCCATTGCTGCCAACGTGAATCTTCTATACGTATTTTAGTCGCCTCTTACGACACCATCAGAACCAGGGTGATCCTATTCTCAGCCGAAATCACACGCCAAAGGTACCCAAAAAAAATTTTTTATATATTAGAATTGTAGCTTAGCAAGAGAATGTTAATTATCTTATTGGATTATCCTGCATTCGTCAAAAACAAAATGCCTTATTTCAAATTTCTAAGTGTAGTACTCCAATAGGTGCAATGTTTTATATATGTATATACGAGTATACTCGAATAGTTGATGTAAAATAATCTATAAAAACTCCTTACCGATCATTTAGTGTTTTAAATAGGAATATGTTAGTAAAACAACTGTCTTGTTTCAAGTTTCTTATCAAAGCCCTTTATTTTTTAGTCAGTATAAGCTAAGCTAAGCTAAGCTTTACAATATATAAGACACCGGGATTTTCACATTTCAAGTCATGATTGTTTCCATATGGATAAGAGGTCTTGGTTCACTTATTCACTATACGCACAATATTAAAATAGGTAATTACAAAAAATATATTTTTGAAGTGAAAACTTCTTTAGGCGCGTTGAGCGTTTTGGTAGAGGGTAAAATCTTCGGTACGCGTCACCGACATGCTAATGATAATAGTATATCTATCGCTATGGAGACCCAGACTAGCGCACGCGCAGTAGCCTGTGTACACGTATACACTAATACATCGACTATTTCTGACTGTATTATGTGCGCGTTGGACGCTTTTTGGATAAGTATAATTTTGTGAGTCACGACAATGATGTAAATAATGAAAATAATATTTAAACTTGAATTCATTGAAATTCGTGTAAATATAAATACTATGTATAATTAAGATAATTGTATATTAATTATTTTTTTAACCACTTTGTATTTATATTTTGTTCATGATTTGTTTAACCCATCATATGTAACTAATAAATAAAACATAAAAAAATCATATAATTTTTGCATATAGTTTTAATTACTCTCAACTTAATAATTTCGTTTTCATTTATAATAATTAGGCCTACAATAATGGTATTTACAGTCTAATTCTATATAATAATGTTACATGAGAATATTTTAAATATAATTATTAATTGAAAAGAAATTCATACTCAGTACAAGTTCAAATTGAATCAATAATAAGAAGAAACAAATACAGCTTTAAGTAGAAAAAAATCTTAATAAATATAAAATATGATACAAATTACAAATCTTACTTTGCAAACCCATATCTAACCGTTAATCTTGCAGAGTATCTCAAGGTAATATTTTGATGTCCAAAGTTCTTTTTTATTGCAATTTTCTAAGTATCTTTCAAGTTTTCAGTGATAAAATTTGTTGCGAGGGAATTTTTGAATGGGATAATGTGGATAATGTATGCCAGTTCAGTTGTGAACTTTTTAATTGGTTGCCACAATTATAGAAATTTTATGAAATATATTTTTATTCATATATTGAGATTAAATGAAATTGTGATTTCATGTAGATATACAAGATCGCAATCTAACGCAATGACACATACACATCGCATACCAAGTACCGGAACTACGAGTAAGTACTGCTCTTTAAGCTTTAATTCTATTATATGCGTGTTGTTTTTTTCTGTCCCCGCTCTGGTAACGTCCTATTGCCATAAGAGCAATAAGACGTTTCCAGACATGTAAACAGGAGGACATTAATATAAACCTTATCGTTAAATTAACTTATTCTCTGTTTTTATTTTAGACAAAATAGTAAAACATTACTCAAATTTAGTAATAATATATTTATATTTTATATGCTGACCTAAATAACCTTCATATTATAAATACCACTGTATTCATCATAGCTTCACGCTATGTCCCTAGCGGGGTAGGCAGAGAGAACGGAACGCCAAACGCTACTGTCTCGGCTTACCTCTTTCACAATGTCCACTGTCATCAACTGCTTCATATATGGTCTCCGGGGGGTCCTCATGCTGTTTACGTGATCTTCCTAGAGTATCGTAGATACTGTGTTTTCAAAGATCAAATAAGGTCTCCCTCTTTTACCACTCACTCGCTCGACATGCCGAAACCACATGAGCACGTTCTTCTTCATTCTCACTATGACATCTACGCTAGTACCTACATTCATTGGGTATGCGATCAGCTAAGCTGACTCCGACGACGACGATGTTCGACGAAGATATCGCATCTCTACAGTATTCATCTTTCTTACGTTCTTCTTCTGTAACACTTACGTTTCGCTGCCGTATAACAGCGTTGGTACCAACACTGCATTGTGAAACGCACAGCTATGCTGCTATGTTGACGTCTTAACAATGCGGCTAAGGCACCGTTAACTCTGTTACCGGCAGCAATACGCCTTAACACACCCATTTCATATCTTCCATCACTGCTGAACATACTTCTCAGATATACTACCCAATTCACTTGTTCTAATAATACTGTTGTCCACATATTAAAATTATGATAAAATTTGGGGTATCGCCGTCGTAGGACATTTGTACAGTGTCTAATGTAACTGCTTATGTACTAACTTCAAATAAATATACAACGCCTGAAGTTCAGTCAGTTACTTAGGTTATAAATCACCACCTAATAATATTCAGGCGTTAATAAACATTATTCCTAATACTAGATCTATATCGGCGGAATTGGATTTTAGAGATGTATTAGACCCTAAAATCGATAAGATTATGTATGTAGTTTATACTATGCATTGTGTTGGATGTAACATAAATTTTAATATATGAGGTCTGTCGTGGCGTAACAAGCGTGCGACTGCAAACACAACAGATTGTGGATTCGATCTCCTTTTGGAAAAAATCAATATATATATATATATATATATATATATATATATATATATATATATATATATATATATATATATATATATATATATATATATATATATATATATATATATATATATATATATATATATATATATATATATATATATATATATATATATAATTTGTTTATTCTTCTTGATGAGTTTTGTCACTTAATGTTTCTATGACGAGTATATCGGCTGATAGCTTTTACGGGCAAACATATGACAACAGAAAATATTTTTAAGGACGTACCTAAAAAAACAATCACGAAACGTCAACAATATTGACATAGGATTGCTATTATCATTTCCTGATTTTCATCTAATCTGAATAACGTGTTAGTCAGTTATGAATGACGTAAGCATCTGCTACTACAAAAATACTACTAAACGTTATCAATCTGCCACTTGTCTTTAGCGAAAACGAGATATCTTTTGTTTGTTTTTACGCAAATATATATATATTTTTATACCTTGACGTTTATATAAAAACACATTTCAAGGCAAATTAATATTATCTCTTTATTATTATGATATTACTAACAAATTATAAATGGTTAAGACGAATTTAAATCGTCGACGTGAAAAGTGCATTTTACGACCAATAATTTTATCACAATAAATAATATTAAAAACTCAACATTTCTTTCAAATATATTTTTTATGTTACACCCACCAACAACAACATTTCTTTCAAATATATTTTTTATGTTACCTACTGACACACGACTTTCGTACATTATTTTAAATCTGAGGCTTGTGATGGCGCAACGGCACAAGCGTGTGACTGTAAACGGTAGGTTGTGGAATCGAGCCTTACTCAAGGAATTATTATTATTTTCAAATAAAATTTTTAGTGTTTTCATTTCTTCGCTCTGGTAACAAGGCAAAGCGCGACGTTGAGTTACACCACTCAACACGCGATGCCTCAAATTCGGCGGAAAGTTGGGAACGGAGTGTCTTAACACTCGGTTTCCAAGTTCCCTCTGCCTACTCTGCCATAAGCGGGACACAGCGTGAAGCTGATTTTAAAATCTACATACTAATCACATAAAATATTTATCACAATCATGATTTTAAAATCCGATTAATTGTTAAAATAATATAAAATAACATCCAATTAATTTAAAACGTTATTAAATTCTCAACGTTTAAAAACTTGAACTTGAACAAAAATAAGGTAATTACTATAAAACTAAGCAGCGAGTTATTATTTGTTGATATTTGACAGCGACGACTACACTTTTATTTATATTATAGCTATTACGTAAAAAAGATATATTGATTTTTAAACACGTTTATTGGAAACCCGACGTTTCGAACACTTTACAATAGTCCGTGGTCACGGTCTACCCGTCCAAAAAACATGTTTAACAACCAATAAATTTAGTTATTTTTTATATACAATTATTTAAAACATATACATATGTATACGTATACGTGTGTATGTGTGTGTAAATACGTGTGCGTCTGCGTGTGCGTGTGCGTGTGCGTGTGCGTGTGCGTGTGCGTGTGCGTGTGCGTGTGCGTGTGCGTGTGCGTGTGCGTGTGCGTGTGCGTGTGCGTGTGCGTGTGCGTGTGCGTGTGCGTGTGCGTGTGCGTGTGCGTGTGCGTGTGCGTGTGCGTGTGCGTGTGCGTGTGCGTGTGCGTGTGCGTGTGCGTGTGCGTGTGCGTGTGCGTGTGCGTGTGCGTGTACGTGTGCGTGTGCGTGTGGGTGTGCGTGTGCGTGTGCGCTTGTGCTTAATTAATTCTTCTGTGTTTAATTCTTCAAAATGTCAACAAATGGAAGTCTCACTTAACAAACATACTGAAAAAATGTGGTTATATGTAGAAGATGCGGTTCAGATTATCGTATATTTCTAAAGACAGTTTTTTTTATGGAAAAGACAAGGCAAACGAGCGTACGGGTCACATGATGGTAAGTGATCACCGTCGCCCATAGCCCCATACAACACCAGGGGAGCTATAGATGCGTTGCCGGCCGTTGAGGTGGAGGTAGACGCGCTTCTTGAGGGTACCCATGTCGTATCGACCTGGGAATACTACCGCGGATAGGTCGTTTCACAGTTGTCTGGCCCGTAGAAGGAAATTTCTACAAAACCGCACAGTTGTAGAGTGCCACGTGTCCAGATGATGTGGATGGTACATTAGCTTTTGCCGTACTATGCGTTTAGAAAATTCGGCGGCAGGTACCAAGTCAAACAGTTCTCCAGAACACTCTGTGATAAATGCGGTAGAGAAAGCACAGTTAAAATACGTTTGTACGCAAAGCCAAAGTGTCAAGCCCCTTACAGATCATTAGGTCCTCAATAATTCCAATGGCTCTACGTTGTGTGCAATCAAATGGTTCAAGCTGATACTGGGCTGCATCAATCCAGAGGTGAGAACAGTATTCCATATGAGGCCGAATCTAGGCCCTGTACAGGGCCAAACGGTGTTTTGGCATCAAATACTGTCTCGTTCTATTGATGACCCCCAGTTTCTTCGTGGCCTACTTGGCCTTGCTGTCCAGATGATCGCGATATTGGCAGACGCTTAAAAAATTGAAATCCAATATAATGATGCCGGGCGCGGCTTACAGGAGTTATCAAAAACTGGTGGCTAAAGAATACGACAAATAGGGTTTTTTTAGTGGTTAAGGCGCAGATTTGTGTCTTCTGGGGGTTGAATTGAACAAGGTTCTTTTCAACCCATACGGAGACATTCTTGAGGGATGCATCAACGGAACGGCACAAGTTAATTTCGGCACTGGTCGACGTTTGCCGGGGAAAGACGAAGAGTTTAAGAAATACTACCATAAGAAGTTACCACTGCAAGAGCGTGTTCCGTCCCGAGAAATAACAATAGACCGAGAAATTTTAATTTAAACAAATGGCGCTATATTCTACAACGGCAATGTTATTATATATTTTGTTTGTAAAAAAAATATTTAAAAATCTATTTTATTTTAATTGTAATATGCTTTTAGATAGAGTAGTAAAAAATGTGTTTTCACTGAAAGGGCCGGTATATAAATTAAATTTTATTTATAATCTATATATTGACTTCATACAATTTTTTTTTTGTGGTTTTCAAATAATTGAACACCAAGTACCACATCAATTTTATTTGTAGAGATGATTAAGCAATAAATTGTATCTGAACAAGAAATTTCGCGCAATGAGTAACATTCAAATAATATAAATTTTACTAAACAAATCAAGAGAAGTTAATTTGAATTAATTAATGTTTATTTTATAAAAATTGAAGTCTTTATTAAAATTAAAGTAACTGTTATGACATCGAGTGTGCAACTATCAGCACAACAATGGTTGTAAATTCAATTTGAAGGAATGATTTTTTTATTAATTTTTATTTTCTTCATTCTCGTATTAACAAGGTATAGCGCAACATTGTGTTTTATCACGCACACGTAATGTCCCTAGATTTTCAGGGAATAGTGGGAAAAGTGTCCTAAAATGAAAACAGTGCGAAGTAAACATAATTTGGATAATTATGTGTACTTTAAGGAATCTGAAAGAAATACATCAATATTGTCATTGTTATATTATTATTAAGTACATTATAGTCATAAGTAATATCACAAAAACTAAATAAAAGCTGGAAATAAAGCCTAACAACTAATGATACTATGAAATAATTCCTTATATCTATTTTAAATAAATAGGGCTATTATTGATATAGAAAATCCTAAACTAATAAAACATCTAAAACCTGCTATTGAAAAAAAAAACATAATATAAGTAAAAAATATCAAATTTTCGCTTTGGTGGTGTACAGAAGCGTAACGTGAGAAGTTGGCTGAGAGTATCTAGATGGGAATGCAGCTTATAACTATAGCTTTGTGCTGGATTCAGCGCGGAACTAAAAAAAATATAATTAATAAGGTTAAAATTAACAACAATATTGTAACTTTCAAACATAACTTTAAGCTTTATAATATCAGATGGATATATCACGAAACGCTGACTCTCTTTACCACTCTCTCTACTGTATATATTAATGATAAAGTATTTTTTTTCTTCATCACATATTATATATTTTTTTAATTTCTAATTCTTCAACCCATTAGAATTTTTCACATCTATTTTATCTTCAAGCATTGGTTCTTTTTCTTTTTCGTCAACAGATTTTTCTTCAGGCTGGTCCCAATCAGCAGTTTCAGCTGTACCAAGAATTAAGTACATTGTATTGGTAAATAGATATAGGCCAGCTGATACGAAGAACACTTTGCGCCAAAGATATTCGTTAGTCTGTAATAAAAATTTTTTAATTTTTTCTTTTCAATATTGAGGTTGCAATTTTGACGTTTATTACAAAAAATAAAATGGTAGCTATTCTGGATGAAACTCAAATTATCTTAAACTAACATTGTTTTGTCTTTCAAATACTTTCGGACACTATAAAAGCGTAGATTTTTACCCATATTCTTACAGTCTCATAAATAAAATTTAATTTCTACAGTCACACATTTAAAATATTTAATTTCTATGAGTAAAGGCCAGACACACAACTTTTGCGTATTCAGTCAGCTTTTAAGCTAAATATATAAGTTGTATAATAAAATAAACGTGAAAATAAAAAATTAAGTGAAAACTTACCACATCGGTCAAAATAATACCAGCAACTATAGGAGCGACAGAACCAAATAAATTTGAGGCAAAGTTGCTAATACTCATCATGGTTCCAGAAAAATTACTCGATATGTCGATATGATTTACCTGTAAGAAGAACATAATATGAAGTAAATCACTACATAAAAATATATTTAAGGCAGATTTTGCTATTGGCCTATAAAGTATCTGATAGCCTTATCTGCCAAATAGGCTTTAGTTTTTAGTTTCACAGTGGATAAAGTGTCACTTGTCCATGTCCAAGTGATCCTCACTTGGCTAACATAAAATAATCATATTTACATATATTTGGAACATTTTGAATTTAAAAATGTAATAGAACAAAGAGCCAGACTAAAAGACAGAAAAAAACAAAAAACAATTTGCATCGTTTAATCGTTCATTAACATCAACATTATACTGGCCTTTAGCATTCTATGATGTATTACTATTGCTTGCTATAAACAAGGAAAGAATAAGTAAATCGTTTTTTCTACATAAACTTGGGAGAAACATATATAAAAAGGGATAAAAAATTCAAGTATATAGTAGTTAAAAGCAATTAGAAATGCAGTACGTGCATCTTAATTTATCTAATTTCAAAGGAACACTCAATATCCATCCCCAAAATTCAGTTGAACATACAAACCTCACTTTTACAGTCAGACTTTGAGCCAAAACGTCAGAATTTTTATTTTCTACACTTTTTAAAATTAAAAGCTACCAAGTAAACAACCTTAGAATCAACTTACTTGAAAACCGACATGCGTAGAAACTTTGAATGCACAAATAATAATTAGTATGGATTCCACTATATAAATATTTTTAGGCGCGTACGCTAAAGCAATTAATCCTACAGCTGCTGGAATGGATCCTAAAAAACAGATAAATAATTAAAATAAAAGCGCGGCATTGAGTATGACACAGTACGCACATTGTGTCCAAATTGGCTGGCAAATGTGACGGATTCTCCATCTACTCAAGTTGTACATATTTAAAAACTTTGCCATACAAAGAATACAGCGTATAGCTAAAAAAAAATAGTTATCAATTATTGTTGTAATTCACTCCGCATTTGTAATTTACACAGATATAACTTTGGGATAAAACCTTTATTTTTCGAATAATAGGAGCTTATAGCCACCAAAAAAACATTCACTGATTATTCAGTTTCAATAATAGTGAGGCTTAAGCATTTTTCAATAACGCTACTACGCCATCAATATGCATGCATATACGTACTTTTATTTCAAGTCAATATAATATTATTTATTTTTTACTACAAAATTTTCCTACCGTAAAAAATTAAATGAAATTGAAATGAGGCTTTCAATAATAATAATATTCGTGTAGGCAGATTGCTACCAGCGACTAATTGATAGTTAAATATAATTGAGCACATATATTTGGTTATAAATTTGTAGATGTAAATAACGCATACGTTTACAATGTACGTACGTTTCATTAATAAATAACCTACGGCGTACTCAATTATAATATTTGAGTAAATTACAAAAAACTTCATTTAATGACAGAAAATGAGTTTTAGTATGAAGCCCTACATAATACTTTATTTTATCAAATAATGCACTATACTTCTGGAAATTTTAGATATACGCATTATAACTCAGCTTCACGCTGTATCCCGCACACGGCAGGGTGGGCAGAGGGAATTTGGCAACCTAGTGTGAAGACACTCCGTTTTACTTCCGTTCCCCACCCGAATTCCACTGAATTTGAGGCAATGCATGTTGACGGGCGGAGCTCAACGCCGCCTTGTTACTAAGAATTATTTTAAACAATGACACTATAAATATTACAATAATATTTTTTTAGTTTTCCATGGATTGTCCATGACTGCAAGGTGACGAGTTCAGAGTAGTGTCTGATCTGGAAGTTACGGAGCCAAGTACCTACATATTCACATCATAGTGTTTTCAAGGTTCATTCTTGATTTGATCAGTCTCAGTTTATAAAACAATATTTTTATATGAGAAACCATTAGATCGTTTATAATAGAAAGTACCGTGGCCAGCAATAAAATGTGAATCTCGCTCCCCGTTCCCCGTAACCAAATTTGTATTCCACTAATGGAATTTTTGAAATAGGTTAAAGAAATTAATAACATATATAATACGAACCCAAAGAATTCATTAACTTCCTAGTCTGTCGCACAGTTAAATAGTTCCTCACAATTAACATATCAGAAAACCAGCTGAAGAAAAAGTTCGTTATCCACATCACAAGAAAAGGCAGCGCTGTTAAAAGGCCGTTCTGTTAATATAAAAATCAATATAACTTTACTATATATTTACCTTTTTGTATAATTTCTTGTACGTACATAGTATAGATACAATATTATTACATTGCTTCCCAGCAATATAAGCTAAAATTGCAAAATTACTAAATATATTTTAAGCATAGAGGATAATATCGACTGGAGGTCTACTTTTAATAACAACCTTGCAAAAATTGAGCACCAGAGAAGGGGGTCTCATTATAAGGTCATTTTTCATCATCATCATCATTTTCAGCCGTTCGACGCCCACTGCTGGACATAGGCCTCCCCCAAGGATTTCCACGACGATCGGTCTTGCGCCTCCCGCATCCAGCGGTTTCCGGCGATCTTGACCAGATCGTCGGTCCACCTGGTAGGGGGCCTGCCCACTGAGCGTCGTCCGGTTCGTGGTCGCCATTCGAGAACCTTTCCGCCCCAACGGCCATCGGTTCTTCTTGCTATGTGTCCCGCCCACTGCCACTTCAGCTGAGCAATTCTTCGAGCAATGTCGGTAACTTTTGTTCTCCTACGGATCTCTTCATTTCTGATTCGATCACGTAGGGTAATACCAAGCATTGCTCTCTCCATTGCCCGCTGAGTGACTCTGAGCCTTCTTATGAGACGCATAGTTAGCGACCACGTCTCGCTCCCGTATGTCATTACTGGCAACACGCACTGGTCAAAGACTTTTGTCTTGAGACACTGAGGTAGCTTGGACGTAAAGATTTTTTGTAGCTTCCCGAATGCTGCCCATCCGAGCTGGATTCGATGAGAGATCTCTTTTTCGAAGTTGGACTTACCTAACTGGACCGTGTGTCCCAGGTATACGTAATGGTCAACAACTTCGAGGGTAGTGTTCCCAATAGTAACTGGAGCATGTACTACATGGGCGTTCGACATAATTTTCGTCTTATCCATGTTTAGCTTTAGTCCTGCTCTTTGAGACACACTACTGAGATTTTCAAGCATAGTGTTCAGATCTTCTAAGGTCTCAGCCAGTAGAACTATATCATCGGCAAAGCGAAGGTGAGTAAGGTACTCGCCATTTATGTTGATGCCGTACCTTTTCCATTCCAGAAGCTTGAAAATATCCTCCAATGCCGTAGTGAAAAGTTTCGGAGAAATTACATCTCCCTGTCTCACACCTCGTTGCAATTGGATAGGATTAGAGCTCTGGTTTTGTACTCGGACCGACATAGTGGCGTGTTCGTAGAGATACCTTAGCACTTCGATATACCTGTAGTCTACTTGGCACCTTTGGAGAGACTGCAGCACTGCCCAGGTCTCAATCGAATCGAAGGCTTTTTCATAGTCCACAAACGCCAAGCAAAGTGGCAAATTATACTCTTCAGACTTCTGTATAACTTGCCGCAGCGTATGTATGTGGTCTATGGTACTAAAGCCTTTTCGGAAACCGGCTTGTTCGGGAGGTTGGAAGTCGTCGAACCTGCAGGCGAGACGATTTGTGATGACTCTCGAAAACAACTTATAGACATGGCTTAGGAGAGAGATTGGTCTGTAATTCTTCAAGAGTGTTTTATCACCCTTTTTGAAAAACAGAACAACGTCTCCTCCACTCCACGCTTTTGGCGTTTTGCCTTCGAGAATGACGGAATTAAACAGTCTCTGGAGGACTTTAAGTATCGGCCTACCGCCCGCTCTCAGAAGTTCTGTAGTGATTCCGTCGTTGCCGGCCGCCTTGTTGTTTTTAAGTTGTTCAAGAGCCATACTAATCTCGCACAGACTGACGTCCGGGATATTCTCAGTATAACGTCGGGTAAGCTCGGCTCTGGGATCATTAGCCAAACTTTTAGAAGGTGCTCGCGTGGAATACAATTTTCCATAGAAGCTCTCTATCTCTCTCAGAATTTCAGACTTCGTCGAAATTATGCTACCGCTTTCAGTTTTCAGCTTTGTCATTTGGCTTTGCCCAATAGACAGATCTCTTGCGAATACTTTGGAGCCTTGGTTCCGCTCGAGGCTCGATTATAAGGCTCGATTATAAGGTGTTCTATGCTATTTTAAAAGGGGGATAAAAAGAGACTCTTTTTATGTGATTTTTACTAATGACAGAATGATTCAACGGAAAGGATTTAAAATAAAATCCTTGGAGAGAGATTGGAGAAGTGACCTCAAATATTAATAGACTATTAAAAGAAAAAATAGGTTACTTACAGCCTTTATATTGACACCCATAATTTTATCCATGAATGCCGGTACCTCTGAATACAATGTCAATTGACCCCAAGTATTACCGATATGGGCGAACATAATTGCATACATCCCACGAGCACGTAGAATGGACTTCCATGGAACTTTCTTCTGAAATTTGTTATCAAAAATAACAAATATTTAAAATATTGACATTTTCAAAAAATATCACAGTGTAAATGGAATTTTCTGATTGTCTATAGTATATATTGGATTTATCCTGTTTTTTATCATATATTGCATTTAAGCAACCATTCAAGTTCATGCTGCAAGTATTTCGGGCATAAATATTTTTAAGCCACGACATTTGCTAACTCTATTTTATATATATTAGAGAGTTGCCGCGGTTTCGCTATGAGACTGTTACTTTGATTGTAAGGACCTACAGAAGTAATATTTATGTAAATCATCACTAAAGACGCACAAATTTATTCATGCAACAGATTTTTTTCCGCGGCGAAACTTCGGCAGGCGTTGATACTTTGTTGTGCATTATTTATTATTAATTTTTTTTAATTTTGATCGTTTTTTCAGTCAGGATATTAAAATATAAAATTTGTTTATGTCACATATTATTTTACATAATAATTTATATTTTTAGTCAAATAGTAATTATACCTTTTTATCTTGTCCACTATGGCCTATACTGTTTTCAATATATTGTCTTTCAGCAGCAGATATTTTTGGATGCTGTGCTGGACTATCGGCGCCGAGTGCCCATATTACTCCAGCAAAAATACCGGATAAGATTCCGTAAAATCGAAAGATTCCAGGCCAACCTAATGGCGATGAAGCTAGGAAACCAGTTATAGGTAATCCTAAAACGGTACCGAAGGCTTGACCTGAAAAAACAAGTCGGAAAAAAAACTCTTAGCAAAAACATATGTTAAAAATATTAGTATTACACAAGGAGATTTGATGAAAAATTAATTTCTTCTTTACTTGTAAAAATCGAACATACACCTCGTGGTTTTTGTGGCATAAATTCAAATTTTATTACGTTAAAATTTTTAAATTCGTGAAATATTTTTTCTTATTGTAGACTAAAAAAAACTTGTAAATTTTAACAAACGTTCTCACGATTCATTTAACAACAACTGGTTTGGCTTTATAATTCTGGCCTTATGTACGTACGTATGTTTATCAGTTGCCTTATTACTTAGCTTCACGCTATATCCCTAGCGGCACCGAGAGCGGCAGAGAGAACGGAGCGCCAAACATTACGGTCTCGGTATACCTCTTTCGCCTCGTCCACTGTCATCAACCTCTATATACATACCCTCCGGGGGATCCTCAGACTTTTTACGTGGAGGAACATCCTCCAGTATCATAAGAGATCGCATTTCTACAACATTCTTCTTCTGTAATACCCATTTCGGTGCCGTATTACAGCGTTGGTACCAACACTGCATTGTGTACGGCCAAAGGGGCAGCTTATCTGACGTTTCGCAGTCCCAACAATGCAGCTAAGGCACCGTTAACTCTGTTACCGGCATCAATACGCCTTTCCACATCCATTTCGTACCTTCCGTCTCTGCTAGACATACTTCCCTTATACAACCTCATTTACTCTCTGAGACTCTCCCAATACTCCTCGAGTGCGCATTACGGAGCCGAGGATAGCGGCGCATAAGCCACTAACAAGAAAACTCTTGTTATCCCCAGCTTCAAGCGCACCTAAAGCAGCCTCCAAGGGTTAATCGCCTTGTACTCTATCAAGGCACTAACCAATCGAGAGGACAATAACACACCTACACCTTGACTCCTTGGCTCGCTCTCTGGCACGCCGGTCCAGAAAGCGATCCGGTTGTCAGGTAAATCGGTAGTGTCATTGCCTTTTCGCTTAGTCTCTGTCACGCCAATAACATCCAGATCTCTGCCTTCCATCACATCTAATAATTCGTCTTTTCTTCCACCCCTCTTACATTCCATGTAGCTATTTGTAGCCCCGTACTAGAGGACGGAGACAAATGCGGCGTTGGGGACGGCCTACCAACACGCCATGTCCGGAACGGCGGGAAGTAGTACTTTTTGCCACATTTATTTCCACTTATCACACCGGAGGGCACGCACTGGTGCGCGACGCCTTGAAGGTACACCCTAATAGTGCGCGCTCGTGTGGTGCACATTATAGCGGATGGAAGGTTGTAGCCCTCTAGAGGGCTGGCAGGTGTGGCTGCAAGCAAGCCTTCCATCGTGGACCTATTGTCATCGTGATAGTTGCCTTATTACAATAACATAAATTGTGTTGTCGAATTAGGAATTATATAAATTGTATAATAAAATAGTTTAAAATCGTATTATTTGTTTATACCTCCGTAAGCTAAGCCAGCTAATCTTCCTCTCTCCTCTAAAGTAGTCCATTTACCGAACATTGTGTGCATCCCCGGTATAACGCAAGCTTGGCTTAAGCCTTGTATTATTCTACAAATACATACTAGGATCCAGCCACCCTGGAATGTAGGAAATATATTGAGAACAAATAATAAACAATTATCATTTTTTAATTGAAAAACTGTCGTACTTTATAGGTAAGATCAGAGCAATAAATTGCGGGAAAAAATATTGAATTTTCCACCCATTATATAACCAATATTATAAATATACTCCTAATTCTCATAATTTAAACATACTAAGTATTATAAATAATATTTTGATATAAAAATTATACGTAGTTATTTTAAAATAATCTTGAATGAATTCTAAAGAGGTTCCTGTCAAAGATCTTATATTTATTTTAGTTTTGATTAACATTCGAAATTTCATACTCTAATAATAAAGTTACCGTTCTTTTTAGCTACCCTATTAAAAATAATGCATGAAGCTATAAAGCTTTGTATATTATATTAAATACGGTAGCTATAAAGAAGGGAATGCAAAATGATACGATCAATGTTTTTTTTTATTTATTTTTTTTTTTATAGAAAAGATAAAAGAGTGTACGGGTCATGTCATCACGATGGTAAGTGATTACCGCAGCCCACGGCTACGTGTGACATTAGAGGAGCTTTAGTTACATTGTCAGCCTGTAACTTTGAGAAAGATGTGCTTTTTGAAAGTACTCATGTCGCATCGTCTTGGAAATACTGCCGAAGGTTAGACGTTCCACTCTTGTATGACACGTGGAAGAAAACTACTACGAAACCGCATAGTAGTTGAGCGCCACGTATCCAGAAGGTGAAGCTACGAACAGAACATATCCGCAGAATCCATCTTACTTTTCTTCTTGTCTTGTAATACCTACATCAAGCTGCCGTATACACCTTCGACAACAGCACTGCTTTATGTACGATCAATCATGAAGCTATTATGAGATTTTGCCGCGTCATCAATACGAACGAGGCTCTGTTAATGCAATTACCCGGAGCAATAAGCTTTTTCACAACCATCTATGTGAAACATATTTCCCAACACTTCATTTGTTCAACTTTTAAAGAACTATTTTTTTATTTTATTCTCTGCAATCAGATTCTCCAGGCAGATATAGACTCTTCTAGATCCATAAATGATAATTTGACTGCAAGTTTGGATACTTTGTGCAAGTGTGTCAACTTTCAAACAGACTCTTCATTCTAACAACGACTAGATAATGGTTTACCCCGTCAGGCCAGTACCTGTAAACACTCACGTATCCACTTTGACACAACTTGGCTTTCATCACATTAATCTACTAGGTATAATAATGTATCAGTCACAGTTTCCCTTTCCATTCATATATATTTTTTGTTCGTCAAGCATTATGTTTGTGTATCACAAACAAATTATTGTATACCTTGAAGAAAGTAAGGATTTTGAGAAATTATAGATAATAATCATTAACATTTTTGCAAAAGTCGTTGAAATCATACAATGGACACTATCCAGATCTCTATCATCCTTACATTTGCTATTTCGAGCTTCATTCTTGATTTCTTGCCGTTCCGAACCAAGCATTGTCAAGATCCGCAAACGCCGTATTTGTTGTCATTTGATGCACCAACGGAGGTGTACTGGTTCGCGCCGCCATACGCGCAAGTGGCGGGTGGATTGTTGCCATCTTAGTAAAGGATGACAGCAGCCGCTAAAAGACCTACATTGCCGATCTTTATATTTTTTTAGTATAAAGAAATAAAAAAATAACTTACGTGTAAAGCAGCCCACGGTAGACAAAATGAAACTACACAGTTTATAAAGAGAGCTCCAGTCAATAAATATCGGGATCCAAAGTGATGTGCTAATTGCCCAGCAGGAATTTGTAACAACATGTATCCCAAGAAAAATGATGACAAAATCGAATCTTGAATCTTTTTCGTCCATTTGAATGAAGGATACTAAAAAATTTAAATATTTAAATTATACTACAATAGTTAGTACTATATACCTATACGCGTATATCTATACTTAACATCCTGTAGATATTGTATTTTGAGTGGCGGAACTCAAACGCCCCGGTTGGCCTTGTTACCAGTGGATGAAAATGAAATCATTAAAGATTTCACTCCCCAAAGAGGAATCAAAGTCAAATAATTTTATTCAAAATAAGAAGTTACATGATTAAGTGTTTTTTAGTCCAAAGCGTATCATTCATAAACCTGGTTACCTGAACCTTTAAAAACCTAACTTTTTTTCGCAAATTTTTAAATTGTGCAATGTAACATTCTTGGACATTTGGTCTGAGAGCGTATTGTAAAAATGAACTCGTGTACATCGTATTGTAAATAATTACGGACTCTATACAACCGAGTTATAGGCGAACTAAATTTTAAGACTGTTTCTGGTATTTATATTATATTGTCGTTATTATGAGTTAATTTAAAACTTAACATTATTTTCTTTTCTGTCTGATTTCATTTATAAGCAATGTCCTGCTTGATGAGCAACGCTCACATCAAAAATTTATATGTACCTACTAAGTGTGAATTCTTATTACTTACTTACTAACTTAGCTTCACGCTGCATCCCGCACATGGCAAGGAAGCCAGAGGGAACATGGGAACCTAGTGTTAAGACACTCCGTTCCACTTCCGATCTTCATTATCCGCCGAATTTGAGGCATTATGTCGGAATTCAACGCCGGGTTTTGCCTTGTAGGTACCAGAGCGAAGAAATATATATATATATATATATATATATATATATATATATATATATATATATATATATATATATATATATATATATATATATATATATATATATATATATATATATATATATATATATATATATATATATATATATATATATATATATATATATATATATATATATATATATATATATATATATATATATATATATATATATATATTTAAATTGAAAATATATAATGTTGGTTACAGTCACACGCTTGTGCAACTCCGCCACGACAGGCCTCATTAAGTGATTTTTTTTATTTTTTCTCTTCTATATATACATCACTGATACATCACTGATTTTCGTAAAATATTTAAAATTGTAACAATTTTCGCTTCTTATGTACTCAACATATGTCGTATGGATTTTGTCGTATTTCACTTTTAAAATCAATGAACCAACTCTTTTATAAATTATATTGATAAGCATGATAAAAATTTTATATTTCCATTAATATATTTGTAGTTATATAACTTGAGGCCTGTCGTGGCGTAGCGGCACAATAACTGTAACCGACAGGTTGTGGGTTCGAGGAAATGAAATATGTAATATTTTCAAGTTAAATATTTAATGTTTTCATTTTCTTCGCTCTGGTACAAGGCAAAACGCGGGGTTGAAATCCGCCACTAATCACGCAATGCCTCAAATTAGTCAGAAACGGAAGTGGAACGGAGTGTCTTAACACTAAATTCCCAAGTTCCCTCTGCCTACCCTGCCATGTGCGGGATACAGCGTGAAGCTGAGTGAGTGAGTAGTTATATATAAGGGGTAATATAAGCATGAAAATAATAAAATATGAAACTTACAGGTGGTATTAACATAAGCGTATGAAGATATCCATCATTTTTCGCTAATGTTGCGTTATTTGGTATTATAATCCTCGAGCTATTAGCATCAGGTACAGAATTATTAGTAATAGAATAAATGTTATTGTCGACCATTGCAACTAAAGCAACTCCCATACACGCCCTCATTGTGTACGCTATCGTTAAACACAAAAACAGTATAAGGCATTGTTGATGCCTGTAGCCCCAACCTGTACCTGAATTTCAATGAAAAAAAATATTTATGTATCAGCCATGATTAAAAATAGTTAATTTCAATGCTATATTGAAGGAGACACGGAGTGTATGGACACTGAGTTCCCTCTTCCTACATAAAAAATGCTAAAGACGATAATTTTATATAAGGAAAATGATAATAATATAAAAATTTTCCAGTTGTAAATTGCACTAATCATGATGATATTTAAAATTATATATATTTTTTAATATTAACAAATACCTTGTAGATTGTAGATGAGGCCTGTCGTGGCGCAGCGGCACAAGAGTGTGACTGTAACCGACAGGTTCTGGGTTCGATCCCCAGTCGAGGAAATGAAATATTTAATATTTTCAATTTAAATATTTAATGTTTCATTTCTTCGCTCTGGTAATAAGGCAAAGCGCGGCGTTGAGGTCCGCCACTCAACACGCAATGCCTCAAATTCGGCGGAAAGTGGGGAACGGAAGTGGAACGGAGTGTCATAACACTAGGTTTCACTTTCATTCCCTCTGCCTACCCTGCCTAGTGCGGGATACAGCGTGAAGCTGAGAAACAAATACCTTGTAGACTTTGAATTAATAATATAATATATTAAAATATGCTTTACGAGAAGTTATAAATCTTATTAATAGTAAGCCAAGTCATTTACGATAAATTGCTTACCTTTGAATTTACTGTCCGAAACCTTGATTTGCAAAGTTGTGTAATTCTGATCATTATTATCAACTTTCATCATCAAATTTCTGTTAACCACCACAGCCAAAATGCTTTTGACTTTAGTTAATTATCACTAAGAAATTATTTATCAGATTGTAACTGTTTGACATCTATTTAAGATGTAATAAAATATCGCTATCATACGCAAATAATCATTGTCGTATTTTTGTTGACTCTTCAAATAGGAACTGGGGTTGGACATACTGAAAATAGGATTTATTGTAGAAGGTCATATATCTGATGTAACGTTTTGTAACATGTATAAAAAACGTGTCTTTTTTACAGTAAAGACATTCAGTTACAAATAAGTTTTTTAATTGTATATGTAATTATTGTCTCAAAAATCATGGGTAGAATTACATAATTATAAGAAAAAAAAAGTTGTAATTGTAAGCGTTTACACGTGCAGTTTTCAACCTTGGTTAACATAAATCTCTTAATGATAAATCAATAGAAATATAGTAAGTAACAAGTACATAATTATGTATGATTATTGTAAACATTGTTTAAATATTGTTTTTGGCTTCTGACACCCTTGAGGCTGAATGCGCAATCTCTTAAAACCAAGCGGAAAAAAGAGTATAGTGTCTCTACACTCAGTTTTATGTTTCAATATATATGACATAAATTGTATCGTCATGGTATGTGTTGAATTCTGTATTTCAACACGCAATGGCTTTCAAATTCGTTGATAAAAAAATCGTAACACGAGGTTCCTCTGGCTACCTTTCTATAAACGAGATATATTATGAAGTTCAATAATCTTTCACTGGGTGGAAAATTACTGTAAAGTTATATGCTAGAGTAAATACCGTACTCATATCTCTGTACTACTATACCTATATGCGGTTACGTACTATTGGCTGAATTATTCATATGAACAAATAGTCAACACGCAATGCCTCAAATTCAGCAGAAAGTAGTTAACGAAAGTGCAACGGAGTATCTTAACATTAGATTCCCAAGGGTTCCCAAGTTCCCTCTGCCTACCCTGCCTTGTGCGGGATATAGCGTGATTTTTTTTATGATTTTTAACTTTCTATTCGCTCATGACTGCAAAAACATTTATATTGTACTCTTTAAGGAGATTTATATATATATATATATATATATATATATATATATATATATATATATATATATGTGTGTGTGTGTGTGTTTGTATGTATTTATAGATATATTTATTTATGTATATCTATTGGTATGAATACATATTTAAAGCAAGTCCACTTACTGATTTAACTAATCCTACACATTAAGGTTGCGTGTTTCTTATACTTTTCTCTGTTAAAGTATTTATTATTGTTATTATTATATTTTTCTTTTAAAATTTTCACCTTTGGAAGGCTTGCATAGGGATGTAGGTCCATCGCTATGCCTTGAGGTACGGCGTGTATCAAATGGAACGGAGTGTCTTAACACTAGGTTCCCAAGTTCCCTCTGCCTACCATGCCATGTCCGGGATACAACGTGAAGCTGAGAGTGAGTACATGTAGTTTAGATGGACCGAGGCTTGGGCTAGTGAAGAGACGGACAACCGCCTCAACAGGTGTGTGACAGGTGTTTAAAAGCTTAAGCTTTTTGTAATTGACAATAAAGGAGTGGATGAATGTTAAGTTGCCTGAGACTGAAATGTCAAATGGTATAAATCCTGTGGTGAATTATTTTTACAGAGCTAACTTACTATTGAGCTTTGAGTTCTATAGAAAGGTAAGGTATTTAGTAATTTTATCGGAATATGTTGCGCAGAGATTTTGTGTATTAGGTATTCCTACATTTATTAGGTAAACTATTTTACTCTTTTTATCATGTAAGGTTACATCCAACTATTGTGATGGATTATTTTGAAAGTGAGTATAGCATATCCCAATAAAGCTTAACATCCCTCGAGTCATCAGTCGAGCTTAACAGCCTGAGTTTTATATTTGTAATATGGCAAAGTTTCCTTGATAAAATTAAACTTTTTTTTAAACATTGGTGAATGATGCATGCAATCTGATCGTATCGATGTTTATTGTTTGTTTATGTTAAGACTTACAAGCTTCACTAATATGCTATACAGATTTGCTAGCATAATGATAATGTCTGCAGACATCAATTTAAGTATGGTATATAATATATTTGTATAATTTCCAGTCTGAATAATTTAATCTTTTATAGCTAATATGAAACCTTCGGTTTAAGAAAATAGTTCTCCTCTATCCGGCCCCGGTCGGATGTTCGACGTTACGTTGTCGACGATAGGGCTCATCAAGTAACGTCTATGTCTTACGTGAAGGGATTTTGATAACCATGTCTCCAGTTTTAGTTGTGGTTGTATAATGATTTCGTTTGACTGTTCCGAATGACTGCTTAGGTTATGTGATGATAATTTATCTAATCTTGTAATTAATCTATAAAGTGATTATGAAAAAAACTCACTCAGCTTCACGCATACACTACTATACATATATTCATACAATACTATATACCAGGAATGAAAGGAGATTTCAAATTATGATGTTATGGTTATAAATATTATTATCTGGTGGGCATAGATTGGAGGATTATGTGGGTAAGAGGTCTTATTCACTTATTTACTTTATAAAGAAAATTAAATAAGTTATTACAATAATACTTATATTTTTTAGCCACACGATGTATCTCGGATATGTCAGGATACGCAGAAGGAGCATAAGGTTAAAAGAGTCCGTTTCTCAACTTGTTGCCTTTGTTGTCAACTTGTTGCCTGTGTTGTTAAAGTAAAGTAATTTATCCGGGTGATATAAAGTAAGATAAAATAGGAATATTTTAAATATAACATTTTAAAATAAATTAATTTCATTTTGAAAAAAATAATTTTTAATCAATTATTTTTGTATTTCAATTGAAATAGTATTTTAAAAAAAAACACAGTATGGTTTTACTAGATGCAGATCTACAACAGATGCGGGAGTTGCCCTCCTTAATTGCATATATAGTGCTTGGGAAAACTCACAAAATGCGGTCGGGGTGTTTTGTGACCTGTCTAAGGCTTTTGACTGCGTAGACCACGAACGTTATTACGCAAACTTAGCCATTATGGAGTCAAAGGCAGTGCTCGTGATCTCATTGCTTCGTACCTGAGAAACAGGATTCAGCACGTTACCTTAAATAATGTTAAGTCTTCCGGCAGCATTCTGCGGATGGGTTTCCCACAGGGATCGATTCTAGGGCCTCTTTTGTTTTTAATTTATATAAATGACCTCCCCTTTTGCATTAATAATTTATGCGATGTGGTACTATTTGCCGATGACACTTCATTACTTTTGAAAGTAGATCGTTATTAAAAAAACTATGACGAAGTAAATAGTGCGCTGTCGCAAATACTTTACTGGTTTAACATTAATAATTTAGTATTAAACGCACAAAAGACAAAATGTATAGAATTTACTATGCCGAATGTTATGAAAGAGAAGCTTAATTTAAGCGTGGATAATAAAATTCTCCATTTTTGTGATACCGCGGTATTCTTGTTAGTAACCCTAGATTCGAAACTACAACGTCACCATCTGTCTTCTCTTGCGGGCAGACTGAGCTCCGCTGCATATGCTGTTAGAAAAGTGAGGCAGCTTACGGATGTTGATACTGCACGCCTACTTTAGCTATTTTCATAACATATTGTCCTACAGAATATTACTAAGGGGCAATGCTGCAGATATCGAACCTATATTCGTAATTCAAAAAATAGCAGTTCGAGCCATTTACGGCATTTTTTTAAAGAAACGGGTATTCTTACGGTGGCATCACAGTACATATATGATAATATAATACTTGTTCGGAAAAATAGCCACAATTTATTATAAAACAGTGACCGACATGATATCAATACAAGAAGTAAAAACAAGCTGATCTCTCCTAGTTTTCATCTTCAATAAGTTAGTAAGTCTTTTATGGGACATGGTACACGTATGTATAATAAAATTCTACAAGTAATTTAAATTTGCCACTTCAAAAATTTAAAGTGAATGTTAAAAATATATTGTTAGGCAAAGCATATTATTCTATTCAAGAATACTACAATGATAAGAGTGCGTGGAATTAAATGCTTTTGGTACTTACTCGGGAAGCTATGTTATATATTTACTTTAATTGATATTTGAAAAGAGCAACTGTTGAGTTTCTAGCCAGCTCTTCTCAGCAGACCCGCCTTCCGAGCCGGTGGTAGCTTCCTGTAAGGACTGACACTACAGACACTTATATGTAACTTGACGATTCAAAAGTGCTTAAATGGCCTAATTGAATAAAGAATATTTTGATTTTGATTTTTTTCATACCCATAACCAACAACCGTGTAAAGTTCAAGCTGAATCCACTAATTCACGATGCTAATAACGCAATAAGACGAAAAAAATATATACTTAATGAATATAAAATATTATAGAAAACACAATTCTTACTTTATAGACCATATCTGAGTCTAACGGTCAGCGGTCTTGCGGAGTACCTCGAGGTAATGTTTTGATGTACAAAGATCTTTTATAAAATTTGTTGTTCATACAATACTTAGTAATTCTGTAACCATAGAAGCTAAGTTATTTTTTAATGAAATTGTTAAACTATGTTATGTACATAGTAGTGTGTAGTTAGTTCTATTTAATATTCTTAAGATACGATGGGTCTGGCATAATCTTAAAAGATTAAAGACATTTAAATTTTCTAGAAAAAAAAAATGTACGAGAGAGAGAGAGAGAATGAATGGAATAATTTTGATAGGTAATGCCAGTTCAGTTGTTAACATTTTAATTGAATACCAACATTATGGAGATTTTGTGCGGTATATTTCTATTTGGATATTTTGTGTAAATGGAAGTGTGATTTTATGCAAATTTAATTTTATAACGGAACTGTCTCAGTTATGTTTTTGTCCTCGTTCCGGTAACGTTGTTACCACAAAGGCGGACATAAAACAAACCTTATTGTGAAGGTAACTTTTCCTATACATATCTTTACATTAGGCAAATTCGTAAAACATGCTCCTAGTAATTTAAGAGAATATTTATATTTTATCTGCCTTTATATTAAATAATACTATGCGATTCCGCTTATTAAAACATCTTAAAAACAGTTGTGGCACATTTGTAAAGCGCTTTTCTTATTCCGATCAGAAAAATAAATTTTTATTCTCCTCGATTTGGTAACAAATAAAAAAACGTGGCATTGAGTATAAAGTTGTAGTATACAATGTATCAAAAAAACATGTTTAAATTTAACTGTATTTGTACGAACTTTAAATAAATTTACAACTCCTGAAAGTTATTACATGGCAAAGTATCAGTTTGGTTATATAGGTTAGTTAAGTTATAAATCACCACTTGAAATGATATTCAGGCGTTAGTAAACATTATTCAGAACACTAGATCAATATCAGCGGAATTGGATTTTAGAGATGTATTAGAGCTCAAAATCGATAAGATTATGTGTGTATTTTATATAAAGTATTATATTTGATGTAACATAAATTGTAGAATATGAGGCCTATCGTGGTGCAGGGGCATAAACTGTAATCACGGTAGGTTGTCGGTTCGATGCCCAAACGAAGAAATTGAATACATATTATTTTCTTTTATAGGGAAAATAATAATAATATTAAATACTGTTTGAAATTGCGAACTACAGTTTGTACCTAATACATGGACACATATAATAATAAAATTTTATTTTTAACATATTTTAATTTTTGAAATATTTAACATTTTTAAATAACATACATTGAGGCCTGTTGTGGCGCAGCGGCACAAGCGTGTGAGCGATCCCCACTCGAGGAAATAAAATATTTAATATTTTTAATTTAAATATTTAATTGTTTTCAATCTACGCTCTGGTAACAAGGCACAGCGCGGCGTCGAGTTCCGCCACTCATCACGCAATGCCTAGAATTCGGCGGAAAGTGGGGAACAGAAGTGGAACGGAGTGTCTTAACACTAGGTTCCCAAGTTCCCTCTGCCTACCCTGCCATGTGCGGGATACAGCGTGGAGCTGAGTAAATTACATAGTTAATGTTTTCATTTCTTCGTTTTGTTGAAAAATTGAAAAGCGGCGTTGAGCATAAAATTGAAATAATATAATTCAATTAAATCATCAAGAGAAGTTGATTTGAATAAATTACAGGTCTTCATGTTATAATAATGTTAAAATTAAAGTAAATTTTAATCCAAAAAAAGTTTAAAAGTTTACTATACGTTTCGTTTCGTTCTGCGAGGGAATTAAATTTTTTATAAAAATATTTTAAACCTCATAATTAAAATATTCCTTATTCAATTATGCCATTACAAGTCCTGTAAGATTTGCTGCTGATAGCGGCAACGAATGGACCCTTGTATTAAGTAAATATATTTTAAATAATTACATGAATTCACCATAGAAATAGTCAAAAACTAATATATTATATGAGTGTTACCTTAGCTTTAATAAAGTGCTCGCTACAGGCTATTTTAAATTTATTCTTGTCATTTATAATAATATCATGTTAACAATATTAAAAAAAGCTATGTCTCGTTGAATTTCTTGCGTCGTTTAAAAAACTAAACTTGTAATTTATTATTTTGAATATAAATATTCGAATTTCAATTCGAACTATTTGTGATAATTTATAAATAAGCTTTATTTAATATCACAATAACTATTTAAAACCTAAAATTAAGGTCTAAACTAATTATATATATTTATATAAAAGGGAATAATAAATGTATTTTGTTTATACAACACATAGACGAATTAGTTTTCAAAGTTCAATTTCCACTCGGAAGAACAACTATATATTAACTTATTTGATGGCTTAATATATTTTATAGTAAGAAAAGTGTTGATTTCCACTCGACAATTTATATGTAAATATGTTTGGGCGGAAAGTAGTCTTGGGACTAAATTAGCTTGTGCACCCTGTGCTTTTAAAATCATAATAATTAAATATATAAAGCTTGTACACGTAGCTGTGTAGATATTATTATAACCACACTCAACTCTTTTACAAATTATTATCATTTATTTTTCAGCTCTACGCTGTACCGCACATGGCTTTAGAATCTAGTGTTAAGACACTCCGTTGTATATAGACGTTACCGTCCCACTTTCAGAATTTGAGAAACTGCGTGTTGAGTTGAACTCAATGTCGCGCTTTGCCTAGTTACCTGCACGATGACATCAACACATTAAATATTACAAAATATAGTTGTTTATCATAACTAAATGGAGAGGTGTCATATTTTAGTGTTGTACTGGATTGTACATTAATAAAATGGAACCATTCTAGGAGCAGTTAGTCGGTTGGTGGGTTTTTCGTTTTTTTTTAATCAGAATGTAAATCTATCAATATCTCGATCGATAGAGATCCTGCACATGACAAGGTAGGCAGACGGAACTTGGGAAACTAGAGATAAGACATTCCGTTCCACTTTCGTTTCCCACTTTCCACCAAATTTGGGGCATATTTGAGTGGTAGAACCCAATTCTTATTACCAGAGCGAAGAAATGAAAACATTAAATATTTAATTTGAAGAATAATATATAATATAATTTCATTTCCTCGAGTGAAGATCGAACTCACAACCTGTCGTTTAGAGTCACACGCTTGTGCCACTGCGCCACAACAGGCCTCTTTTACGTTGAAATATAACTTTTAAGCATTATAATATTAGGAAAACATGTAGCAAAATGCTGACTCTTTTCATCACCAAAGCCACGGTAATATTATTATTATTGAAATTAAAAATTTATTTTTTCCTCAATATCACATTTATTTTTTTTATTGTCTAATTTTTTAATCCATTAGAATTTTCCATATTAACTTTTTCTTCAAGCATCGGTTTTATTTCTTTTTCACTAACAAATTTCTCTCCAGGCTGGTCCCATTCAGCAGTTTCAGCTGTACCAAGAATTAAGTACAAAGTGTTGGTACATAAATACAAGCCAGCTGATATGAAGAATACTTTGCGCCAAAGATATTCATTAGTCTGTAATAATTTATCATTTTTATTTTTTTATGTTTAATTAAAACTAGGAGGAGTTTAAAAAAACTACCGCTAAATAAAAAAATGATACTTTAATTTTAGTATTCATTAGCTATATATAAGCTACCCTATACTGTAGAGAGAATCTTGTGACAAAGACACTCAGTTATTAACGTTTTGTCTGATTTTCACGATGTTGCATATCAAGTGGTAATATTAACCACTATGCCTTATCTTATTACCAGAGTAAGGAAATTGTAATTCAAAATATACTTTATATAAATAAATTGTTGGAGGAACTTTTAAATCCTCTAATCCGCATATCCACTAATGAGCACGCAAGACAACGTACAGTTTTACTTTTCAATTATGAATTTATATTTTCGACGTTTAATATAATAATATAGTACAATAATTGATGAGGCCCGACAGGTTCTGGGTTCGATGCCCAGTCGAGGAAATGAAATATTTAATATTTTCAATTTATATATTTAATGTTTCATTTCTTCGCTCTGGTAAAAAGGCAAAGCGCGGCGTTGAGCTCCGCCACTCAACACGCAATGCCTCAAATTCAGCGGAAAGTGGGGAACGGAAGTGGAACGGAGTGTCTTAACACTAGGGTTCCCTCTGCCTACCCTGCTTCGTGCGGCATACAGCGTGAAGCTAAGAAGAAAAATAATATAATAATATAAGCTATTCTGCATGACACTCAAATTAAATTAATTGTTGTTTTTTTTAAATCCTTAGATAGTATAATAATCTTAGTTATTCTTACAGTTGCAAATTTTAAAATAGTTCATTTACACTGAGTAAGGTCTGATACACAATCTTTTTTTTCTATTTGTATGATTAAATAATATAACACAAGAACATTAAAGTGAAAACTTACTACATCAGTCAAAATAATACCAGCAACTATAGGAGAGAGAGAACCAAACAAGTTAGATGCAAAGTTGCTAATACCCATCATGGTGCCAGAAAAATTACTTGATATATCGATGTGATTTACCTGCAAGCAAAAAAAATGTATTATGTAAACCACTAAATAAAAATGATTAAAGGCAGATATCGGTATCTACCAGATAGACTACAGATTATATCTAGAGCATAAAGTGACGCTTGTTCCAAGTGATACCTCATTTGGCTGACATAGACTTTATCTGAAAGTTATAAGTGGTGAAAATGATTCTTATGTTTACTTATATTTGGGAAATTATAAATAAAGTAATATAGTAAATAAGATAAAGAACCAGACTGAAAGAAAAAAAAGAACATGCTGGTTCATAAGAGTTAATAACATTTGTTAAAGTAACCCTTTAGTATCTTTCCGACAAAGTCAAAAAAAATTTAGGTATTTCACAGAAAAAAGTAAATACAAAATTATACTAGAGGTTTTATCGTTAATTTCATAGAAAATGAGTGCATACGCCTGCAATATCGAAATTGATACGGAACCCTCGATGCGTGAATCTGACTTGACTAGTTTTCAATGATAAAAAGGTTCTGCTATACTAAACATTGTTCTATTGTGACCAGAAAATACAATAAAGATAAAGGTATGTATAATTTAAAGGTATATATAATTTCAATCCTAAAGATCAGTTTAAAATGAGAGAATTATCTCAAGTTACCTAAGTATCAAGACGCGTAGACTTGCTACTTTAAACATTTTTTTTAAACAATGCATTTTTCCTACTTGATTATAGAAAAAATATAATCCATTCATAAGACCCTATTGAACTTATAAGCCTCACCTTTACAATAAAACATTGTGCTACAGCGTACAATTTGTTTTTAATTTCTACATTTTTTTAAATTTGAAGATAAGTTTAAGAGAGGGAAGGATATACCTCCGTTGACCTTCGAAAACCCAGTATCTAAGAAACTGGAGGAAGGTCACGTTGAATGCACATGGACCTCCCGGAGGGCATATATGAAGAGGTTAATGACAGTAGACGAGGCAAAAGAGGTATGCCGAGATCTAGCGTTTGGCGCTCCATTCTCTCTGCCTACCCCGCTAGGGATATAGCGTGAACCTAAGTAAGTAAATAACATCAGAATCAACTTACTTGAAAACCGACATGCATAGAAATTTTGAAAGCACATATAATTATTAAAATGGATTCCACTATATAAATATTCTTAGGCGCGTACGCTAAGGCAATTAAACCTAAAGCTGCTGGAATGGATCCTGAAAAAACAAATAAAGTATTGCAATATAAGCGTGATGTTGAATTCGCTAATCTACGTGGATTGTGTACTAATATCATATTTAAGGACCTTGCTATACGAATAGTAGTACGTGTTTATAAAAAAACACAGTACACGTACAGTGTAAATAAAAAAACATGTAGTCCAAAACATGTCCCAATTATTCTTGTAATTTTTTTCACTGAGCATTTGTCATTTACACCGATTACTTGGATTTTAGGGGCAATATCTAATTATAAATATTTTTTTCTTTGAACACTAGAAGTCTATCTTGAAAAAAAGTAAATCCAAAATGATGGTGAACTTCGAGCATTTTCGAATTATACTACGACGACTTCACACACACACATACACACACACACACACACATACACAGATACACCCACACTCACCCATATCCACACACACACACACACACACACACACACACACACATACACAGATACACCCACACTCACCCACATCCACACACACACACACACACAAACAAACACACACAGTCACAGTTTAAGTCAATTTAAAAATATTTATTTTTTATTCAAAAAATCGTATTTAACATTGAAACGAGGCAATATTAACAATTTATGTTTAGGCAGATTGCTACTACCGACTAATTGATAATTAAACATATATATGGATTTAAATTTGTAGATTTAAATGATGCACATGTTCACAAACGTAGGTAAGTTTCATTAAAAATATCCTATGGTTTCCTTCATTATAAGGTAAATTATAAATGAGATGATAATATTCCGTTACAGTATTTTTTTTTTTATTTTTAGCGCAAGCAAATAAAAGTTAGTAAAAACATCGTTTGTTGAAAGAACATGCCTTTTTAGTAAAGATAAGATGCACGATATTTCAGGACATTTACGATCAGACCTGTAATTAATAAGATTTTTTTCAGCTTCACGGTGTATCTCACACGCAGAGGGAACTTAAGAATCTAGTGTCAAGACACTCGGTTTCACTTCCGTTCCCTATTTTCCGCTGAAATTGAAGCATTGCGTGTTAAGTTGCGAAACTCAACGCCGCGCTTTGTCTTCTTAACAGAGCGAAGAACTAAAAGATTTAATTATTAATTACCTCGAGTGAGGATCAAACCCACAACCTATCGTTTATAGTTACACGCTTGCCCCGCTGCGCCACTTTTTTTTTTAAGCCTGTCGTGGTGCAGCGGCACAAGAGTGTGACTGTAACCGACAGGTTCTGGGTTCGATCCCCAGTCGAGGAAATGAAATATTTACTATTTTCAATTTAAATATTTAATGTTTCATTTCTTCGCTCTGGAAATAAGGCAAAGAAGCATAAGGCATTGAGTTCTGCCACTCAACACGCCTCAAATTCGGCGGAAAGTGGGGAACAGAAATGGAACGGAGTGCCTTAACACTAGGTTCAGGGGTTCCCTCTGCCTACCCTGCCTCGTGCGGAATACAGCGTGAAGCTGCGCCACGTCAGGTTTCAAATAAGATTTTTTTGAACTATACTAAAAAAAATAATTAAAATTATAACCAGAAATGTTTAAATTTCTATGGATTTACCATAGGACCTGTCGAGTTGCAAAGTGACGAGTTTAAAGTATTGTCTGGTCTGGAAGTTGCAGATCTAAGTGCTTGTTAGGGACGATAAACATTATGGTGCCAGTCACGGTCCATTCATAAACCAATAAATCTCAGTTTATTTAAAAAAATCTTATATGAGAAACAAGTATATCATATGTGAATCCTCCCTCCCTTAACGTCTGACTTCGGTGTTTAAATTAGAAATCACCAAATTTGAAAATATTTCACCAATATATATTTTATTAATAGCTATATTAGAGCGATAGAAATAAATAAGGTATATATTATACTACGTACCCATTGAATTCATCAATTTCCTAATTTGTCGTACAGTTAAATACTTTTTCACAATTAACATATCAGAAAACCAGCTGAAGAAAAAGTTTGTTATCCACATCACAAGAAAAGGCAGCGCTGTTAAAAGCCCATTCTGTCAATATAAAAGTCAATATAATATTACCTTTACTACATATATATATATAGATAGTATGTTGTGCATAGTATGGATACAATAATTTTACATTGCTAAAATAATTTGCTAAAAATAAGCTTTTAATTTAATTTATTTTAATTTAAACTTTTATTTCGGAATTATCCATATGGGTTAGTAACATTTCAACTTACATGTCTATTGTTAGTAAAATGATTCTCAAATAAAATCAACAATAATCAAAACAGAAAATAACATTAACATATCACACAACATTAGAAATAACATTAAAAGACAATAACATAAAAAAACTTTTAAAAGTACAAAATGTAACAAAGTACAAAGAATGACATCGACGTGAGGTCCACTCTTAATCACAACGTCCGAAAATTGAACGCAAGAAAATGGAGCCTAACATTATGTGTTTTACCTACATACGTTGCTTTAAAAGAGATTAAACTTACTATCTTACTTAATTATCTTCACGTTGTATCCCATATATGGCAGGGTTAGCAATGCAAAGAAACTTTGCAATCTAGTTTTAATGTGCTCCGTTCAGTTCCCCATTTACTGCCGAATTTGTGGCATTGTAGATTGAAGGGCGAAATTCAACGCCGCGTTTTGCTTTGTTACCTTGTTGAGTGAAAAATGAGTATATAAAATATTTAATATGCTCATTTTGGGGAACGAAAGTAGAACAGAGTGTTTTAACACTAGGTTCCCAAGTTTTCTCTGCCCACTACCTAATTAAAAATATTAAATATTTCATTTCTTCAAGTGGAGATCGAAACCTATTGCGTTTAGTCACATGCTTGTGCCCTTACGCCACAACTGGCAAATTTAAAAGGAAAGCTAATTAATAATTTAAACATAATTTTTACTAATTTAGTCAGTAATTTAGTCAAGAGAAAGATTTATATTTTAAAGAGAGATTTTAATAATTAAGTTAAATTATATTTAAAAAGGCCTGTCGTGGCGCATCGGCACAAGAGTGTGACTGTAACTGACAGGTTCTGGGTTCCATCCCCAGTCGAAGAAATGAAATATTTAATATTTTCAATTTAAATATTTAATGTTTCTTTTCTTCGCTTTGGTAATAAGGCAAAGCGCGGCGTTGAGTTCCGCCACTCAACACGCAACGCCTTAAATTTGGCTAAAAGTGGGGAACGGAAGTGGAACGGAGTGTCTTAACACTAGGCTCCCGGGTTCCCTTTGCCTACCCTGCCTCGTGTGGGATACAGCGTGAAGCTGAGTGAGTGAGTATTTAAAAAAATTGATTACTTACAGCCTTTATATCAACACCCATAACTTTATCCATGAATGCCGGTACCTCTGAATACAAAGTCAATTGACCCCAAGCGTTACCGATATGAGCGAATATAATTGCATACATTCCACGAGCACGTAGAATTGACTTCCATGGAATTTTTTTCTGGAATTAATCATCAAAATATCAATGTTTGAAATATTGAAATTTTCAAATAATGTTACAGTGTATTTGAAATTAACTGATTGTATACATCGTGTGATCGATGACCAGTTGAGCAAATATTTCTATATAAAAAATAAAAATCTGTGCACCTACACACAATGTTTGAAAAACAATCTAAATCAGAAAAACGAACAACACGCAGAATTCAATTCATGTTGTTTTGCCACATGTTGCATTTTGAGAAAGCAATTCCAGCAAGTATTTCGATAAATATTTTTGCCTTGTACCAGAGCTACGAAATGAAAATATTAAATATTAAATTTCCTCGAGTCTGGATCAAACCCACAACTAGTCGGTTACAGTCACAATCGTATAGTAATGTAATAGAAACATATTACATAAATTTTAGAATTCCAAAAAAGGCAACCGGATTACCACATAGAGTTATTATTTTTTAGTCATGTTATTATTATACCTTTTTATCTTGTCCACTGTGGCCTATACTGTTTTCAATGTATACTCTTTCAGCAGCAGATATTTTTGGATGCTGTGCGGGACTATCAGCGCCGAGTGCCCATATCACTCCAGCAAAAATACCAGATAAAATTCCGTAGAATCGAAAGATTCCTGGCCAACCTAATGGCGAAGAAGCTAGAAAACCAGTTATAGGTAATCCTAAAACGGTACCAAAAGCTTGACCTAAAAGTTGGAAAAATGACAAAAAATATTAGTACTTCTCGATTTTCATCTTGACTTGCAGAAATTGAATCTACACCTCGTGGATGTCGTTGCGTAATTTTGAGTTTCATTACGTTAACAAGTCCAAATTCGTGAAATATTTTTTTCTCTTATTGTAGAGCAAAGTTTTATAAGATATCAAATAAATAATCTCCTAGAGTGCAATTTTAATAAACGCACTGTTTTGATTTTTCACTATATGTACGGATGCTTACTAGTTGTCTTATTACAATAACAACTTTACGCTGTATCCCTCACGAGGCAGGGTAGGCAGAGGGAACCGGAAACATAGTTTTAGGATACAATAACAGATATAATAAATAAATCGTATAAATAGTTCATATTCGTATTATTTGTTTATACCTCCATAAGCTAAGCCAGCTAACCTTCCTCTTTCCTCTAAAGTAGTCCATTTTCCAAACATTGTGTGCATCCCCGGTATAATGCAAGCTTGACTTAAGCCTTGTATTATTCTACAAATACATGTTAGGATCCAGCCGCCCTGGAATTTAAAAAATAAATGGTTAACAAATAATAAACTATTATAGAAGTGGTATTCGACACTTAGTAAAGAAAATACTAAATTTAAGTTTAAATTTAGTAATTGTAAAAGTCTAATTTAAAACTTGTCGTAGTTTGCAGGTAAATTTAGTGTGGGACAATATTATAAATAGATGCTCCTGGCATTTGAACAGATTAAAAATTATTATAATATTTAAATTTGAGGCCTGTCGTGGCGCAGCGGCACAAGAGTGTGACTGTAACCGACAGGTTCTGGGTTCGATCCCCAGTCGAGGAAATGAAATATTTAATATTTTTAATTTAAATATTTAATGTTTCATTTCTTCGCTCTGGTAATAAGGCAAAGCGCGGCGTTGAGTTCTGCCACTCAACACGCAATGCCTCAAATTCGGCGGAAAGTGGGGAACGGAAGTGGAACGGAGTGTCATAACACTAGGTTTCACTTCCGTACCCTCTGCCTACCCTGCCTAGTGCGGGATACATTGTGAAGCTGAAAAAAAAAAGAAAAAAAAAAAAGAAAAAAAAAATATAAAATGGTACGTAGTTATTTTAAAATAAATCTTGAATGGATTCCAAGTTTTCGTACTTTGTTTTAGTCCTGATCTACTTTTGAAATTTCATATTTCCTTTTAGCTTCGTGCTTTATTCCGAGCAGCTAAAGAGCGGCGCGCGAAACGTTTCAATCTCTATATACTTTATTCTCTGTCGTTAACCTTTTCATACCATGTCCATGAGGAAGAGCGCAAACATTTTTTTAAGTTCGAAGCGTCGTCTTACTCTTTCTCATTACTCAGTCTTCCTTTATAAATATTTCTTACCATTTTTTATCACTTTTTCTCTAGAAGCCCAAAATACTTAAGCACGTTATTCCTTATTCTCACCATTGCTTTAAACGGACATATTTTACGAATAGATAACATTACCGCAGCATTAATCTTGATTTTATTTTTCTCCTGTTATATCTATACCAAGCTGTCGTGTTACAATGTTGATAACATTGCTTTTTTTATAAAAAAGACAGGGCAGGAGCTTATAGGTCACGATATGATTACCTCCGCCCACGGTTCTGTTTAACACCACAGAAACTACAGGTGCGTTGCTAGCCTTGACGATGTGTGGTGTGTGGTAGGGAATCTTTGGTAACCGTACAGCAGTGGAGTTCTAGTATCCAGGTGGCAAGGACGGTATAAGATGTGTGTGTGTGTGACTTACTGCGGTATTAGAAAAATCAGCGGCTGTTATTTGGACAGTTTGGACCCAATGATCTGTAAGGTGCTTGACACCTTGGCTTTGCGTAGAGACATATCTTCACTGTGCGATTTCTACCGCATTTATCACGGGGAGTGTTCTGGAGAATTGTTTGATTTGGTACCTGCCGCCAAATTTCATCTAACCGTAAAGTACGCTACAAGTTACTGTACCATCCACATCATCTGGACGCGTGATTTCCTTCCACGAGCCACACATCTCTAGAACGACCTACCCGCGGCAGTATTTCCAGGTCGATACGTCATGGGTACCTTCAAAAAGCTCATCTAACTTAAAGATCGGCAACGTACCTGTAGTTCCCTGGTATTACACGAGGCCGTGGGCGACGGTGATCACTCACCATCAGGTGACCCGTGCGCTCATTTGCCTTGCCTTTTCCATAAAAAAAAGTTATTAAGTCAAACGGTGCTCCAAAACACCCTTCGTAATAAATGCCTAGGGACACTAGGCTCAGCGAGGATATGCTCTACGCAAAGCTAAAGTATCAAAGCTCTTACAGATCATTAAGTCCTGAAAGTTTCGAATGACATTACGTTATATATGATGAAATAATTTAAGTTAATACTCAGGAACATTATCCCAGATATAGGAAAAGTACTCCCTATGAGTAAAGCCAAACGGTCTTTTGGCGTGAAGAAATGTCTCGATCTGCTGGTGATCCCTAGTTTACTTAAGGCTGTAATTGAAGTTGATGTGGAAACTTGTGTCTTCTAGGGGTGAAATGAATCAGGTCCTTTTCATCTCATGAGGAGACATACCAGAAGGATGCCTCAGCGGAATATAAGTTCACATAAGCACTGGTCGATGTTTTTCCGAGAAGGACTGCATGGTTGAAATATACAAAGTCTGACGTATCACTGTTATGCAAATGAAACTCTGTGGAGGCTGTCCTCTACGCAGCCTTAGAGGGGGTCAGCGATTAAGGTCGTGTATTTAGGGCAGAAATCATCGACTGCGATCTTTATGTAAGAACCAGAAAGCTTTCATAAATTCTCACGAAACCCGATGAGAAACAAGAAGACAGAGCTCGCGTTATAGCATTAACACCACGGAATAATGGGTAAATTTCACCCTAAGATGTTTGTGCCTCGTTCGGATCCCCTCTTGATTAATGGTGCTTGACCCGTGACATTGTGCGCATTAATATCGCTAAGTATCACAAATTCTACGGTGAGAATCTGTGAGAGCACATCGTCGATATCCAATTGCATGCCCACAATTCAATCGTTTTTCGATCGTTAGATTCCACGGAGCCAAATAGTTGACAGGTCCTAGGTTTTTAAAATTGGCAAGACGACTTTCCTAAATTATGAAATTATGTTCTATTTAGTTGCCAAGATATTCAAGTTAGGCTGTGTCCCTTAGTGGAGGAATCTGGGTGTCCGGTAGAAATAACAAGGCCCTCCATACCGTATCAAGATGGTCCTGGATGGCATCCAGATTAGAGTGTAGGCCCCTATTGTTGGAAAAGTCCACATTAAATGTGGACTGAAACGTATGCCTCGTTTACTTTATCCATTGCTCGGCAGAGAGTATCCCAAAAATTCAACGGGCAGCCTGAGTTGCTAGACTCATGGAGGGATTCTTCAGTGTCCCTGATGAAGTTGGTACCTTTCTGGGGTAGTGTCCCTCTCAGGGCCGCTCTCATACTCTAGGAAAGGTTGAGGATTAACTGCTGAACGCCGGTTTTATTAGCCGGGGGTGGTTATAATTCGATGAAGTATGCTCTTGCGCATTGTGATTGTCCTATTTTAACGCGGAATCACACGGCAATAATCCTTTACGGTCAAACGTGTAGCTATGTTGTCAGTTCACAGTCTCATCATCATTCGACCATTAGTAGCATTGTAAGTTACATGCATTTTTTTTGTGGTCAAGCAATATTTACCACAAACAAATTTACACATATTTTGCATGATAGAAGATTTTTTATAATGCGAAATTAAATAAAACTTTGCTTCTTCCAAAACTCGTTGAATTCAACTGGAAAAGCTAATAATATAGAGTGTAGTCAGTTATGTTTGTTGTTTCTAACCCCGTTCTCGTTTTCCCGTCGTTTCGATCAAGGCCCTTTAAGGTGCACAAACCGTGCCGCATTTGTTGTCACTTAATGATATCTTCGACTTTAGCGATTGTTACATATTCTACACGTGACCACGGACTCTTGTGAACCGCTTGAAACGCCAGGTTTATAAAAATATATAAATATCAATAAACGAGATTAATCCAGGTTAAATTGTTGCCACTTTAAACACCAGCGGAGGCAACATCTTTGGTAAAAGTGGCAAATGTACAAATGTAATGTGCACTGAAAGATTTAAATTGTCGCACCTCAACCTTTTAAAAGTATTAAAATAAAAAATACTTACGTGTAAAGCAGCCCACGGTAAACAAAATGATACTACGCAGTTGATTATGAGAGCTCCAGTCAATAAATATCGAGCGCCAAAGAAGTATGCCAATTGCCCAGCAGGAATTTGTAACAGCATGTATCCCAAGAAAAATGATGATAAAATCGAATCTTGAATCTTTTTCGTCCATTTAAATGAAGGATACTAAAAATATTAATATTTAAGCTATATTACAATAGTTTAGGTTAGGTATATACGTTTAGGTTAGTGTATACATCTATATCTATCATCTAGAGGTATTGCGCTTTGCCTTGTAACCAGAACCAACAACGAAGCGGCGAAGAAAATCCGAAGGACATATTTTATCTATTATCATATTCGATTTATTAATATCTTTAAAATCATTGATTTGGTCACCTGAACCTTTAACATACAAATATATTATCGCAATTTTTTAAACTATGCAATATAAAATTCTTGGACGTTTTCTATAACTCTAGTGTACAAGTCTACTCATTTTCCTATAAAATAATTCCAGATTTGATGTGATTGAGTTATATTCGCACAAATTCTTAAAATTATTTTTCGTATTAATACTTTTTGTTATAAAGATAAAATCATTAGATCTAAGCCAATTTGTTAATAGAAATAGCTTTGTTCACATCGTCATATAGGTTTTGTCGTCTTTTCACTTTAAAAATAATTGAAACATCATTTTTTTAATATACGAGCAACTTTTTGATAACAACTAAGGCTATGTTAAGCCACTGTCAATTGTTGTTTATATTTATAGGCATAGTTCACATATTCCATTTTCATTAATTTTGTAATTTAGTAACACTGTTGTAATTGGAAATAAAGGGTAATATATTCATGAAATTAATAAAATATTAAACTTACAGGTGGTATTAACATAAGCGTATGAAGATATCCATCATTTTTCGCAAATGTTGCGTTATTTGGTATTATAATCCTCGAGCTATTAGCATCAGGTACAGAATTATTAGTAATAGAATAAATGTTATTGTCGACCATTGCAACTAAAGCAACTCCCATACACGCCCTCATTGTGTACGCTATTGTTAAACATAAAAACAGTATAAGGCATTGTTGATGCCTGTAGCCCCAACCTGTACCTGAATATCAATGATAAGAAAAAAAAATATTTAAGCATTCGTCGTAGCCATGATTAAAAATAGTGTAAGTAAATTGAATTCCATTCTGAAGATAAAACAGAGTATATTACTATCGAGTTCCCTGTGCCTACCCTGCTATGAGCAGAAATAAAAAAAAATCAAAAAAATCTATCAAATTTTGACCATATTGTGAGAAAAAATAGATTGAAGAAAATGAGTTAACGTGATGAAAAATATAATATTATACAACAAAGTAAGTTGCAAATTGCACTCATGATAACTTTCATTCATGATTGAAGTTAAACAATCATTTTCAATTCGATTGTATTTTTTTTTTCAAATTTATAATATAATATACTTTACGACAAGTTCAAACTGCGTCTTAGACGACAAATGTCGTTTATTGTTCTAAAATTTAATAAAACTCAAACAGTCATTTATGATAAATTGCTTACCTTTGAAATTACTGTCCGAAACCTTAACTTGCAAAGTTGTATAATTCCGGTCATTATTGTCAACTTTCATCATCAGATGTCTATTAAATATCACAATCAAAATGCTTTTGACTTTAGTTATTTATCACTTAGAAATTATTTATCAGATTGAAATTGTTTAACATCTATTTAAGACGTAGTATAATAGCGGTATCATATGCAAATAATCACTATCGTATTTTTTGTTGACTCCTCATATAGGAACTGGAGTTGGACATACCGAAAATAGTAAACAATTATATATCTAACATAATGTTGTGGAAAAGCATAGTGTTTTTTATAGAAAAAACAATTTTCCTTTAAAAATATTTTGTCACATAACATTGATTATAAGATATGAAAATTATGTATGAATATTGTCTACTTTGTTTAAATATTATTTTTGGCTACCCTTAGGACTGAACGCGCAATATCCTAAACCCGAACGGAAAGAAAAGAGAAATATATCTACACTTGTTGGTGTCGTCGAGGTAGTTTTACAGGTAGTGGGTTCGATTAACTTTAGTAACGGGGCAAAGCGTGGCGTCAAGTTCTCACGCTCAAAACGCAATGCCACCAAAATTTATCGAAAAAAGAATCTTAACACTAGGTAGGTCCCTAGTGTTATGATTCTTTTTTCGACTTTAGAAAGTTACCTCAGGCTACCCTGCTGTAAACAGGACACATCATAAAGCTCAAAATCCTTTACTGACAGGAAAATTACTAAAAAATTACATGCTAAAGTAAGGCCATCGTAAATACTATTCTCAAACTGTATAAACTGTGCTATTGGCTGAATTATTTGTACGAACAAAACGTCAGTATGCATAAATATTGATAGTGTTGTTTATGAAAATTACCTTTTTTCGCTTATAACTGATAAAGCATAAATTAAATTGTATTTTTGTAGGAAAATATAGATATCTAATTAGTGTCAAGCAATTTTATCATATTAAATATTATTTTAAGCCTGAATGCGAATGAAGGAAGTTGATATTTGAACGAAATGAAGAAAGGATAGAATACAAAATCAATAAATGATAAGATATTAGAACAAGTAAATGTGAAGTGAAAGTGAAGTATGTTTAGCACAGACGGAAGATATGAAATGGATGTGGAAAGGCGTATTGCTGCAGATAACAGAGTTCGCGGTGTTCACTTAGCTGCATTCTTGACAGCGAAATGTTAGCATAGCTACGCGTTTGGCCGTATACAATGCAGTGTTGGTACTGACGCTGTTATACGGCAGCGAAACGTGGGTATTACAGAAGAAGAATGTAAGAAAGGAGAATGCTGTAGAGATACGATCTCTTCGTCGGATATGCAGAGTCAGTTTAGTTGATCGCATACCCAATGAAGAAATACACAGAATGGTAGGTACTAGCGTGGATGTCACAGTGAGAGTGAAGAAAAACGTGCTCAGGTGGTTTGGGCACGTCGAGCGAATGAGCGAAGAAAGAGTGGTAAAAAATCTTTCTTCGCTATATTCTTTACTTATTTCTTCTATTCATGCACGCTCTCCGAGGCGTCCTATAGGAGGCCGTATATAGGATGCCGAGATCGTAGCATTTTGCGCTCCGTTCCCTCTGCCTACTCCGCTTGTATGTATTTGTATATTGTTTACAAATAATTTCGTTATATTCTAATAAGCTTTGAATTTATAATCTTCACTTTCCATGTATAGTACTGAATTTAATGCAAATAATTTCCAAAACAAATTAATTTCACTATATATAGTTTCAAAAATCAAAAATCTTACCATGAAATTGACATTTTGAAACGAGGTTTTAAAAAGAAAAGGAATTATTCCGGTTTACTCTAGAAAATTACATAGATGTACGTAGGTTATGCAGTACCTATTACATCATCAGAATAAGAATTGTAAGTGTTGAACACCATTCCAAAGAAAATGTCTAAAATTAAATTTGAATACTAATTGTAAAATTTGAACGAAATAAAGAACGCAAAATCAGCGTAAATTATGAAATATTAAAAGAATTTAATAAATGTGTATATTTTAGAAGAATGTTTTGAAGCTTTAGATGAGATGCATTGATGAGACTACGATGAGGCTTTTATTTACTTTAATTAATGTAGGGTTAATTACGGGTATATCTCAGCTTAAGGGGAGTGTTTGTAGTAAAGCTTGTGTCCAACTAACACTTTGTGTCACTCGAACCTATGCCATGGAATATATAATAAGGATGATGACAACGGAAAAGATAAAAGACTTAGAAGAATAGAATAGAATAGAAAATACTTTATTTATATATAATACTTTATTTATATATTGGAGGCACACAAAAACAAAATACAGAAAAAAAAACATGATATAACATACAGATTGTGCAAAGGCGGTCTTATTGCTCATAGCAATCTCTCACAGGCAACCGTTGAGGAGAGAAGATACATTATACAAAGCCGGGCTTGTGCAAAGAACATTGATATATATATATATATATATATATATATATATATATATATATATATATATATATATATATATATATATATATATATATATATATATATGTATATATATATATATATATATATATATATATATATATATATATATATATATATATATATATATATATATATATATATATATATATATATATATATATATATATATATATATATATATATATATATATATATATATATATATATATATATATATATATATATATATATATATATATATATATATATATATATATATATATATATAATAAGAATTGTAAGTGTTGAACACCATTCCAAAGAAAATGTCTAAAATTAAATTTGAATACTAATTGTAAAATTTGAACGAAATAAAGAACGCAAAATCAGCGTAAATTATGAAATATTAAAAGAATTTAATAAATGTGTATATTTTAGAAGAATGTTTTGAAGCTTTAGATGAGATGCATTGATGAGACTACGATGAGGCTTTTATTTACTTTAATTAATGTAGGGTTAATTACGGGTATATCTCAGCTTAAGGGGAGTGTTTGTAGTAAAGCTTGTGTCCAACTAACACTTTGTGTCACTCGAACCTATGCCATGGAATATATAATAAGGATGATGACAACGGACAAGATAAAAGACTTAGAAGAATAGAATAGAATAGAAAATACTTTATTTATATATAATACTTTATTTATATATTGGAGGCACACAAAAACAAAATACAGAAAAAAAAACATGATATAACATACAGATTGTGCAAAGGCGGTCTTATTGCTCATAGCAATCTCTCACAGGCAACCGTTGAGGAGAGAAGATACATTATACAAAGCCGGGCTTGTGCAAAGAACATTGATATATAAATATATATATATATATATATATATATATATATATATATATATATATATATATATATATATATATATATATATATATATATTATATATATATATATATATATATATATATATAATAAGAATTGTAAGTGTTGAACACCATTCCAAAGAAAATGTCTAAAATTAAATTTGAATACTAATTGTAAAATTTGAACGAAATAAAGAACGCAAAATCAGCGTAAATTATGAAATATTAAAAGAATTTAATAAATGTGTATATTTTAGAAGAATGTTTTGAAGCTTTAGATGAGATGCATTGATGAGACTACGATGAGGCTTTTATTTACTTTAATTAATGTAGGGTTAATTACGGGTATATCTCAGCTTAAGGGGAGTGTTTGTAGTAAAGCTTGTGTCCAACTAACACTTTGTGTCACTCGAACCTATGCCATGGAATATATAATAAGGATGATGACAACGGACAAGATAAAAGACTTAGAAGAATAGAATAGAATAGAAAATACTTTATTTATATATAATACTTTATTTATATATTGGAGGCACACAAAAACAAAATACAGAAAAAAAAACATGATATAACATACAGATTGTGCAAAGGCGGTCTTATTGCTCATAGCAATCTCTCACAGGCAACCGTTGAGGAGAGAAGATACATTATACAAAGCCGGGCTTGTGCAAAGAACATTGATATATATATATATATATATATATATATATATATATATATATATATATATATATATATATATATATATATATATATATATATATATATATATATATATATATATATATATATATATATATATATATAATAAGAATTGTAAGTGTTGAACACCATTCCAAAGAAAATGTCTAAAATTAAATTTGAATACTAATTGTAAAATTTGAACGAAATAAAGAACGCAAAATCAGCGTAAATTATGAAATATTAAAAGAATTTAATAAATGTGTATATTTTAGAAGAATGTTTTGAAGCTTTAGATGAGATGCATTGATGAGACTACGATGAGGCTTTTATTTACTTTAATTAATGTAGGGTTAATTACGGGTATATCTCAGCTTAAGGGGAGTGTTTGTAGTAAAGCTTGTGTCCAACTAACTCTTTGCGTCACTCGAACCTATGCCATGGAATATATAATAAGGATGATGACAACGGACAAGATAAAAGACTTAGAAGAATAGAATAGAATAGAAAATACTTTATTTATATATAATACTTTATTTATATATTGGAGGCACACAAAAACAAAATACAGAAAAAAAAACATGATATAACATACAGATTGTGCAAAGGCGGTCTTATTGCTCATAGCAATCTCTCACAGGCAACCGTTGAGGAGAGAAGATACATTATACAAAGCCGGGCTTGTGCAAAGAACATTGATATATAAATATATATATATATATATATATATATATATATATATATATATATATATATATATATATATATATATATATATATATATATATATATATATATATATATATATATATATATATATATATATATATATATATATATATATATATATATATATAATAAGAATTGTAAGTGTTGAACACCATTCCAAAGAAAATGTCTAAAATTAAATTTGAATACTAATTGTAAAATTTGAACGAAATAAAGAACGCAAAATCAGCGTAAATTATGAAATATTAAAAGAATTTAATAAATGTGTATATTTTAGAAGAATGTTTTGAAGCTTTAGATGAGATGCATTGATGAGACTACGATGAGGCTTTTATTTACTTTAATTAATGTAGGGTTAATTACGGGTATATCTCAGCTTAAGGGGAGTGTTTGTAGTAAAGCTTGTGTCCAACTAACACTTTGTGTCACTCGAACCTATGCCATGGAATATATAATAAGGATGATGACAACGGACAAGATAAAAGACTTAGAAGAATAGAATAGAATAGAAAATACTTTATTTATATATAATACTTTATTTATATATTGGAGGCACACAAAAACAAAATACAGAAAAAAAAACATGATATAACATACAGATTGTGCAAAGGCGGTCTTATTGCTCATAGCAATCTCTCACAGGCAACCGTTGAGGAGAGAAGATACATTATACAAAGCCGGGCTTGTGCAAAGAACATTGATATATATATATATATATATATATATATATATATATATATATATATATATATATATATATATATATATATATATATATATATATATATATATATATATATATATATATATATATATATATATATATATATATATATATATATATATATATATATATATATATAATAAGAATTGTAAGTGTTGAACACCATTCCAAAGAAAATGTCTAAAATTAAATTTGAATACTAATTGTAAAATTTGAACGAAATAAAGAACGCAAAATCAGCGTAAATTATGAAATATTAAAAGAATTTAATAAATGTGTATATTTTAGAAGAATGTTTTGAAGCTTTAGATGAGATGCATTGATGAGACTACGATGAGGCTTTTATTTACTTTAATTAATGTAGGGTTAATTACGGGTATATCTCAGCTTAAGGGGAGTGTTTGTAGTAAAGCTTGTGTCCAACTAACTCTTTGCGTCACTCGAACCTATGCCATGGAATATATAATAAGGATGATGACAACGGACAAGATAAAAGACTTAGAAGAATAGAATAGAATAGAAAATACTTTATTTATATATAATACTTTATTTATATATTGGAGGCACACAAAAACAAAATACAGAAAAAAAAACATGATATAACATACAGATTGTGCAAAGGCGGTCTTATTGCTCATAGCAATCTCTCACAGGCAACCGTTGAGGAGAGAAGATACATTATACAAAGCCGGGCTTGTGCAAAGAACATTGATATATAAATATATATATATATATATATATATATATATATATATATATATATATATATATATATATATATATATATATATATATATATATATATATATATGTATATATATATATATATATATATATATAATAAGAATTGTAAGTGTTGAACACCATTCCAAAGAAAATGTCTAAAATTAAATTTGAATACTAATTGTAAAATTTGAACGAAATAAAGAACGCAAAATCAGCGTAAATTATGAAATATTAAAAGAATTTAATAAATGTGTATATTTTAGAAGAATGTTTTGAAGCTTTAGATGAGATGCATTGATGAGACTACGATGAGGCTTTTATTTACTTTAATTAATGTAGGGTTAATTACGGGTATATCTCAGCTTAAGGGGAGTGTTTGTAGTAAAGCTTGTGTCCAACTAACACTTTGTGTCACTCGAACCTATGCCATGGAATATATAATAAGGATGATGACAACGGACAAGATAAAAGACTTAGAAGAATAGAATAGAATAGAAAATACTTTATTTATATATAATACTTTATTTATATATTGGAGGCACACAAAAACAAAATACAGAAAAAAAAACATGATATAACATACAGATTGTGCAAAGGCGGTCTTATTGCTCATAGCAATCTCTCACAGGCAACCGTTGAGGAGAGAAGATACATTATACAAAGCCGGGCTTGTGCAAAGAACATTGATATATATATATATATATATATATATATATATATATATATATATATATATATATATATATATATATATATATATATATATATATATATATATATATATATATATATATATATATATATATATATATATATATATAATAAGAATTGTAAGTGTTGAACACCATTCCAAAGAAAATGTCTAAAATTAAATTTGAATACTAATTGTAAAATTTGAACGAAATAAAGAACGCAAAATCAGCGTAAATTATGAAATATTAAAAGAATTTAATAAATGTGTATATTTTAGAAGAATGTTTTGAAGCTTTAGATGAGATGCATTGATGAGACTACGATGAGGCTTTTATTTACTTTAATTAATGTAGGGTTAATTACGGGTATATCTCAGCTTAAGGGGAGTGTTTGTAGTAAAGCTTGTGTCCAACTAACTCTTTGCGTCACTCGAACCTATGCCATGGAATATATAATAAGGATGATGACAACGGACAAGATAAAAGACTTAGAAGAATAGAATAGAATAGAAAATACTTTATTTATATATAATACTTTATTTATATATTGGAGGCACACAAAAACAAAATACAGAAAAAAAAACATGATATAACATACAGATTGTGCAAAGGCGGTCTTATTGCTCATAGCAATCTCTCACAGGCAACCGTTGAGGAGAGAAGATACATTATACAAAGCCGGGCTTGTGCAAAGAACATTGATATATAAATATATATATATATATATATATATATATATATATATATATATATATATATATATATATATATATATATATATATATATATATATATATATAATAAGAATTGTAAGTGTTGAACACCATTCCAAAGAAAATGTCTAAAATTAAATTTGAATACTAATTGTAAAATTTGAACGAAATAAAGAACGCAAAATCAGCGTAAATTATGAAATATTAAAAGAATTTAATAAATGTGTATATTTTAGAAGAATGTTTTGAAGCTTTAGATGAGATGCATTGATGAGACTACGATGAGGCTTTTATTTACTTTAATTAATGTAGGGTTAATTACGGGTATATCTCAGCTTAAGGGGAGTGTTTGTAGTAAAGCTTGTGTCCAACTAACTCTTTGCGTCACTCGAACCTATGCCATGGAATATATAATAAGGATGATGACAACGGACAAGATAAAAGACTTAGAAGAATAGAATAGAATAGAAAATACTTTATTTATATATAATACTTTATTTATATATTGGAGGCACACAAAAACAAAATACAGAAAAAAAAACATGATATAACATACAGATTGTGCAAAGGCGGTCTTATTGCTCATAGCAATCTCTCACAGGCAACCGTTGAGGAGAGAAGATACATTATACAAAGCCGGGCTTGTGCAAAGAACATTGATATATATATATATATATATATATATATATATATATATATATATATATATATATATATATATATATATATATATATATATATATATATATATATATATATATATATATATATATATATATATATATAAAAGATATTATAAAATATTTAACGATTTGGAATGACGAATGTCTGACGGAACTGTATTCCAAAGTTTAATGGCGAAAGATTCACCATAAAAGCGAGTGTCAGCAGTTGGCAACGTTTATCAGCTCTTGACCGTAGTTCTAAGTTACAAATTGAGTCCGCGCCAATATAATTGAATCGATTCTTTAGATAGTTAGGAGTGAGAGAATTGTAGAGTATGGAATAAAGGAAAGAGATAATGTGTAAGTTGCGGCGGTGTCTAATGGTAAGCCAATTAAGCTTTTTGCGATATTCTGTCACATGGTCAAATTTTCGCAAGCCAAAGATAAATTTAATACACATATTTTGTAACCGCTCTAACTTATTGACCTGAGCTTCAGTTACGTCCGGGTAACAGCAATCTGCATAGTCCAAAATAGGGAGAAAAAGGGCGTGTGTCAAAGAAATTTTAGTCTTGAATGGCATCAGATGATTCCATCGCTTTAGGTTACCAATAATGGCAAAAACAGTGATTGAAAAAGTGATTTGGGCAGACCAGGAGAAGGAATTATCAATTATGAGGCCCAGATTTAGTGCTACGTTGGTGCTGTTTCTGTATCGCTCTAGAGAAACTGTGTAAATGTATACATAAAGTAAGTTGGCATAGTATGTCTATTGTATTAGAAGAAATCATTTTCTCTTTTAAATAAATTTTCTAAATTTTTTTTTTCTAAATGACATTTTAGAAATTTTATTCAATCTGAAATCGGTTTTATTTTGTAAATAAAAAAAACAGTCACGATTACGTCTTTTCTAAAATTATTTTCAAAGGCTTATTTGTAATAATTTCTAATTTCGATAGGTAGAGAGTAAAATTTTCATAAATCAAGGAATTTCGCCTTTTTATATTACTAAGAACAAACAGGTTTGTATAAATAATTTAATAATTAAGGCCTGTCGTTGCGCAGCGGCACAAACGTGTGACTGTGACCACCAAGTTGTGAGATCGATCCCCACTCGAGGAAAATGAAATATTTAATATTTTCGATTTGAATATTTAACATTTTCATTTCTTCGCTTTGGTACAATGCAAAATGCGGCGTTGAGTTCCGCCATTCAACACGCAATGCCTAAAATTCGGCGGAAAGTGGAACAGAGTATCCTAATACTAGGTTCCTAAGTTCCCTCTGCCTACCCTACCATGTGCGTGATACAGCGTGAAGCCGAGGAGGTGGTAAGGTATAGTTAAATAACAAAATAAAATATAATCATTAAAATGAAATTCTTATTTTCTTAATAAAGCTTATATCTAGTTCTTTACAGAGTCAGCTTCTTCATATTGCCCTTCAGGTCTCAATTTTATTGATTCTGGTTCTGAAAGAAAAATACATAGTTTAATGTGTCAATTAAATACTTAATTTGCTTATATTTTTGGTTAAGTTGTTAAGAGTAAAACAGTGATAAACTGTGAACCGTGACACATTTTCCAAAAGACTCAACTTTCTAAAATATGATTTTTATATTGGAATGTTCTTTAGAAATTACTTTGAACGTAGTTTAATTATTAAATAATTCATGTGCTTCAACGATAAAAACAAGATATCGAGAAAATAATTGCTAGCGACGTATGCGCAGGTATCCTCAGCGGATATTCGAAACGAAGTTATGGACTCGTCAATTTTTAGGGGTGCTAATCTAGGATCACTATCTAGTTGTAGCTATAGTTAATGAGTTTGCTCGCAATTCGACGCAGTCAAATGTCCAATCTTAACGTCAAATTATCGCATAAGAAGCTGGAAGCTTCAAGATATACCGACCAAGAAAGAATTTCCAGCTGTGAATCTGGAATTTGAAATGTTAAAATATGTAGGCAGAACCTTAAAAATTGTATAAAGAGACTAGTTACATATGTAGTTAAGGTAAAAAAGGCAATAAGTGCGATTAATAGAGTAATGATGAAGTAAAAGTAGAAGATGCTGTAAAAAGGAATATGACAGCATGGAAGGATTATAAAGCCATAGGTAAGGATTGAAGTGTACAAAAGAGATGAAAAGAAGAGCAAAAGAGGGTAGGGAGAGAGCGAGAAGTCTGCGGCTACCGTCGGGGAAGTCGGGGAATCCTTTTGCTAGGCAGAGGTACTCAAGAAGGAAGCGGCGAAATGAGCGAGGGAGGCTTCTGCCAAATTCACCATTTGCAGTAAAAAACCAAGTTGAGGGAGGGTAACACACAATCGCCGCTTTCCACCCACATAGATTTCTCCCTCGCGCTACTCAGCAGTAGACCATCGAGATTGATCCACCACCCTTGACCCCGAGACGTGCCTAGCAGGCTTTTGTCGCCGAAATTAAGAAACAATCCTTGTCTTCTATGGCTTCGGCCTGTGGCGATAGAGGAGGAGCTACACAAGGTTTAAGTAGGTAATGTAGACAGCCTATATCTACCAGTCAATTACTCTCACTTAGCCCACTCGGTTTCCTGATTTAATAAGACAAAGATAATGTTGAGTAGCGCGCAGGTTGCTCTCGTTAAAGAACTTGTGGGTGACCAACCACCCTTGATTCTGAGTTATGCCTAGCTAGCTCCCGTCGCCGAAGTAATATAAGAATCCTTAGAACCCGTAGCAACGTGAGATTTTAGTGCCAGTCCATTAGTGGCACATAACCGGCTTGCTTTCCTTTGATAATACAAAGGATGATGTAGAGTTCCGCTAATTAACAAGAGATCGAAAATTGAAATGGAGAATGGGGAAAGGAGAGATTTGTACTAAATTTAATTACTGTCAACTGAGTTTGACAAATGGAGAGAACAGTCGCTTCACGTCCACGATTGAGTATTTAATGTGTCTCTTTTGTTTTTTTGTATACAGCAAGTTATTAATATATATTATTAATTTAAACGATAATTGCTAAACAAATCTCTTATTTTTATAATTAATTTAGCCATTATTTGAAATAATTTAAATAATATATTTTAATGTAATATGTTTACTATTTTATGCACAGGCAACAATAAAAAAAATATTTTTCTTTTTTTTTAGGAGAAGACAAGGCAAACGAACATACGGGTCACCTGATGGTGAGTGCTCACCGTCGCCCACAGCCCCGTGTAACACCAGGGAAGCTACTTTGAAGGTACTCATGTCATATCGACCTGGAGATTCTGCCGCGGGTAGGCCGTTCCATAGATGCGTGGCGCGTAGAAAAAAGTTCCTTGAAAACCGCTCTGTAGTCGAGTGCCACGTGTCCAGATGGTGTGGATGGTACTGTAGTTTGTGACGTACTGTGCAGTTGAAAAATTCAGCGGCAGGAACCAAGTCAAACAGCTCTCCAGAACACTCCCCGTAGTAAATACGGTAGAGAACGCACAGGGTGGACGTCTCTACTGTACAGGGCCAAATGGTGTTTTGGCGTGAAATATTGTCAGATCAGCAGAGCGCTACTGACGACAACCAGTTTCTTCGAAGCTAATTTGGCCTTGCTTTCCAGATAATCACGATACTGGCAGTCGTTTGAAAAGCTGAGGCCCAATATACTGATGCTGGACGCAGCTATAAGAGTAGTGTTCTTAAAAACTGGTGTTACGACAAATGGATTTTTTTATCGGTTAATGCGCAGACTTGTCTGTCTTCTGGGGGTTGAATTTTACCAGGTTATTATCACCCCATACGGAGATATTCTAGAGGGATGCCTCAACGGACAACACAAATTGATTTCGGCACTGGTCGACGTTTACCCGAGAAAAACTTGAATGGCCGGAGTATATAGCGTCCACAGAGCTATCGTCTGCATAACAATGTATGTTACAATCCTCCAACATATCATTGATATCCAGAAGAAACATCGTAGAGACAGCACGCAGCCTTGTTGGACACCAGCGTTCACGGGCATATATTTAGAGCAAAAACCGTCGAGAGCGACCTACGCCCAGCGAGGAAGAATTTATGCAAGTAGATCGCTAGTCTACTTGCATAAATTCTCGGGAAGCCCGTAGGATGGAAGTTTCGGAAGAAGCGTGCGTGACCAAAGCCAACTGGCATTATGCGCATTAAAATCGCCAAGTATCACGATCCCAGCGGCGGAAATCTGTGATTGCATGTGCTCCATGAGCCGATCCGTTTCTGCATTCCGGCAAAAATTAATAACTGCATAAGCCCCACTGATGAGAGTAATGAATTATTTTTAGTTCTGCGCTTAAGTAAGAAGACAAAATGTAGCTAGTGTTCTATTCCGTCAATCAATATGCAATGTTGTGAAAAATTTTAAAAGTCAACAGAATATCTTAAAACTAGATTACCTCTTCATATAGATTTTAAAATACTTTATATTTTACATATAAATATTAGTAGCAACATAATTATATTTTGCCGCTACGCCTAATTGTTTTACTAAATCTTCGTTTTATTAAATGATATAATATTAGTCATGTATTTAAATATTGATATAATTCGTTGTAAAGTAGCATCAAGTGATTGTGACGTCTTCCGTACAGCATTGTACTTGTGTATATAAAGCTATCTTATCTTTTCAATGTTACAATAAATAATGGTAATTACGGCATTTTTGCGCGTTTGGATTTTATCAGATGAATTATAGATTTAAATTTAGTTAAAAAATTAAGATTTTATGGTTTTGGTCTGGCTTTTTCTTCTTATGAGGTACAAACAGCATCCTTCATCACTTTGTTATGTTATCTACTAGACGTTTTTTTTTTTTAAATTAGCACAATTCCTCGTTAGAAGAAATCTAACGAGAAATTGTGCTAATTTAAATAAAAACGTGTAAAAATTTGAACGTAGTAGTATTTGAACCCGCACGTTTGGAAATCGTCCGCGCGGTTAAATTTACTTATTAGATCGAGTGATGATGATAAAAACATATTTAATTTCGGCTTTCAATTTTTATGTTCACTCTGGATAAAAAATAATCTCTACATTTCGCATTTTAAATGGTGAAAAATATCCTAAAGTAAAGCTTGAATTTTATTTAGAGTAAACACAGTACTCATTGATCACTTTGAACGATCTATCTCTTAAATATGACTCTTGCCAGTATAGTATTCATTGAGCCAGACCGTATGCTGATAATTTAAACAAAAGTATTGGCACTTGATATAATGTTTCACTGAAATTTGAATAAATTAAGTCAAAAGAAAAACGATAAGAAAAAGCTTGCAGTCCTGTATAACTTTAAGACTGCTACGTCGCAAATTAAGCTGTGATAAGCTCTTCATAGACGCTGACAAGTAGATGCATAAATTAATTCTAATATCCGCCTATAATTATTATGAGAAATTTGTAACAACAAATAATATATAAAAGAAATAAAAAAAAACACAGAAAAACGACATGAGATTTAATTAAACAATTTTGCAATATACCTGCAGTTTTAAGCATATGGACCTTGAACGCTTAAGAGAAGATGTGAGCAACATCGACTGGTCTTCCATAATCCGGAAACTAATACTGACAATATGTTAGCATCTTTAACTACTGAACTGATTAACATCTACGATATTCATGCCCTAGTAAGACCAGTTCGTATGAAGCATGCGCCTGCCCCCTGGTTGACTTACGAGATTAGACACATTATGGCAAAACGTGACAAACTGAAATCCAAATACAAAAAAAACCTACTTCAGAAAACTTTGCTGAGTATAAAAAGCTGCGAAACATCTGCAACAGAATGTGGAGGGATGCTAAGCGTCGCTATTTTTACAAGACCATTCAGAATCTCAGCCAGGCACAGGTTTGGAGATTTTTGGAGTCGTTTGGTGTAGGCAAGTCCTCTGAAACAAGTCCTCTGCAACAAGGTCAAGTCTCAGTAGATCTTCATTCTCTCAACTCTCTTTTTACAACTCCACCATTAAATATAAATCCGCTAGTAAAATCTGAAACACTGACTTTGTTATCCCACACTGACCTACCAGACTGTATTCCGTTTTCGTTCAAAGCCGTAATAGAGGATGACGTCAAGAGGTGTGTTAATTCCATTCCCACTAAAGCCTATGGAATTGATAATCTCAGCCTTGAGATGATTCTTCCTGTGTTAGAAAGCATTACTCCAGTAGTCACCCACATTATTAACTTTTCGCTGTCAAGTAATGTCTTTCCTCCACAATGGAAGAATGCTTATGTCATTCCATTACCTAAAACCTCAAATTCTTCCAATGCTGCAGATTACCGTCCTATATCTATTCTTCCTGTCCTATCTAAAGTCCTCGAACCATTAGTCAACCATCAGCTTTATTCCTTTCTCTTTACCAACAATCTACTGTGTCTTTTTCAGTCCGGTTTTCTTTATTATTATTATGTTTACTTAACAGCACTGTACTTTTCTCCTGTTGTTTGATAATCATCATCCACTTCCATTGGTTGGCTGGAAGAGATTTCTTTAAGAAATAAATTCACCTTTGCTAACTAGTTTTTAAGTTTGTATATCTTATGTTTTTTAAAAGTGCAATAAAAGAATATACAAAATATTAATTGGACTGGCATATAGTTAAAGTTGTTAGCATTACCTTGCAAAATGTCCCAAACTACATATGTGTACCTAACTGGATCGTTAATGATCTACTTGTTACTTATGTTTTTCTACAAAAATTATACGATATATGAAAAAAAACATTGAAATGTATTCAGATATGATGTAAGAACATATGAATCCCAGAAGCCCGTTTTGCTGAGAAGAAAACAAACATGACAAAGCAATAATAATCCGTTGAATTGTTTCTGTTTTCTATTTTACGTTTTACATACCTTATAAATAAAGTTGCAGGTATCGGCTAGTTGAAATATAAGATTTATATATTTATTACGAACTACAGTAGAACAATTACCATATCAGAGATTCAAACTATAATAATAATAATATTTATTGTACACCTCAAAATAAAATATATAATAGTAACAACAAGAATTGTACAAGAGGCGACCTTATCAATAAAACAGCGATCCCTTCCAGGCCAGGAAAAATGGAGTTGAGGATGGGAATTTTAAAATAATATAAAATATAAGATTAGAATGTAAATACAATACAATACAATACTAATATATACATACAAATACGTATATTGCTTCTTTTCATATACTTTATTATTCTTTAAGTATTTAATATTTTTAGGCCTATCTGTAAAATGAAAAAGATAGGTTGTGAGCTCGATTCCCACACGAAGAAGTGAAATGATTAAAATTTTCGAATGAAATGTTTAATATTTTCTTTCGCTCTGGTAACAAGGCTAAGCGCGGCGTTCACCTTTTCGCGCGGGTTTCGCCTTTCAGTCCGCAAAGTGTTTCATTTGGCAAAAAGTAGGGAAAAAAATGGAGTGAAGCTGAAAAAAAATACGATAAATTTAAAATATAGTTTAATATATTTACCACATTTTGAGGTTTCAACATCATTCCAGGGCTGTTGATCTGCTGACATGTAGACAACGAAGATAATATTACCTATAATTGTCATGGCAGCTACTACCGTCATTATTATCCTCCATTGAATTCGATTTGTCTGAAATATGCATTTTTATATAATACATAAAAGTAGAAGGTATTTTTTTTATGGAAAAAACGGTATTGGTAAATGTTCACCGTCGCCCACGGTCCCGTGAAACTCCAGAGGAGATACAGGAGCGTTGCCGTTTTTTAAAGTGGATGGGCTCCGGGGCCCGGCATTACCTAATGCGAAACGCAGTGGCCAAAGCCACTACTTAACGCCGGTTTCAAATGCCGGGGTTGGTAACAATCCGGTAGAGTCTGCCCATGCGTGTTGTCATTGCTGACAACGTGACTCTGCCACATTTACTTTAGCCGCCTCTTACCACCATCAGTACCAGGGTGATCCTATTCTAAGCTGGAATTACACGGCTATCTAAGCCGGAATCACACGGCTAATATAGGAATATCGTATTATCTCTATTTGGGTCATGAAAACCGAAGTTACAACTCTCTGTCCTTCAGGAGTCCATAATTTCATCTTTGTTTATATTATGTATACTACTAGAAATACATTTTGTAAAAATAAAAAATTGACTCCAAATATATACATAAGAATACATAAGAATATTTCCTCAAAGTATTTATAAGTAAAAAAAAAATGCTGTATCGATAAAATTTAAGTTAACTCAGTTTCAATAAGCATTATGTAAAAAATATTCATCTCGACATTACTTCTAGCTTTCAAAAAAAATGTAGACAATCGTACGTATTTATTGTATGTACACTTATGAAATTCAGACACGCACACGTATTGTTATGCAACGTCAATATTGTTCAATATTATTTACATGTTAAAGAGCGTCTACTCAGGTAGAAGAGTCACCCTAAATACTCTCTTACCCGAGGGAGATTGTGATTGTATGGAAAATGCATGAGAGTAGCTGCATATCTATTTCCATTGCATATATTTTGTTGAATAATGTAGCCTTTCTTGCCATATACTATATTTTACTCATATGTTTAAATGGAAATAATTAAGAGTTACGAACATTTTTTGTTTCAGTTTCACGCTGTATCCCGCAAGTGGTAGGGTAGGCAATGGGAACTTTGGAACTTAGTATTGAGACAATCTTTTCCGTTCCCCACTTTCCGCCGAAATTGAGTTCGGCATTGCGTGTTGAGTGACAAAACTCAACGCCGCGCTTTACCTTGTTACCAGAGTGAACAATGAAATATGAAAATATTAATTATTTCATAATAACATGAAAATATTCGAATACTAAATACTATTAAAATATTGTAATATTGTTATTATTCAATGTATATTGTAAAGTTCTATAAGTATAATTACTGGATAATGGTACGATAAACATGAAAATAAAATAATATTTATCGAAGTTCCACATTTCATGAAACGTAAAAGATACAAAAAAAAATAGACCAATCCTATCTCAGTATCTTAAACGATATTTTTAATATGTTTTTGTTATTCTGTCCGCTTCAGTGTGCACATATGAGTACAACTGACCTTGGGAGAAGCAGCTTTCTCTTAATTCCATTTTGTCTATCTTGATATTATCTCTTTTGTTATATTTTATTTCTTTTTTTTTAGCTTCATGCTGTATTCCGCACGAGGTAGGGTAGGCAGAGGGAACCCGGGAACCTAGTGTTAAGACACTCCATTCCACTTCTGTTTCCCATTTTCCGCCGAATTTGAGGCATTGCATGTTGAGTGCGGAACTCAACGCTGCGCTTTTGCCTTATTATTGTTATAATGCATTGTATTTAATCTTCATTGGTCTCAAAAACTTTAGTCTTGCCGCTATCAAACGCTATGATAACTTAGTCCAGATACTTTATTTCAAGTTTGTAAACGTCTTATAAGTTACTGGTCTTGACAATTTGGATTGTATAGTAATTGTGATATTCTGTACCACCGGTAGGCACTTGTAGCTGCTAAGATCTATATGTCTTTTAAATTGCTGCATATTTACGATGATTAGAAATTTTATTATGAGAATATTATTCAAAATAATCTTCGTCATTTAACTCAACAAATTTTAACTCACTTTGAGGTGGCGGAAAGTGGGGAAAGGAAGTGGAATGGAGTTTCTTTACACTAGGTTTCTGGGTTCCCTCTGCCTACCCTGCCTTGTGCAGGATACAGTGTGAAGCGAATGAAAGTTTGACACAATATTGAATATTTTCACACGTTGAAGATACAGTCATTTCAATGCCTCAATCGGTGTTATTATTACTATCGATATCAACGTAGTAGTACGTAAATACGAGCAAAATTAGAATTGCTGTTCGTATTAATTATATGAAGCGTAGCGCAGTGGCATAATGTCTGACTGTAAAAGCGATAGTTGTTAATTCGATTCACTCTCAGTTCAAATATAATTCAATTCAAAGCGTTCAATTCACGCATTCTTCCACAATTTTATTTAACGGGTGGAGTCTATGTAAAGGTGATTTGTATGATAGATTTGACAGTACTTAGCCCTACATTGCGAAATCAAATGCGAATGTCAAAGAGACAGAAAAACCATCATAGGCTTATACTTACCACATCAATAACTATATACGAGACTGCAATGGGAAGTATTAATAAAAGAACGCTGGATATAGTGTTGCCAGTCGCTATTAACGCTCCGCTATAATTTGGTGAGAGATCTATATAATTTACCTGAATATAAAAAAAATATATATTAATATGATTTTGTTCATTTTTGTACAATTCTACTACAATTATCATCGTGGTGCAGAGAATTTGGTTGTAAAGATAACCGTTGTGAGTTCAATTCCCACTCAAAGAACGAATTAATTTTTCTCTTTGGTAACACGGTCTCGAAAATCAGCTGGTCTTCTAGTCTGTTGCTGTTCTGTCTATTGTGCTGCAATCTTAATACGGTGTTAAGCTTCAATAACAAATCTTACCAGCCAACCAGTATGTGTTGCAGCATTAGCAGCCATAGAAATTACGAAACACACTATGGCTAGAGCAGTGTCTTGTGTGTACGACACTAAACCTAGACATAAGCCTGGTATGACGCAAGCTGCAAGAAAAAATATTCTTTTAGTATTTAGAGTAGATAAATGAAAGTTAATGATAAAAGACCTTGGTTACCATCAAATGAAACTGTTTTTTATACTCATTTACCTAGCTTCACGCTGTATCTCACACATGGCAGGGTAGGCGGAGGGAACTTGGGAACCTAGTGTTAAGACACTCCGTTTCTCTTCCGTTTCCTACTTTTCGCCGAATTTGAGGCATGGCGTGTTGAGTGGCGGAACTTATCGTCGCGTTTTACCTTGTATAGAGCGAGGAAATGAAATATTAAATATTTAAATTGTAAATATTAAATATTTCATTTCCTTGAGTGAGGATCGAACCCAAAAACGTGTCGGGTACAGTTACACGCTTGTGACGCTGTGCCACAGCAGGCCTCAAAGCCTCGTTTTATTTATATAATTATTTATAATAATAATATTTAAAAAATTCTAAGTCTTTTAGTCAAACATTGTGTTATTAGATAAATAAATACTGGAATGAAACCATGTAGCATTAATAGTTAGAATATTAGTAAATTGCTCATAATTATTTTTAATTATTAACATTACGTCAATTATTTTGATTCAATGCTTCGATCTTTTGTTATCCGTTTTAGTAAAGGCCTCCTCCAGAGAAGACCAGTGTTTTCTGTCTTTTGCTACTCGCATCCAGTCGGTGCCTGCTATTTTTATAATGTCGTCTGCCCAGCGCGCATTTAGCCTACCCCTTTTTCTAAAGCCCGATGGTCCTTTCCACGAGGATAATTCGATGAGCTATAAAGGTTCTTGTAGAAATCGATTGCTAGTTGAAGTATTTCCGTTCTATTTTGTGTGTTTTTAGTTTTGCTTTTCAGTTCACCTATCCATGATTTATGTGTTGTTAATTCCTTGTATGCTTTCTTGGCGCTGCCTGTGGCATGAAGATGCTTTTCAATAGTTTGTGTGCGATATACCTTGTAGTCTCGGTTAATGCATTTACTTATAAGTTTATAAAGAGCTTTTATCTCATTTTTCATTGCCCTCGATTTCAGTTTGGTTTATGTATTTCTTGTTTGCTGTTGACTTATGTTTTAGTGAGTACTGATAATATTTGTTTCTTTTTTGTATTTGTTTCAGTTGTTAGCTCTTGTACTCTTTATAGGCTGGTGTCTATTGCGTGAGTTATTTTATCGTAACAGTTCTGAATGGTGTCTCTATCGTTCCAGAAATCTAGCAGGTTTGCTGAGCAGCCATTCAGCGATTTAATGTAGGTTTCCACTTCTTTGTCACTCTTTAACTGTGGTTTAGGGAATTGAGCAAACTTGCTACAATTTTTTGAGTTAGATAGTATATTAAAAACTGCTTTAACTCGTCTGTGGTCTGAAGGGCAGGTTACATTCAGGACCTGTATATTATTTACGCTTCTTGGTAGGTTTGTTAGAATAAAGTCTATTTCGTTTCTTGTGATGCCGTCAGGTGATTTTCAAGTCCATCTCTGCTTGTCTTTCTTTTTGAAAAAGGTGTTCATTACGGCTAGATTATTCTCATACACAAAGACAGTGAGTCAGTTTCCTCTATGGTTTCTATTATCGTAGCTATAAGTTCCGGTGATTGTTTCGTTTGGTTTGGGTTGACCAATTTTGGCATTAAAGTCGCCCATGATTATTATATTTTTTCCTGAGAGTCTATACGACTCTCTGTCAATAGTAGTATAAAAAAACTATAGGTCTTCATCTTTAGAGGTTTATGTTTGTGCGTATACCTGAATGATGCTCAAGTCCAAACTGTCGGTTTGCATCCGAAGTAGCGTTACTTTTTCTGACAGTCCTTTGAAACTCTATATGTATTTTTTTAAACGTTTTTTGACGATTAATCCTACTCCATAAAGTCCTGGTGTTTTGCCAATGTAGTAGAGAATATACTCGTGGTGTTTTACTATTTCGTTACCGAGCCTTCTAATTTCTGAGAGACCGATAATATCATACTTTATATTTTTTAAGGATTAACATTAAGACGTCAAGTATTGTTAAAATAAAAATAAATTTAATAACGGAAAACCTTACCAATTGAATTCGACAACCTTCTGGCATTCCTCAAACTTACAAGTTTCCTGTTAGTTAAAAAATCCGATGAGATACCAAATGCGACCGCTGTGAAGAAGGACGCTATGTATGGTAATGATGACATTATACCACTCTGAAAGAAAAACGTTTTGTTTATTCTCGTCTCATTTTTAAACTCAAGGTCAAGCTTTAACTAAAACAAGAAAATTATACAATTATGTTCAGATATCTGTTGATAAAGATTTTGACTAGTTTTATTTAAACGCTGATAGCTGTGTATGTCATTATTGCTAAACCTAATTTGTACGTTATGTATAGCTAAATATAATTTCACGTACCCATTTAAAGATTTTATCTTTTTAAAATATTCTTTTAGACACTTACACCCCATGATTTACACAACTTTACGATACTTTAACCTATTATTACTCCAACTCAAGATTATAATAAATGGAAACATTTTGGGCTAAAAAATGTTATCATTATGGTGACACTTGTTTTACAAGAAAAAAAGCGTATAAACGTTGTATATTTGGGATAAATTTGTTCTATGTGGGCCTTTTAGTATTTTTCACTAAACTCTTAAAACGACTCCGAATTAAAGTTAATAAAATGACGATAAGAATAAATATTTTTTCAACGATAATATTGTTTTACTTACTTTTAAAATGTTGAGTTTCAATATAGCACTCATGTAAGTAGGTACTTGAATGGAATGAACACGTAGCACGAAGCGTTGGCGCCATGCGTGATGAAAGTCGCCCACGCTGGTACGGAAGTAAATATTGCTTTCCAGGGCACTTTGGCTTTCTATTGAAACAAAGAAACGGTGAATAATGTAAAGTTTAGTATAAAAATAGTTAGTAAGGTCTAAAGAAATTAAGTCAGATGAAATTGGTTCACTTTATTCCTGCATATTAAATTTAGAAAATTACCGTTTTCTGCTTTCCATCTGAATTTTAAACACTATGTGTTGAATAACTCGGAGTTTTATTATTTTCATATTGTTATATTTTTACCAGGTCTGGTAAAGAAGATTATTTTAATTCCTTGAGTGGAAAACAAACACAATAATCAATAATGTGCCGCTGCACCTCATAGGCCTTTATATTCTAGACCATAACCCTTTAAAATTAATTTCTAAAAAAACAATACGAACATGTGAGGTTTCAGTTTCAATTTTTCCTACTATAAAATTCTTCTCTGCCTTAGATATTAACTTGTTCTCCATAGGCGTCGTCGTTCCCAAGATTGTCAATAGAATAAAAGCAACTAAACAAGCCACTCCGAAAACCCAAAATGATGACGGCCATCCATACTGACTGTAGCATAGAATTCCTGCCAATTGGAATGCCAAAACCATACCAAATCCAGCACCTGATGAAACAAGAGATAACGTCAAATGAAAATAGAATGGAGTTTTCTCTCTCTCTCTCAGCTTCACGCTGTATCCCGCACGAGGCAGGGTTAAACATTTTCTCGGCTGGGGATCGAACCCAGAACCTGTCGGTTACAGTCACACGCTTGTGCCGCTGCGCCACGACAGGCCTCAATGTGAGATATAATATAATAATGCGAGAGTTTGGCATTAATTTTATAATGGTGAGTCAACGGAAAAATAATTTATAACAATTGACACACATAAATTATTGTGTGCAGTTAGTATATTATTTTTTTTTTAGATGAAGAGTGAACGAAGTGTCTTAAAATATATTGACTACGGCAACTTATTGCCGCGTTATGCGTTTCATTTCCACGAGTGGGGATCGAACCCACAATCTGTCTGTCACACCAACAGTTTACAGTCACACGTTTGTACCCCTTCGCCTCAATATCAATGTTAAAGTCTTTTTCTAACTATTTTAAACAACACTAAATTATAAATTAGAAAACTAGAAATATATCTAGCGAATAAATATCATACCTGTATATATATAACTGGTGAGACTTGCTCTTTCACTGACAGGAACCCATATTGCAGTAAACCTCATAGTTGCAGGGAATATACCAGCTTGAGAAAATCCTTGCAACACTCGTATAAAACATAATGCCTTCCAATCACCCTAAAAATACAGTAGAATTTGTATTTAAAACGAATTTCGGATCGGGTCATTAGAGGCGACAAAAGTCCGTGTGGGAGAGTCACGTTGTCAACAATGCCAACACGCATGGGCAGACTCGACCAGATTATTACCACCCCAAGCATTTAAAACTGGCGTTAAGTAGTGGCTTTTGGCCACTGTGTTTCGCATTAGATAATGCCGGGCCCCGGTACCCATCTATCTTTAAGGCCGACAACACTCCAGTAGCTCCTCTGGAGTTACGCGGGGCCGTGGGTGGCGGTGATCACTTACCATCAGGTGACCCGTACGCTTGTTTGCCGTCTTTTCCATAAAAAATATACTTTTTATTTTTTTTACCTGAATGCTCGGTGTGCACACACCGGACTGCCTATGTTAAATAGAGCGTCTTTATAAGTCTTTGTATTTAAATACATTTGTTTCTATGAAGCATTGAAAAGACCCAAGCATTCTCAACTTAACCTCACGCTGTATCCTGCACATGGCAGGGTAGGCAGAGGGAACTTGGGAACCTAGTGTTAAGCACTCCGTTCTAATTTCGTTCCCCACTTTCTTTCTGAAGGTTCGGTTAAAAGAAAACAAAAGAAAATTGTCGAACTTTGTTAAGCGGGGTATATTTGATCAGGAGTTTGTTACTGCGGGGATGGAGAGATTGGATGTTAAGGAAACTCGACCCAAGAACTTAAACAATTTCTTAAGGTACACTGGAGTATCTGAATGACAATGTATAAAGGATAGTGAGGAAATGTCAGTTCGTGTGTGTTTTATCACTACCCATTTCACTTGACCATGTTTTTTTTTAACTTCACGCTGTATCCCGAACGAGGCAGGGTAGACAGAGAGAACCCGGGTACCTAGTGTTAAGACATTTCGTTCCACTGCAATATTTCATTTCCTCGAGTGGGCACCGAACTCAGAACCTGTCGGTTAAAGTCACACGCTTGTGCCATTGCGCCACGACAGGTCTTTTTTCTTTTTATATTTGTATGTACTTTTAAAGTTAGTGAATTATATTAGAAATATAAAAAAATAAGTGTATTTTTATTCTGCATATAGCAAGATACTCCTTTTCTAATTTAACATCTAATGTTAAAGATTTTGTCTGTTGTAAAAAACAACGTCGTGCTAAGTTTTAACAAATTTACAGTCTTACAGTCTTATGCTGGTCTCATATAAATGTATGTAGATTCGTATACTTTCGAGAAGTAATTTAAAAATTAATACAGACCCACGCAATGAGCCACGGAGAAATGAAAGTTGAAACAGAATTTACTGCCATGGCAATTAACAACATTATCTTCCAACCCCATCGCTGGGTTAGAATACCCATAGGGAACATCATGACGCTATATCCGAAAAAAAATGCTCCAAGAACCATTTCTTGAGTTGATTTGGGCCAATTATACGTCTGAAAAAAAACACCAAACAAATTTATCAAGTGAATTTTTATGATAATTATGTTAATAGCTTATATAGACACGATTTAATAAGAATTTCAAATCATACTGTGTTTCCAAATTTAAGCAGGTCTATTGAACCCCTTTTGAACCATACAAAAGTATTGCCTGATATCATGTATCGTGATATGATATGATGTGGCATTATTTCCAGTTACAGCCAAACATAATTAATCATTTTTTGTGTTAAGTATGGCTGAAATTATGACTCAATGTACGTGGGTCCCATTATTATTTTAAAGTTTAAGAAACCCTCAATTTTAAGACGTATTTTTTTATCATTGAAAATATTAAATGTTAAGTTCACTAATTTTGTTTGCTGCTTTCTTTTCTTGATGCGGCATAGCATTAAGATCAACGTTAATATAAATAATAAAATAAAAATAAAAATATTTATTTTAAATTAAAGTACAATATTCAACTTACCCTGTGAATACCATCTTCGTATTGCGTCAAAGAAGACATATCGGGCAAAGTAAAATTTTTACTATCTGCTCTTACAGTCGTAATATTTTCTTTTAATATTATAGTAGATTCAGTGTTATTATATTGATATATTTTATTAGCAGGCATCGTCATAGCGACTATAGTTACACCTAAGTGATTTCGAGAAGCATAGCCTAAAGTAACGCAAAGGAATACAAGAACAGCTTGAATATGTCGCACGCCATAGCCATATGAAGCAGGTTCTTCTAAGTCTAAAAAATATTTTAATTTGTAATTATTGTAATAATTATTATCTTAGAAAAATATATATGACTTACTCTAGCTCCAATTGTCCTCTAATATTTTTAAATAATAAACCTGATTGTGATCATAAAATAACTTAAGTATACAAAGTTATGGAGAAAAGTAATACGCACTCTGTTCTTCTTCATTTTCTTCAGTGAAAGTTGTATTGTATTTCGTAGCTGTCATTTTAATAAGTTCTTCGAGTTCTTTAGGCAAGAAAAAAGGAGTTTTAAGTCACCACTTTATGTAAATTGGAACAACAAGGGAATGACGTGACGTTAAGAAAAATGTTTTATAGATAAGAAGATCATAAATTTATGTGGTAAGGCGTATCACTGCCGAAACATCAGAGTTATATCAATGCTATAGCTGTATTAATAAACGGCTAAAGTCAATCACAATGACAAACAACAGCGTGTAAGTCACAGAATGAAATCCTTCAGGACGATACTTGAGGTCGCACGTCACGCAAGTGGTCGGGCAGCTCAAAGAATATGTATGAAGAAGTTGGTGACATAAGTATACCGCCTGTCGTGGCGCAGCGGCACAAGAGTGTGACTGTAACCGACAGGTTCTGGGTTCGATCCCCAGTCGAGGAAATGAAATATTTAATATTTTCAATTTAAATATTTAATATTTCATTTCTTCGCTCTGGTAATAAGGCAAAGCGCGGCGTTGAGTTCCGCCACTCAATACGCAATGCCTCAAATTTGGCGGAAAGTGGGGAACGGAAGTGGAACGAAGTGTCTTAACACTAGGTTTCACTTCCTTTCCCTCTGCCTACCCTGCCTAGCGCGGGATACAGCGTGAAGCTGAAAAAAAAAAAAAAAAAAAAAAAAAGTATACCGAGTCAGAATTAAATACCGCTTGTTTCTTAGTTATCAATATCTTCGTGTTTAGTGACGCAACATTTTAATTTCACATGAAAGTCCAAATCTCATTACTTCACAACTATAACATTCAAATATGTAACGAATTTTTATTTTTCAAATTATAATTATTACTTGTGTAAGATTTTTAAAAGTATATCGGGACTACTGTGGCAACATACATATTTAAAGTGTGTCGAGACTATCAATTTTATTTAATTCTAATTCTAATGTAACGACTGAACAAACAAAATATTTGAAACCATATACATATATACTAAGAATATATTCGGGCATTGTTTGCTATTTTGTGTAAACTTTAAATATATTCACAATATTGGCTGGAAGTGTGTAAAAGTGATATAATATTTTAATTTGTAATATACTTATTTTGTGGTTTGTTTAAAGCAATCAAAACATTGTTTTTATGATAAATATCGTGATAAACTGTTTTAAAACTACAGGGATACATATGGACCACGAAAATACCCTATGGTCTATATATGGTCTATTTTAATTCACATGTTAAATAGCAGTTTATTGTATAGTTGTCCTCAAGTTTTTATATTATTTAGATTTTGAAAAATAATAATTCACAACTCCAGTGAAAATGTGGAATTCTATAACTTATAAAAGAAATATAAATATACAGGTTCCGATGGCTGATATAATAACAATAAAGATCATTTATTGCTTGACAAAACAATCAGGGATTTTGGATTTTGATACAGGCAGGGTGTTGACATAAACATATTGGATCCTGACATTGAGGATATGACACATAATTATTAAGAAACAAAAAGAACGTCACCTCAATTGCTTCAGCATTTATGTAAAAATTGAAACGTTTGAGATGTGAAATAACAATTTGTATATAATATATTGAAAGTTTCTATTGAAAGTTTTAACTGGATGTACATTTTATGTCAGAAATTTTCAAGGCATAAGTTTAGCCAATTATGTGAACATTAAATTTCTGCTATTAATAATAAATATTCTTTTGCCTTTAGAAGCAGACACCGTTAAAATATTTAGCTGTTTCTTATAACATTAGAATTAAAGTAAAAAATTAAATGTTATCATTGATTGGTCTTCTATTTTTTGACATATTAGTCAATAATTCAAGTCAATAGCTTTCATAACAAATAGAAACTGGAAGAGAGCCTACAATTTAGACAATACATAGCTGGTAGTTTTATAAATGGTATTACCACCAAAATAAGAAATAAAACGGTAATTACTTTTCTCTTACTTAAAAAACAAACCCGGTCTGAAAATCTATAATGCAACAACTACCGTACAGGTAAAAATGGAAAAAGTCAAATTTTCTTTTTATTATTGAAAGTTAAGAAGTTATATGTCAATAAATAATAAAAACTTAGCTAATTTCAGTAGTAGTCTCATAAAAAAATATGTTTTTAGATGTCTGTATAGATTATTCAAAGTATATATGAAATAATTTCATGACTTCTCATATACTTATGATCCTGACATTGTGTGATAAGGGACATTTCCTTACGAGAGCGAAGAATTGATATGAATTATATCTCGAGTAGAAATATAATGTACCCGCGTTTCACGTATCTAACACACCACATCCAAAAAGGCGGGAAGTGAAAATTGGTGCCACTAATGATCACAAAAAAATTCTAAGAAATTATAAAACAGTAGATTAATTATGATGATAGATGTGATGGATGATAGAGATCTGTATGTTGTTTGTATGACTGAGACCAAAAGGAAAATCAAACAAGAACAAAGTGTCCAAATGTGGAAATTATATTAAGCTAGACCGTAGGGTAGCCTTACATATTTATTTTAAATTAATCGTAGGTGAAGAGGAGCTTGAAGGATTTTAGGAGTACATCGAATAAAATTGGGTTGCAAGGCCTAAATAATTGTCAGAGCTCCTATCTGTATAACGTGATTGCCATTACGCCCAGATAAAAAGTAGAGAAACAAAAAGAAAAAGTAGAGAATTCTCTCTGCTATGAAAATAACAAAAAAAAAACATTGTTTTTTCTACAGATAAACATAAAAATATATCTGAAATTTTCCTACATTTAATTTGAATATATTTGTAATTGTTTTGCGTAAGTCATTAGTAAATCAATATTTGTTTAGTTGTTCGATCTAACGTTTGTGTTACAATGTGAATAAATATTAGATCGTTTTTGGTTTTCTTTTCGAAATTCTTAATAGTAGTTGTCATGTAATTGATCTTTAGATTCTTTTATAATTTGTTGAGCTTAATAGTTTGCGTCGCTATGGGTTTCAAGGCCAAGATATAATGGATTATACAAAAAAGTGCTCAAGCGTGTGTCTATAAACGATAGATTGTACGTTCGATCCCCACTCGCGGAATTGAAATATTTACTATTTTCAAATTCAATATTTAATGTCATCATTTCTAAACTGTAATAACAAGGTAAAGCGCGGCGTAGAGTTACACCACTCAACACGCAATGCCTCAAATTTGGAAACGGAAGTGGAACGGAGTGAATTAACACTACGTTTCCAAGTTCCCTCTGCCTACTCTAAGTTCTCTCCGCCTACCCTGCCATGTGCAGGATACAGTGTAAAGCTGAGTGAGTGAGTTTCAATTTCTTTATTAACAGAGCGTGAGTCCGGCGTTAGTTTGTTGCTTTTATTTAAAAAATGGTCCCTGGTTTATTTAAATGTTGGGTAGGCCATTAAAAGGAAACTTCGGTAATCGGGGTGGAAAGTGTCATAATGCTAGCTTCTTTCATTTTATATTAGAATAATAATAACAATATTTAATATTTTGATATTTTGGATTTTTAACGAAAGTTGATTGAAATATTCACAATTCATATATCTACTTTTAAACAAATTTTAGAAATCGAAATTTGTTTTTGATAAAAAATATATTTTCAATTTTAGTATATTTAATGTGTCCCTAACATATGCCTGCAATGATATCTGAAGGACGCTAAAAAAATATGTCATGAGACCCTGGTCAGGAACAAAGTTCCTTACGTCTTTGACTATGAATTTAATTCAAAAGGAAACTACTAACATTTTATTTCTATTTTTTATTATTATTTTAGGGCAAATAATCGTAAAAAACACATTTGTTAGGAAAGTGGTGTAGGAATGTGGAGGGTGGAACAAACGACAGTAAAATTAATAAATTATTAGATTTGATGGACGACAGAGACTTAAATTTTATATGTGTGACTGAGAACAAGCGAAAGGCAATGACTTTCAGAGACAGTGTACGCTTCAATCTGGGGACAACATTCCAAGTTTTCTTGGTAACGATATTTTTGTTATTCTAGTTTCAGGGACGTTCTATGTAGTATTAGAGAAAATAACAATATGTGATATTAATAATTTGTGGTAATTTGAACAGATAAATTATGTTTTTTTTTTTTTTACGAGCGTACGGGTCATCTGAGGGTAAGTGATCACCGCCGCTTATGGCCCCGTGTCACACCAGAGGAGCTACAGATGCATTGCCGGTCTTTAAGGGTAATGGTCACTGGGGCCCGGCATTACCCAATGCGAAACGCAGTGGCCAAAGCCACTACTTAACGCCAGTTTTCCAGGGGTGGTAATAATCCGGTTGAGTCTGCACATGCGTGTTGCCATTGCTGACAACGTAACTCTCTCACAGGTACTTTAGTCGTCTCTTACAACACCATCTCGCAAAGAAGGCTCTTTTTTGCAGTATAAATATTGAATTTATATCAGCGGCGCTACACCGAAGTAGCATCCTATAAGAAATACTATGAAAATAACTTAAATAAACTAGTCGGGCAGTATTAACGTCCGTTATTTGCCTTACTTTCTTAACTGCGAACGCGGCTTTGCTGAGTTTATCTGCGAGTGTTTCGTGATGGAAATTTTACTAAAACTTGGAATCTATAGTTATTCCTAAAAACACTGTTGTATCCGTCACCTCGACAGTTTCACCTTTAACAGCAGTAAAAACATTTATTTTTAACGAAGAATCTGAGACAATGCAGTTCACTTCGTCAATGTATTTTTTTTTTTTCTGTCAATCTTCAATATTAGAGAAGTATCATCAGCGAATAGTACAATGTCGCATAAATTCTTTGCATAAAAAGGTAGATCGTTTATATATAACAAAAATTAAAACTGCATTAAAAAATGGGTTAGCCGTTATTGTGATTAGCGCGCACAAACGCTCTGACAAACCGACAAACGGACAAATAAAAACATTTTTCAATATAACTATTTTGGGCCCTATAATAGTAAATGTCTCCAGTTTAAGATTTTTTTTAGACTTACAAGGAAAGAAATTTATTTGTGGCAAACACAATATCGTGTTTGCCACAACACCGCAAACAAATTCAAATGTATACATGGAAGTAAACTGAAGAGAAAAGTATTAATGAATTTATTGCTGGTGGATCAATATATATGGAGCCAAGTTATGCACAACTGAGTCTTTAGAGGTACTGCACGAAGAAGAAATGATAATCTAGTCGTAGCTAGAATAAGGGGTGAGGTCGTAGGTTGGCGCAGTCGCACTAGATATCCAAATTTGGGCTTAAACCCATGAACAAGAAGCTGGAAATTTTAAATGAAACATTTTTAACCGGATTAATCGCGTGTATTGAATTGTAAACATTTTTAGGAATCCCGACATTTCGAGCACTTTACAGGAGTCCGTGGTCACGGGTAGACTGAGGTGGCATTTGATATAATAATTATATCAAATGACAGATCATTTGATATAATTATTATATCAAACTACCACCAACGGTTCCTTAATTGCCTCGCGTACTGCCCTGGATTCTTGCAGAATGAGCTAGGCGTTCAGCATCGCAGAAGTGGTGGGCTCTCTGAAACAAAGATTTGCCAACGGGAGATAACCGTGTAGGGTAGTGGTGAGATTCACCGTTGAGGTATCTTTTTTTGATAGAAGATGGTTGGAAACTTTTCACCACCTGGGACTCACTCTTAAAAAAATTTAAGTCCCCAGCACACCACACTAGAGGACCAGATACAGTTAGCTCATTCTGCAAGAATCCAGGGCAGTACGCGAGGCAATTAAGAAATCGTTAACGGTAGTTTGATATAATAATTATATCAAATGACAGACAAATGCCACCTTAGTCTACCCTTGACCAAGGACTACTGTAAAGTGTTCGAAACGTCGAGATTCTCAAAAATGTTTACCATTGAATATACGCGATTAATCCAGTTAAAAGTTTTTCATTTAAAATGTGTAACAATCGCGAAAATCAAAGACATTATTAAGAAGCTGGAAGTTTCAAATCTGTCAATGAGAAATAGAATATCAAGAGAAAGTTTTTAAGAAGTTAGACAGTTGTGACTCTGGAAATAGAAATTAAAAGCGAATCAATTGTACTGCCAAAACTTCTTCTCCCTGGCAATAATTCTGCCTGTACCAGGAAAATCTTGGATTTGGATTTAAATAAAGGAAGCAGTGACAGAGGTATGTGGTAAACGGAAAAGATACTTTAGCAAAAAGCATCACGATTGCGGTTTCTTGCGGCACTCATTGAAATGGGTGCGTCGTGGGGTAGGCAATGCCTGGGGGGCTACAGGCACCTGCAAGGTTGAAGAATAGGTGCAGGGGAGAGGATGCAATACGGGATGAGCTCATGCCACCTGGGCGGTCAGCCCAGCTGGGTGAGACCCTCAGTTGCCTGGGGAAGGCCCAGCTTAGACGACCAGCGACCGAGGTAGCAGCTCAGGGGTCGGAACTTCGTGTAGCCGATGGTAAAATCAGTATAAAAGAAAATGAGAGTATAGTACAATGAGAGTATAGTAAAATGAGAGTATAGTAGTAAAAGAAAATGAGAGTATAGTAGTAGTAGTATGAGCTCATCCCGTATTGCACAATAGTGAATGAGTGAGAAGGCGGGAGCATATTGATTGGTGAATGGTTATTGAGCATTTATGCTGGTAATCGCGCTTTTAGTTTGATTAGTGGATGCCACCGGTTGACATGGATGTCAATTTAAGAAAGGAAGAAGAACAATTAAGGCATCGGGCATATCAAGCGAATCAGTGATACGTGGATGACAAACAAGATGAGTGGTAAGAGAGGTAGAGGGATCCCTTAGTTGACCTTTAAAAACACAAAATCTACATCAAATAAAACGCTTGAAAACCGCCGGAGGTAATGAATTAATAACGGTGAACAAAGCAGTAGAAGTTTACCGAGACCGTAGGTTTGACATCTCTTCTTTTATTCTACAAATCGCGTTGTATAACTTCGTCCCAATAAATAATATTCTTTAAATGTTTTGTTTATGGCTTTACATAAACTTTACAACGTATATCTCATACAACTCTGTATGACTAAATGACTAAGAAATATAAGCTGTGCCGTCAATTGGTACATCCCCCTACAGGTATTTAATAAATGGAATTTATGAAATAATTATAACGCATTTATGAAACAATTAGCAAATCAATGCGCAAATGCATTGAATGATCTCGTAAATTTAGAAGTTTTATTTTTTTTTAGTGCTCCAAGTGACCAGCGACGGGTAGTATTAATTTCAGCTTGATATATCTTCGCAATCTAGAGATATTTGGTCTTGACAGACCGATAAATCTTAAACCATCCAAAATGATATAATTAATCGTTTCATTTAAAGAGGCGTCTTAATATCTCTTTTATTTTCTTTCATAAAATGAAATTAACACTTAGCGATAGCGACATGTATGATTATCCATAGAGGGGCATGCATAAATATTAATAAGAGAATATGATCCTAGATATTCTTCTCTTTTGGTAGTATGAACTATACCCTGCCTATAATAGGCAGGTCTATATATTTTTTAAATGTTTGATAATTGCGAAAATCAAAGATTTTATAAGGTATATATAGTTATGTACTCAAGGTATATAAATAAAATTTTAAAGTCATTTATTTATTTTCCCAATTCTTGTGAGTTAGTTCTTTGCAGTATTTTTGTTTTCTGATTGTTCTTCAGGTTTTAGTTTAATCAACTCTTGTTCTGTAAAGAAAAAAAAAAACCAATAATGTAATTGTAATTATAGTAATACATTAAACTTTATAGTTGTGGGATAAATCTTTAATAACTCTTTCCGCATAGCAAAGATGTCAGTATTAAAACAGGGGTTAGATAACAGTTCTTTGAAATCGTAGGTGTAAAATGGGAAAATAATATGGACTTCTCTGTCTACTTGAGAGGGGAAATTTAAAAATATATAATTTGATATTTTTATAAGTGCAGATCAACACCAAAACCATTGTGTTTACAGTAATAACCCGTCCTTTTTACAGCACTTAACTAAAACCAGAAATACAGCTATTTATATTTATTTCGTTCCTTTCAAAATTCTTGGAAAGAGCATATAACAATAAGTATATACGTTTTATTGTCATCGTTGCTAATTATGTAATCCCACCAAAAACGTTTCATGTAAAACGTTGCTAAGACGAACACATAAGGTTTGACTAACTTAACTGTACCAACCCAAACTTCACAAATTCTACATATCAGTAAAAATGTGTGGCTTCGCCGTTTGGTTACCGTTGTACAGGTGATGGGAATATTTACTTTCTGAAATAAGTATCGAAACAGCCAAGCCATACATCTTTTTTGATGATGATTTTTTTTATTGATGGTATACTAATACCAAACTTCAGGTTTCTAGCACTTCAAGAAGTAGCCAAATATTTTGATGATCATCAGTGTGTCAGTGATGAAATCGATGTATTTTAGATATCAATAAAATCTAAAGTATTTAAGCTATTCAATTGAGACTCTGTTTTTTTAATAAGTCTATTATTAACATCGTATCTTGAGAATATGAACTATCTGTATCTGGTAATTTGGACACCAATTCTATCGGGGTTCAAAAAACGACGAAACACAATGTAGGTAGTGCCCTTGCGCTTCGCTTGGTTTATCTTGGCGAGGGCGCTACCGTGCTCCCAGATATGTGACTAATGTTACAAAAGAACCTAATACTCACTTAAATTTGTGTTTTGAGCATCATTCCAGGGCTGTACATCTGCTGACATGAAGATAACGAAGACAAGATTACAAGTGATTGTCATCGCGGCCATTATTGACATTACTATCCTCCATTGAAATCGATTTGTCTGGAAAACAAAAGTGAAAGTGAAAGTTAGACTCACCAAGGATTCCATACTAAATGCAGGATGGTAGGGAACGTATTATTGACAAACTTAGGTTTGCGTTCGTATGCACTCATTTTGTATAAAATGAAGTACAATATACTAAATTTTAATACTAAATTTAAAAACGTATAAAAAAATAAACGAAGACAGGTTTGAACCCGTACTTCTTGAAAATTCTTCTTTGAAAAAAAAAAAGTATTTTTTTTCTTTGTAATAAAAATTTGTACAGTTTCTACAGTTTTTATTTTGGCTTAAATTTGATAATTATAGGTCCACGAGAAGTGTATATCCTATAGTTTTTGACTACACGGCGAATTTATAGTAAGTGAATTTATAGAAAATACAGCAAAAACGACGTTTGATTGCTCGTGTCTGTTAATTGCGTTGCTGCAGAAGCTTGATTTATTTCGAGCTCATCGTATCGAAGACCTAATTTTTTTATATTCTTCAGATAATTCTTTTTGAAGGGCGGACAACTGAACTAGAAAGTCATCCTACAAGAATTCTTATTTTGCCATATAAGTTATAAAACCCTAATAATATTCATATTATAGTAAAAAATATAGGTAGAAGCATTTCGTTTATGATTCAATTATTGAATAAGGTTTGGTCTCAACACCTGCTTCTTCTTCTTCTTCTTTTTCACAATTTTTTTATACTTATTATTCTTCACTAGAATAACTTTTTATTCTAAATAACTCGTCAAAATATTTAAAAAAAACGTAAAGCTTTTTTTATAATTTTTTATAGCAGAATTGGCAAACAGAACATTGGTAAACTTCTACTTATAGAACGCATACAAAAAAGATTCTTGCGTTACTTATTATTTTCTAATGGTATTTCAAAAAATAGTATTCCTTCCTATAATAAGCAGTTACAATATTTCAAAATGTTTTCGTTGGAAGAACGCAGAAGGCAGCTAGATCTATTTTTTATATCGAAAATTTTCACAAATGGAATTGATTGTCCTCAGCTACTCAATAAGTTTAAATTCCGGGTACCAATGAGGTATCCACGTAATAAAATAACCCTCCTTTACCCACCGCCCCGGAAAACAGTGTTTGGATCGAACTCTCCTGTTCCTAGACTTCGCAAGTTGGTTAATGAGTACAGTGACCTTTTTGACATTAACGCAGATCCTACCGGCAAAATTAAATCAATATTAAAGACAAAACTCAGATCATCTTAAGCATGTAGGTACATGTTAAAGTTGATTGGTTTTTGTTTTTCATTTGTTAATTATTTACTTTTATTTTGTATCTTGTTGGCGGCGCTTAGTAGGTTAGTATTATTTAGTCTTTTTTGAGCATGGTGTATCTGCCTAAAGGTGTTTGTTGCATCTAGATATAATTTTGTGTATTGTTTATCCATTTTTTGTATGAAGTGATGTCAACAAGCGTTGGTGGATCAATAAATAAATAAATAAATAAATAAAACAGAACCTGGAAGCTTTTTTTAGCCTTCCTTTAGAACACTTTTATTCAAGAGTTTCCACCGAATATGCTGCTTATGTTATTTAACATTTTACGATAAAATATGATATCAAGTCAAGTATGCCAAGCACTAGCCGGATAATAAATATAATTCCCATATTAGATCGCGTCCAGTCAAGCGTCAGTTGAAGCATTTTGAATATTCCCTCACCTGAGGGTATTGTATGGAAAGTGCTCGAGATTTGCTGCAAGCGCTCAGAATTTTATATATGCATTGAACATTCTTTATTCAATATATGTATAAAGAATATTTTTACACAATATGCAGTTAAAATAAAATGTCTCAATATAATTTCAAAGTATCATATTACAAAAAAAATAGAACCTATAAAAAATAGCGATTTATAGAAATTTAGACCAGCTCGGCTTAATAAACTTTTTAATTTTCTTTGTAAACTATAATTTTACATCGCTAAAATTATTATTGAAAATATGAAAAGTTTCCCGAATTTCTGGACTAAACTTGCCTTTCAGGCGAACTTCCTTTTAAGGGTATGTTGTGTAGTATCATGTTCATTATCGCAGTGATAGTAAATTGGCGGTGTTTGATGGCCGATCTTGAATAGATAATCATCGAAACTAATGGGTCTGGTAAGTATCTGCAAGACAAGAAGCAACTCTGCGTTTTCGTCTCAACCTAGCTTAGAAGTATCGCTTAACGACATAGTTTCAAGCATAAGCAAGCAAACATTCCCGGCAAATTTTGAACATTTTCTGATTTAATATTAAAGTAATTTACTTACTTCTGATGTACTGAACAGAGTTATGAAATATATAAACAGAATTATACTTACTACATCAGTTACTATATGAGAGACTACAATGGGTAGTGTAAATGTGAATACGCCAGATAGAGTGTTGCCAATTGCCATTAGCGCTCCGTTGTAGTTTGGTGAAAGATCTACATAATTAACCTGAAAATAGATAATTTTTTGAATATATTTTATATCTTATTTTTATCTTTTACAACTTTTAGTACACTAAATTTAAATTTATTGTGTTACGTTTAATATAATTTTTGTGGCAGTTAATAAATTATTTATTTAAAGGCCCCGTTGCGCAGATATGGGCTAGATTCTCAATTTGGAGAATGAATTACAATTTTCATTTCCTTGATTTGGTAAGGACAATAAAATATGGCGTTGAGTTTCACCACTCAACACAAATAATTTTCAAAATTGGTTTGAGTGGCTTATCACTTATGTACCTTCCGTACCTTTTGCCTATATTATACGCAAGATACAACGTAAGGCTAAATAAAAACAAATCTTACCATCCAACCAGTATGTAAAGCAGCATTGGCAGCCATAGACACTATGAAACACACTACAGCTAGAGCAGTGTCTTGTGTGTACGTCACTAGAGCAAGACATGAGCCTGGTATGACACAAGCTGAAAAAATGTTTTTTTTTTATATTTTAAATTGACATTGATAGTTTCGAAAAGTTCAATGAATTAATATATTCTGTATTGAAAGCAAATATAACGCCACATTTTATATAATTTATACGGGAGTGTCTCGCATACAAAAAAGAATTGCTTTGGAGCCTGATATTAAAACACGGTGTGCCTTAATGTAATTTTCCTTTCAATATTTCAAAACATTGCGTATTTACTGTCAAAATTCAATGTGTAAAAAAAATGAAAGTAATTCATGCTTCCGAGTAAAAATGAAAAAAAAAATGTAGTGTTTATGGTCAGTCCAGTCACCATGGCCTTATTTAAAATAATAGAAAAACTCACCAATTGAATTGGACAATCTTCTTGCATTTCTTAAAGTTATAAGATTTCTGTTTGTGAAAAAATCCGAAAAGAATCCAAAGGCGATCGCCGAGAAGAATGCCGCTATGTAGGGTAGAGATGATAGTATACCACTCTGAAGGAATAATAGTATTACAATTTTTGTTTTACTATAAAATCAAATTCAAATATATACAAAATGCATAAAAAAATATGCATATATAAAATATGTACAAGGACGTTGTATACACATTGTGAAGACAAATAAGTTAAAATTATGAGCTAATTCCAATTTTACTATAATAATATCCAATTTTCCAATTTTACTATATTAATAAAACAGAAGCACCTATAGACGAGGTGGTAGGAGCTTTTATTTCCGCTTGGAGCAGCAGTCAATTTTTTATAATTCTCTGTTCAAGAAAGACTAAACGCAGTATTTATTTCAGTCAATCAATACGCAATATATCGAATTCAAGCAGAGTCCAATCAATATAAGTCTTCCTACTCTGCTATGCAAAAATGCTACATTTTAAAATAAAATTGAAATTTTACTTACTTTCAGAATATTAAGTTTTAGTATAGCGCTCATATAAGTAGGTACTTGTATAAAAAGGAACACGAAGCACAACGCGTTGGCGCTATGCGTGATAAAAGTCGCCCACGCCGGTACCGAACTAAATATCGATTTCCATGGTACTTTGGCTTTCTGTTGAAATAGAGAAATGATGAACAATACAAAATAAAAAAAATATAACACTCAGTCAAGTTTCAAGATTCTCAAAGAAACTATTCTCCTGCTTATTAATTCAGAAAATTTCGTTCTTTTGTGAAACTGCAAGCCAAGCAGATAGTCCTCCACCCAACAGAGGGACGGAACTTAATGCCTTTTGATGTACAGAAATAAAAAAATATGTTGTTTTGTTTCTTAAAAAAACAATACTAACATGAGCCGTTTTCATAGTTCCCATAATAAAATTCTTCTCTGCCTTCGATATTAACTTGTTCTCCATAGGCGTCTTCGTGCCAAAGACTGTGAACAAAATAAAAGCGAAGAAACAAGCAACTCCAAGAACCCAAAACGATGACGGCCATCCATACCGACTGAAGCCTAGAATTCCCGCCAATTGGAATGCTAATACCGTGCCGAATCCAGCACCTGCACCAGAAATATAAAAAATAAGATTATTATTACATATTATTTTAAATTGAGGCCTGTCGTGGCGCAGCGGCACAAGAGTGTGACTGTAACCGACAGGTTCTGGGTTCGATCCCCAGTCGAGGAAATGAATTATATTTAATATTTTCAAATTAAATATTTAATGTTTCAATTCTTTGTTCTGTTATAATAGGTTTTTAATGGGTAAAAGCAGCATATATGATGATGTAAAGCGATCACCGCCACTCACGCCCCACGTTACACTGGAGAGGCATTGGTGGTCTATAAGGCGTAGGTATATACATGTTTTGAAGTTATTCGTATTGTTTCGAGTCGAAAACAATGTCACATGAATGACATTCTACAGTAGGGTGGAGCGTGGGAAGAAGTTCACAAAAGAGATGCATTAGAGTACCATGTATCTAAGATGATGAGAATGTTATTTTGCTGTGAAGCCTTTTACATATTATTAGGTCTCCATCGATTCAAACATGTATATGTTGTTTAAGATAAAATAGTTCAAATTGATATTAACCATATTAATCTTATTTGAGAGCTATTGCACCAGCACTAGCTCACAAATGACAAACAGTTCTACATATAAGGCCAAACCTGGCCTACCTTGATTAACCCTTATAGGACTATAAAGGTCTTGTTCTGCCAATGACTTCCAGATTTTTAGAGCCCATCTTGCTTTCCAGATGATCACGATATTTATATTCAAATGTCAATGTCAAGGTTTCAATATGTTAATACTGGGCGCCATAACTATTCTCAAAAAGTGTTGTGTATCGCCAGTGAGATTGTTAGTAAAAAACATGCAAATCTGTTTCCTCTAGGGGTATGAATTGAAGCAAGTTTCTTTCACCCCATAAGGAAAATATCTTGAGGGATGCTTTAACAGGAAACACAAGGTAATTTCAATACTGGTCGACGTTTTCCCGACATATGAATTTATATCGGTTAAATTCAGGGAAAAATGGGACATGGAAATGGACAGTCCCAATTGTTTGACTTACCTACGTTCTGGGAATCGGATAGGCAAGTCAACAAACCCATTTAGTTGACTTGCCTATGCGATTCCCAGAACGTAGGTGAGTCAACCAATTGGGACAGCCCATTTCCTTTTCCCATTGTCCCCTGAATTTAACCGTTATCAACTAAATAAAATATTAGTGCAAAAAAACATAATGTTCAATTGCCACAGTAAGGTAGAATGCAAATCTTTTGGCGTAGTCTGACTACACTACTCAACTAAATAAAATATTACTACAATAAGAAACATGTAATGTATAAAAAAATTTATTATACTAAGTAAATTTTAAAAAACTCAGACAATCAACAATCTCTGATATAGTTATCATGTAACAGATTACCAATACTGCTAGTTTGCTGCTTGGATGTATACATCCATTTACTAAATAAACTTACCGGTATATATATAAGTGGAAAGACTCGCTCTTTCACTGACCGGGACCCAATTGGCAACAAACCTCATAATCCCAGGGTATAGACCAGCTTGAGAACATCCTTGCAACACTTGAATAGCACATAATACCTTCCAACCACCCTAAAACAATCAAGTGAGTTTACACAGTCTCCTGCACTGCAAAATATATGTAAATATATGTAAATAAATATATATACTTAATTTATTGGTTACATGATAACTCTATTGTTGTAAAACGATTTTTTTAGAAATTAAAATATCATTGAAAACTGTTCTTAGCTTCATACTATGGGATACAGCGATATGCACATTGCAAGGAAGATAGAAGGAACTTTGAGGCAATGCGTGTTGAGTGGCTATACTCAATGCCCCGTTTTGCATTGTTACCAGAGCAAATAAATGAATATATTAACTATTCCATATTTCCACGAGTGGCGACCAAACTCAGAACCTTTCGCGTTAACAGTCGCATGTTTTTTCCCTGCTTTTCAACAGGTATCATTATATTTATTGTCAACTTTATATAGGTAAATACAAATACCTATAAAATACAGTAACGAGGCTAGAACCCATACTGCTTAGAATCCATCCAAGTGCTGTTGCCAGTTTCCTAAAGGCACAGCTTCTAATCTTGTTTCTATATTTATTTTCCATATGTAGTGTGTGAATCGTTGAATCACTCAACACGCAGTGCCTCAAATTCGGCGGAAACGGAAGTGGAACGGAGTGTCTTTACACTAGGTTCCCAAGTTCCCTCTACTTACCCTGCCGTGTGCGGGATACATTTAATATGTTCAAACTTATGTACGAATGCAAATATTTAATTACATGCTTAAACAATAAGAGGGAACTATTCGTATCATAATATTTAAATTCCACGTGTATCACAAGTGTTTCGATTGACACACATTAAATTTTCAATAAGAGTGGCGAATTATTTACGATTTGCCTTACATGGAATTAAATTATTGCTTTTTATCTTGTTCATGATTTTATCTTCTTGAGGCCTGTCGTGGCGCAGCGGCACAAGAGTGTGACTGTAACCGACAGGTTCTGGATTCGATTCCCAGTCGAGAAAATTAAATATTTAATATTTTCAATTTGAATATTTAATGTTTCATTTCTTCGCTCTGGTAATAAGGCTAAGCGCGGCGTTGACTTCCGCCACTCAACACGCAATGCCTCAAATTCGGCGGAAAGTGGGGAACGAAAAGTTGAACGGAATGTGTTAACACTAGGTTCCCGGATTTCCTCTGCCTCTGCCTCAAAAACATAACAGGGTACTATGTTTTTGATGTGTCTTTTTAAATATAACGTATGGTATATGTAGGCCATTTTATCTTGAATTAAAAAAGTTAGCCAGAGGAAATCGTATGACGCTGATTCTTTTAAAATGTATATAAACTGTATATTCTCAAGGACTACATTAAAAATGTATTACTAACCCACGCAATAAGCCAAGGCGAAAAGAAACTTAACACAGCGTTTACTGCCATAGCAATTTGAAGGGGTATCTTTCCACCCCATCGCTGGCTTACGATACCCATAGGGAACATCATGATGCTATAGCCAAAGAAAAACGCCCCAAGAACCATTTCCTGTGTAGATTTGGGCCAATCATATGTCTGGAAAGGAATTGTAATTATTTTTTTATGTTTTTGGTTATTTTTTTAAGATATAGCAAAGCAGCTGTTCAATGAACACGTTCAATTTGGGTTAACATTTGAATTCTATGAAATGTATGTAAAGCAAACAGCTGTACCCTTATATACAGTGGAATTAGTGTAACGAGATCGACTCTAGTGTTAAGATACTCGATTCCTGTTTTTTTATATCATTTTTCATCTGTAGTTTATTTTATATAATAGAATATAAAAGTGTTTTTTTTAAATTGTAAAAACCTATACATTTAAAATTTCAATTTCAATACTTAATGTTTCATTTCTTATTTTATTTTTTTTTCTTTTCAATTTAAATACTAAATGTTTTATTTCTTCGCTCTGGTAATAAGGCAAAGCGCGGCGTTGAGTTCCGCCACTCAACACGCAATGCCTCAAATTTGGCGGAAAGTGTCTTAACACTAGGTTCCCGGGTTCTCTCTGCCTACCCTGCCTCGTGCGGGATACAGCGTGAAGCTAATATTTTTTTTTTTTTAAATATATATATATATATATATATATATATATATATATATATATATATATATATATATATATATATATATATATATATATATATATATATATATATATATATATATATTTTATTATTTATGGTTTTTACTAAAAATTTTCCTAACATCTAATCTGGTGTCTTACGTATGTTCTTAGTTGTTCGTTGCACTCTATATGAAATATCTACATACAGTGTGAATGAGAAAAGTTGGATATGGCTTAACTAATAAACTTGGTTATACAAAAGCTTTAAAATAAATAATCATAATGACTTACCCTGTGAATACCACTTACATCTTCATATTTTACCGTAGAAGTTAAGTTTATTAATGTCAAATTTTCATTCTCAGCTCTAATGGAAGTGATATTTTCTCTTAATATTACATTAGTTTCAGTATTATTACCTTTAGGTATATTGTAAGAATTAGTAGGCATTGTCATAGCAACTATAGTTACACCTAAGTGAGCTCGAGTGGCATATCCTAAGGTAAGGCAGATGAATACAAGGCCAGCTTGAAAATGTCGCACGCCATAGCCGTATGTGGCAGGTTCTTCTGCAACTAAAATGAAATTGTTGCGTTATGAGCAGGTGCATAAAATGAACAATCCCTCGAGTTGTAATCGAATCTATACTCTAACCATGGATATGATGAATGTATATGATGAATAATTTTAGTCAGTTGAGCAAAATTTTAACATTTATTTACTAGATAAATCTGCCTGTAATAGATATAGGTTTTCGCATAATTCATATAGCCTATATAATACGGGACCTTCGTGGCGCAGCGGTACAAGCTTGTGACTGTCTCCGAAAAGTTGAGGGTTCAATCATCCCAGCTCGAGGAAATGAAATATTTAATATTTTCAATTTAAATATTTAATGTTGTCATCTCTTCGCTCTGGTAATAAGGCAAAGCGCGGTGTTGAGTTCCGTCACTCAACACGCAATTCGGCGGAAAGTAGGGAACGGAAGTGGAACGGAGTGAGTAACACTAGGTTCCCGAGTGAAGCAAAATATATATATATATATATATATATATATATATATATATATATATATATATATATATATATATATATATATATATATATATATATATATATATATATATATATATATATATATATATATATATATATATATATATATATATATATATATATATATATATATATATATATATATATAAATAAATATATAATGTTTTCGTTTTTTCGCTTTGGTACAAGGCAAAACGTGGCGTTGAGTTCCGCCACTCAATGCGCAATGCCTCAAATTCGGCGGAAAGTGGGGAACAGAAGTGGAACGGAGTGTCTTAACACTAGGTTCCCAAGTTCCCTCTGCTTACCCTGCCGTGTGCAGGATACAGCGTGAAGCTGAATAGCCTAGTTAGTCTATGAGGCTATTTTGGCACCAGTAACCCCATACGAGGTAATGAAATAGGTGTTGAGTTCTGCTATTAAACAACAATACCTCCAGGATTCGGTGAATAGTAGAGATTGGAAGTGCTTTAATGGGAACAAAGTGACTTTACTAGGTGTTCAGGTTCCCTCTGCCAACTCTGCTGCGAGTGCACATTAAAGAAAAAAAAGAGATAAAAAAATGTAACGATGACAATTGGTCGTGGTAAAAGAGAGTGAGAGTATTGTATATTGAGTGGTTAAACTCAACGCCATGCATTCGTTCTATGATTTTTATATTAAGGAAACATATAACCACAGTTAATATAAAACATTGCCCAACAAAATTGTAACTTACTAATTTCAAGAATATTTTTTATTAGCTTCTAAAATGCATACTTGATTCAATATCAACTTATTATTTTTATCACATGTTTTGTTAATAGTATCGTGTTAATCAATCAATCACCAGTGCCAATACAATCAAGATAATCAGAATTTTTCGAAATATGTAACGAAAAATGAGAATTGAAGGAAAGTACATAGATCTGATTCTGATTTATATCTAATCAAGATTTTCAAATATTTGATTTGGATGAATTACAGTGCATGCTGAAAGCATCTTGAGGTTCAATCTTAATTTCATTTTACTATAGAAATGTTTATATAATATGAAAACACGCTTATATTATTAATATAAAAACATAATTTTAACTTTTCTATAAATAAAATTTAATGACATGAACATCCTCACTAACAAAAACGTGTAAATCTAACTAATTTATAAAAATAATCATAATCATACTGAGTTTCTTGGGCTGTATTTTTTAGGCCTGAGGCAGCCATTTAAGGGGATTAGCTGTAAATTATTTGGTAATTACTAAAATGAAGTAAAAACAAAAACGATCTTAGTCTTTACTGTCCTTATTATCTCAGTACATTACTTCGACAGTGTAAAAATTTTAAATTTTCCTACCAAATGAACGAGATGCATAATTAACCGCAGTGTCTCGTTTTAACCGCAATTTAAGGCCAGTATCTATGAAAAAGCTATAACTAAACTTAAATTTAATTTCGACGGAGCTTGGTGAGAACGAATGGCTTAGTTGGTCAGAGCGCTGGAGCGGTTTTCCAGAGGCGCGGGTTCAAATCCTCCTTCGTTCGAAATTTTTATACGCTTTTTAAATTTAAGTTTAGTCTTTTCTGTCCTAAGTGTGGAATAACACTTTAAAACATAGTAAAAAAAATGCTATAACTAAACAAGCGCATAGTTTTATGCCTACAATGTAATGTCTTAATAAAGGATCCCATTCAATTGTAGGGACGTTCCGTTTCACTTTCTACCCATAGCCTTGGGCCTCAAAGGGTTTGTGTATTGATTAATTACAAATATTATCTTACATAAAATAACCTTTACAGTCAGACATCAACCCGGTGCGCAACAAATCTCACTCAGATCTGTATTATTATATGTATAATTAATTATATACTCAAATTAAATAAGGTGGATCTGTCGTGATGTAAGGGCATAAGCGTTCGACTATAAATATGGAGGTTGTGGGTTCAATTCCCACTCAAGAAAATGAAATATCAACTTCGCTCTGGTAACATGGCAAAGCGTGGCGTTGAGTTCTGCTACTCAACAAACAATACCTCTAGATTTCGACGTGAATTGGGAATGTTTCCACGTTTTCTCTGACTACATGAAGCAGAGAACTTCAAACTATTAACCATATCTATCAAATCAACACATAATTGTTCTTCAAATCGTACTCAAAAAGATCTTACGTCTTAGCTGGAAATCGCGCACTTTGTCTTACTAGACAAAACGGCTAGAATACTCAACTGTATTTTTTTTATCATAAATGACAATGATATCCATTACAAATTAATAATATATCTTCAACGTACTTGTATAGTATTTTTTTAAAATAATTATACTCACTTTGAACTTGTTCATTTTCTACACTAGAAACTTTTTTGTATTCCGCATCTGCCATCGTAATTTGTTCTTTGTGTTTCTTAGACGAAGAGCTGTACTCTCACGTCTACAATCAGTTTCTTACTATGTACTTTAATTGTTGCTAATCATTTAGATTTAATATCATTCACCAATTACGCAGTCGGCGACGAGCTATCACGAAACAAAAGTGTTACACTTTTACTCTAAATTTATTGTTTGAGAAAACAGAAGTGGCATTTACATATATACCATTTCTGTAAGCTTTTAATTAAATAATGTCAGTTTTTTTTTTTGATATTTCAGCATTTTCACCTTGTGTTTTATTGACACAACACTAGTTTCTTAAAAACACATTTCTTCACATAAAAAAACAACAAAAATGCATGTTTTTTTACTTCTATTCTTTATAAATGGCACTTTACTTATTTTATCTATTTAAAATCCATAAAAAAGACACAATTATATAAAAATTATATGTTTTTTTTAAATTTAGTAACTAAATTGACGATTGTAGAAAAATATAACAAAAAAAAACGTAAAACTCTGAACCAAGCTATTTTATAAAAATTTTCATTTTATTTTTTAAAAAAATTGTAATGGAACATAAGAAAATCTTACATTTATAAATACACTGTGAGAATTTCATTAACTTTACGTGTTACATAATATTTCAAACTAAATGAAAGAACTATAACTGACTGCCCGACTCTTGAACAAAACAATAATTTTGGGAATAAACAGGCACTTCTATTAATATATTAATCAACGTGGTGCTAATGATGTAAGAGGACAATCTTAGTCAAATATATATGTGACATATCAGTTAATATAAACAATTTTTGTACAGAAGCCAGCTACTGTTGTTAAATAAATATTAATTATGTGTACAGTTACATATATTTAGTTTTCGATATAGTGTTTACACTGAAAAATCTCGGCAAATATTTTTAATCAAATATTGTAGTAAATACGGCAATTAAATTGTAGTGTCTCTTTGAAAGATATGGATGGGTTTATTTTATCATATTATATTTTCCTTATGTAATAGAAACTGAATGTTTTTATAATATTTTGTATAACTAATCTTGCTTAAAGGAGTGTTTTGGCACTAAGTATTTTTTGACTCTTCTACTATATTTAGAGATTTTAAGATTCCATCTGTTTGCTCCGCTGAATATAATCTTTGCGATAAGAAAAAGTATGATTTTAAATAAAATCGTGATTAAAGATCGTAATTTTTGAGATAAAGTTTTTAGTTGTATAAATTTATCAATTATATTCCCTGCGATATCAAAACCTATAAGACACGAAGGAGAAAGAGTTAGAAGTAACTAGTCGCAGTACATATTAAAGCAACAAGAAAAACATTTTTGTTACATATAAAAATTATTACAAACGTGTATTTGTAGATCATTTTATACAATATTAATGCAAATGTATGGCATAATTAAGTTTGTCAATTATCAATTCAGAACTCTGACTTATATTTGAGTGGTGTTTTGTTTAAGCTCTACTTGTATATCAAGACACTCCGTTCTCCTACGTACACCTAATTTTAAAAATATTGAGAATTATGTGCCAATACAGCGTTTTAATTTTGTATTATTGCCAGAGGGAAAAAAATACAAATTAATTATGTTCTTGAGAGAAAATTGAAACAGCAACTACCACTGATCCACAATATAACCTACCTTTTTTAATTATATTAATTAATTATATGGAATATCACGCTCACCATCTAGATACGTGACACTCCAATGTTTTGCGGTTTCGCAGGAACTTTCTTCCACGTACTGGGCAAGTGTGGAATTCAAATGCTACTTTATAAATTGTACTTCCCGTTGACCTACAATATTGGAATTGACATAGAATCCTTCGTTATTCCTCCATATATTTACTTTTGATATGTTTGTTTAACACACATGGTGATTATTGTGGGCAAATTAATTCTAAAGTACATAATATTTAGTTATTTGTTCCAATAAACGGTTGTATTTAAATGTGAATTAATAATGAATTTCATCAAATTTAATGGATTGTTTTTAAGGCTAGTTTGTCTATGGCTTAGTTCCGGATGGTTTCGTGGATGTAACTTTGATCAAAGGTACAGTAGATAATATTGAAACTCTCATTCTCTCTCTTCACGCTGTATCCCGCACGAGGCAGGGTAGGCAGAGGAAACCCGGAAACCTAGTGTAAACACACTCTTTTCCACTTCCGTTCCGCACTTTCCGCCGAATTTGAGACATTGCGTGTTGAGTGGCGGAACTCAACGCCGCGCTTTGCCTTATATTGAAACCAGCCAGTGTTTTAATGAGACAATTTTTATAGAAAAAAAAAATACTAAATTTGAACCAGTGGTGTCTGAAATTACCGTATACCGAATAATCATTCAAATAAAATTTACATGTCTAAAATGTTTTTTTGATTACCTCACCAATAACAAAAATCAAAAATTAATCAGTCATAACAAGAACATTCAATTAAATATATCAAGGAAGACGATAGCAAAATTGGTGGACAAAACTATAACTACAAACAAAATATATTCTATAAAATTGAATAAGTTGACAATATAATGTTGAAACTCGGGGATTCAGCCAATAAAGTGGGTTCATTGGAGCAAGAAATCAGATGCTGATCATTTAGACCCGTCCCAAGGTCGAATCCAATTTACTAAATTAAGCTACAGTTCTAACTTGGCTTTACTTGTATATGACCTAAATATTTCTTTTTTTTTCAGCCTCACGCTTGGGAACTTGGGAACCTAGTGTTAGAACACTTCGTTCCACTTCTATTTCCCACTTTCCGCCGATTTTGAGGCATTTCATGTTGAGTGGCGGAACTAAACGCCGCGTTTTGCCTTTTTACCAGAGAGAAGAAATGAAAACATTAAATTTTTATATTAAAAACATTAATTATTTCACTTCTTCGAGTGGGAATCGAACCCAAAACCTATCGGTTACAGACATAGCCTTGTGCCGCTGCGCCACGACAGGTCTCAGTCTAAATAATTATATTTTATAAATTTCTATTCTCTCTCTGTAGCATATTTATCTCGTCGTACAGAATAAACAGTAAAAAAATAGTGTAGATACTCCGTTTTATTTCTCTTGACCAATTTTAGAAACGTTGCCTATTAGATGACTATAACTTTCGTGTTTTACATAGTATAGTGATACATTATTTTGTGCTTATCAATTTTGTGTTACTGCAATAAGGTATATAAGATACAAGTAGAAAAAAATAAAAAAAAAATGTATGTAGTCAATATGTAAATCTATGCCAGGTTTATATGTTACATAACATAAACTAACATAAGCTCGGCAAGCTGTAGGTTTGTTCCTTACTCGAGGAAATATTTAATATTTGAATTTCATCACTCTGATAACAAAAATAATTCGCTGTGATAAGAAGAAGACGTTGGCTTCCGCCACTCAATTCACAATGCCTTAAATTTAGCGTAAAATGAAGAACGGATAGCGTAAAGTAAAGAACGGAATGGAGTGTCTTAACAAAAGTGTCTCAAGTTCATTCTGACTGTTCTGCCAAGTGCGAGATACAGCGTGTAGCTGACATGATACCTTCTTTTGATCACACCCTTATTAAAGCCTTTTGGGGATCGTAAAGGAGCACTATAAAACATTCTAACGGAACTCGTACAGGAACGCGAAAAAAGGGGTTACATTTCTCTCATGGGACAACTTATACAATTTTTGCAATTATTTACGATTACTTTTACGTATAAAACACGTTTTCAATTAATTAAAGCATTCACATGTACAAACCGACAGTTGGAACAGAGCCAATGAACAATAAAGGACATCTGTTAGAATGATTTTGGAGGCATCGGCCGAAAGGGTTTTTACGTTCAATTTGGCAACTGGGTCTTTGCTGAATGTTCTAAATCTAGATATGTACGTTCAGTTTCAATTAACTTATTGACAGAGCGTGGTGGTGCTATGTCATACAAGTTTCTAAATTACTTCATGGATAGTTCTGTGTGCTCGTTTAAGTTCTGTGATGGTTTGGATTGCCTCTTGAATAAATATTTGTTATTTATAAATCAGCTGCCGCTAATATAACATACATATAAGTTATGACAATCAAACGTACATAGATTTATATATACATATCTGTACTCTTAGCTTCACGTTGTATCCAGCACATGGCAGGGTAGATAGAGGGAATTTGAGAACCCAGTGTTAAGACACTACGTTCCACTTCTATTGATGACTGGCGGAACTCAACGCCGTGCTTTATCTTACATCGGAAATATTGAACCCACAACTTGTCGTTCACAGTCACACGCTTGTGCCGCTGCACCACGACAGGCCTCAATCTGTAAAAAGAATAAATATAGTATTTTTTTTTGTAGCTTCGCTCTCAAATGACCTATTTTTTACTTTGAATTGTAATATAGCCACTAGAGGAAGCGAATTTTTATTTAAATTTTCTAGAAACATTTGCACCATAAATATGTTTTAGGTTTCTGTAAAGGTGAGCCAAATGAACCAAAGACTGAGTACTTCAGCAGAAAATTAGTTTCACCCTCGAGGTTTTTAGCTTTTTAATAGCGAAAGTTAGATAGACATAATTTTAGGGGATGATGATTTTCAGCTTTATTGGCCTGTTACCTAACTAAGTAATGTAGGTAGGGCAGATCATTATTTTCTTATTTCAATAGCATATTCAACTTTAATTATTTTTTTATATATAAAGCAATTGCAAAGCTGTAATGACAACAAACTTGGTGCTTCTATTTCTTTATAATGATATTAACTTGTTTTATGCTCATATCATAACTCAGCTTCTCGCTATATCCCGCGCATAGGAGAGTTGGCAGAAGGAATTTGGGTACCTAGTGTTAAGACACTCCGTTCCACTTCCGTTTCGCTAAATTAGTTATAAGTTTCCACTTTTCGCTAAATTGAGGCATTGTGTGTTGAGTGGCGCAACTCAACGCCGCGCTTTGCCTTTGCTTTGCTTTACCAAAGCGAAGGAGCGAAAACATTATATAATTAATTTGAAAATATTAAATATTTCATTTCCTCGAGTAGGAATTGAACCCACAACCTATTGTTTACAGTCACACGCTTGTGCCGCTGCGCCACGACAGGCACATATAAAACATTAAAAAAAAACTCAAATTTATACGATTAAATACATATTATCTTTTTTTATGAAAAACAACGGGACACTCGATGTTAAATTATCTTTCCACAATACTAGAGGAGCTACAAGTATATCGCTAGCCTTTGAATATAGACAGATGTGCTCTTTTGATACACTGCCGCCGGTAGGTTAATCCATTTTCTTTCCTAAGTATAGAATAACGCTTTAAAAATAGTAAAAAAAGGTTATTTTATCTTTATATGGCGGTTAAAATGTAGAAAGGCCTGCTATATATCAGTTTAGTTAGAAAGAATTTCTGATAAATCCGTACGGGCTCTATGTAAATTAAAAACAAAATATTCAAATAAAATGAAGTAGTTGGCCTTCCAGTAAATAACATTACTTTTTATCTGATTAATGACTATTATAAAATGTTTAACTTTTATCATTTAAAATAAATATACCCACAGAATCATGTCCGTATTGTAATAAGTATAAAAATAAGATTGCATGTTTTGTTTAGTCATCATTAAAAAGTAACAAATATGCAAAATAACTCATGATTATTTTGAATATTTAAAACTAGCTAAGAACCAGTAGAAAAGTAACAAGCACGCTCGGGGCTTCATATATTAACTAAATAAACATTGTTAATGTAGAAAATTCTAAAATGTTAAGTTTGTTCCCCTAGAGAGAGTACTATTCGCTGTAGCTCCTTAATAGTAACCAGGAAGGACATTGTAAGTGGCACCCCGAGATTAAGGCTCTCTCTGTTGTACGTACTAATGAATTGTTGAACTCAACAAGGCTTCGACAGTATGTTTGTAGGTACCTTAATAAGATAGATTCGAGGACGAAATGGATGTTATGTTGAGTAAACTTTACAAAGTAAGTAGTAGTGATTTCAATATCAATATATTACAGAAACCAATGCAAAGTATGTTTAATATAACAAAAGTTTTGTGAACCTACCCGTATTACGGCTAATTCAACTACTTGTATAGATAAAAAGTCATTCACTATGAAGTTGAGAACAAGGTAGTTGTAATCTATTGAAACCCCGATCATTGTGAATTAAAGTTTTTAGTGGCAGCCACCAAGTAAATAGGCGGAAAATTACACGCAGGCCAGTTACCAATAGTAAATATACTTTATTTTATAAATACATTATTCTAAAAAATCCAAGTAAACCCAAAAACAAATTATTTACTTTTACTTCTAAATCAATTTGACTGATTTTTTTACGTTGTAAATTGTTATAAAAACTTAGACATACATTTTAGTGACTGGATAATCGAAGGTATACCGCAATGTACCGCGGGTAATAAACTATATGAACCCAAACTTTCTAAAAGAGAACAATATTTTCTCTAAGATAATTAGATACAAATATATGTAAAATTGTAAACTCTGATAATAAAATAGGTACTTCCTGGGATATAATATGTCAACTGGTAAGTCTAAAACATATAATGAGTCGGTAGAACTGAAAATATGTACTAAATGAATTAATACATATGTATTTCAGAATTATTTTGCAGCAATACCAGCTAAAGTAACTTTTACATTAAAGGTAACTCTTTTTTTTATGGGCAAGACACAGCAAACGAGCGTACGGGTCACCTGATGGTAAGTGATCACCGAACTACAGGAGTGTTACCGGTCCTTAAAGTGGATGGGGCCCGACATTACACAATGCGAAACGCAATGGCCGAAGTCACTACTTAACGCCGGTTTTAAATCCGGTCTAGTCTGCCATACGTGTTGCCACTGATGATAACATGACTCTCCCTCGCGTACTTTAGTCGCCTCTTACGACACCATCAGCACCAAGGTGATCCTAATCTAAGCCGGAATCACACGGCTAAAGGTATTATATTCTCTATCAGGTACTGTTTAATTATTGCAATGTCTAACTAACCAACATACCAATAGTTTAAGGATTGTACAAAAGTTAACAGTCTCAGTGTAAAAAAGGGTATACTTACCTGTTGAGTTGCTAAGCTCTACTACTTCTCATATATATCATCACACTACCTCTTAATTACCTATTATATGTGAAAACGTTGTGACAAAACCATTTTCCCGACCTTATATATACTTCTTATAAAAACATTGTTTTAGAATGAAAAAAATAGTCACAGTAACTATTAACTAATATTAGCATTGCCATTTACTATGCAGGTCTACAACAGATGCTGGAGGCCTCCTTAAATACATTGGTAACGCTTGAGAAAACTCTCAGATTTCAATCAGAATGCTATGTGATTTCAAAGGCCTTTGACTGAGTAGATTTATACAGGTTATTGCTAAAGTCGTTATGGAATCAGAGGTAGTGCTACAAATAAATGTGCAGGTACAAATAAATGAGCACGAGCACTACCTCTAGTTAAAGTGTATAGTATTTTTTTCAGGTAATCGAAAGGCATTATGTATCGAAGCCGAACTAAAATGTTTTTAAAATGTCGAATCAAGTAACAAAACAATATATTAAATAACCAACTTCCCCTACATATACAACGTAAAATTTATATTATTACAATAACATAGTATGTACTTAACAAGTTCAGAAGTCTTATACAAACATTAAATTTTCGTTAAACTACGACGTACGTTCGAGGAAGTTGAATTCGTAACCTTAACTTATATATTTACATTTCATTATAACATGCTACGTCTAAATTTGAATAAAGTGATAGCTGTGGGGTTAATAGAGTTATTTCAACTTACTTCGAAGAAATTAATTTAAGTAGTCTTCCGACTACTTAGTAGTAGAGAAGATTTAGTACTAGAACATTTTGTACGTGATGAATTGCAGAATTTTACGCTTACCCCCTCGTCTATCAAAGAGAAGTTCTAAGAAAATTTTATTGTAATCATTTATTTTTAACAAATCTTCTACCTAGCTTCTAGTTTTACGCTGTATTCCGAACGTAGCGGGGCTGGCAGAGAGAACTTGGGTACTTACATAAATTCAAATTCAAATGATTTTTTTTAATTCCAAATAAGAAGTTACAAGCCTCGTTTTTTGAACGTTAAACAATTTACCACCAGTTCACTAAAGTTACTGCCGCAGACCTGAGAAAAACTGGCGTAAGAAACTCAGCGGGACATGTCTTTTTTTATCAAAAATTTTACATCATATGTATAATTATGTGACAATGACACATTTGAAATAGACTGAAGCGAGCATTTCATTCCCAAGACGAGTTATCATTTATAAAATCGTTAATATGGTAATAACCTTTAACACACAAACGTCTTTTCACCATTTTTTTTAAATTGTGAAATCGAAAATTCTCGGACGTTTTCTGGGATCTTATTGTAAAAGCGTACACCCTGACCTATAAAAGAATTACGGACTCGATGCAATCGAGTCATAGGTGCACTAAGATTAAACTCATTTCTAGTATTAATATTATGTATGTCCCCGATTTTGTAAATTAAATTCATTGATATTTTTCTTAACATACATAATATTTTTAAAAATGTATTGCGATGCAACGGTCATTATATTAATTTCTTTAAATTTTTCCGTTAAAGAGTCATCATAGTATTAAGACTCCGTTCTCATTTCATCACTTCTGGTTTCAATGACATGTGAAATGGTGAAACTCATTGCCGTTAATAAATAGTGATATGTTAAATATTTGTGGAAGTCTCTCGCCCATTAAATTTGCTATCCTCCGTCTTACAGCATTAGAACGATATCTACATATAAAAAATATTTTAATGTACCAAAGTCAATAAGTTTATTTTCTAATATAATCATGTTTTATACACGAATTAAAAATAAATTGTTTGTTTTGATGTTACTTCATGGAAACTTACAAAGGCGTGTATCTTATGACGCATGGTCTACGTATTATATTTGACTGTGGAATTTTATATAATTCATAATAGCTGTATGTGCGTGTTGTGATACTTTATTTTAGAACAGAAATATTTAAGATTTTCTTTTTAATTTTATGCTGCATGTATTTCGCAAATGGCAGAGTAGGCAGAGGGAATTTAGGAACCTAGTGTTAGACTCTTCTCCACTCTCTTCCCCACTTTTCGCCGAATTTAAGACATTGAGTGTTGTATTGCGGAACTTAACACCGCACTTTTCGTTTGACCAGCGTTATGAAATGAACAATTATTTATTAAAAAATAAGCTATTTCTAATTTAAAGTTAGCAATTTTTGTACTTCCCGTTGTCCTACAATCTTAAAATCAGTACCTAATCCTCAGTAAAACAATATGATCGTTTATATCCTACTCTAGAAAGATACTTAGATCTATAGGATATCTTTGTCTACCTGCTAAATGCAGAGTACATGTGAAGCAAAAAATATAATATTTACTTTATAGATTGCTATACTGCTGGTAAAGATGGCATCAATCGTAAATTGTTAATTGTACCATTAAAAATGTTAGCGTTGATGATCTCACATATTTTTAATTTTGTCCTTTTTGCTAACTTCTTTCCGTGAGTGGCGCATAGCTTTTCTCAATATCGTCCTATCACCATCTTTCCTTTCCTATCAAAGGTCTTGGAACGTATTTTCTCTCAACAATTGAACTGATACTTTTTAGAAAACCGTATTTTGTTTGACTTCAAATCTGGATTTAGAAGTGGACATGGCACCATCACTTGTATTTCTCTAATCTCGACATTGTCTTTTTTCCACTTCTGTTCTCCGTTTTCATTAATTCTATTTCCCAATCTTTATTCTCATTTCTCCATCTATACGCTAATAACTTACAGATTTACCTAACTACACCACCGAGTGATGTGGGAGAATCCATACGTAAAATTAACGAGAATTTAAAAAATATTTGTAGGTGGAGTAAGTCTCATGGCCTCACCACAAATCCTGGCTAGTAATAGGAAGCAACTAAAAAAATAGATACTGATTGCCTTCCTTCTATACAGCTTGATGGCATTTATTTAGATATCAGTACATATATCAAGAACTGTGGGATTATTTTAGACAACTTCTTGGATACACTTGGATACACTGCACACACACACAGATAGCGGAGTTCTCCTACCTGTTAAAACTAAAACTACTGTAGCTCACTACTGCTGCTGATTTTAGATTATTCTGGCGCATGTTACCTACCTATATGAGGCCTGTCGTGGCGCAGCGGCACAAGAGTGTGACTGTAACCGACAGGTTCTGGGTTTGATCCCCGGTCGAGGAAATGAAATATTTCATATTTTCAATTTAAATATTTAATGTTTCATTTCTTCGCTCTGGTAATAAGGCAAAGCGCGGCGTTGAGTTCCGCCACTCTACACGCAATGCCTTAAATTCGGCGGAAAGTGCGGAATGGAAGTGGAACGGAGTGTCATAACACTAGGTTTCACTTCCGTTCCCTCTGCCTACCCTGCCTAGTGCGGGATACAGCGTGAAGCTGGAAAAAAATGTTACCTATATTTATCTGAGGAACAATTTAAAGACTCGAGCGGTTACAAAATCTATGAATTTTAATTGAAACATTTTTAAACGGATTAATCGGGTAAATTGGTTTTTTGTTTAGAAACCTGACGTTTCGAACACCTTACAGTATTTCGTGGTCACAGGTAGACTGGGTATTCTAACAATCGCGAAAATCAAAGAAATTATTAAAATCTATTCATATGATTTTTCTATGGACGTCGTAACTAACTCGACAATTTTTCTGACATCAACTAGAATAGCTATTTGACGTCGCCATAAATTCCATATGCTCACACTCCTCTATTCAAATCTTTATAATACTCTCCCTTCTTCATATTTAAAAGATCGTCTTCTGGGTTTCTAACTGACACTCTAAAATTATTGAATTCAATGAATTATAAACTATGTCACTGTCAAATTTTATTTTATTTAGTTTAGTAGTATTTGCATACAAGTGGTACAAAAATATAATAAATTTTCACAGGCTTTCATTTTTTAATATTAGCTTGTTTCCATACACAATTTCCTTTATACCTTCCTTCGTGAAAAAAGGTCAATTTTACAGCGAAGGCAGTGGCGCTTTCGTTTTTTAAAGTTTTCAATTTAAATTCAAATTGTGAATGGAAGCGTAATTAACTTCGCAGCACTGATTGAGATTTCAATATTCTAAAAATTAATATTCATAGACTAAGACGAATAGCCTTTATATTGCAGATCTAATATTATTTATTATGTCATATTAGTTGCACGCTGTATCCCGTAACAGCGGGGAAAATAAAGTAAAGTAACTGCATTTCCTACTTTTCGTTGAAAACTTCAAACACAGAATCTTAAGTAGCGCAACTCAACGCCGCCCATTTAAAAAAAAACATTAACGTGGACCAATAATACGTACGTTCTTAAAGTATTAAAATCCAAATCAAAATATTATTTATTCCATTAGGTCATTACAAACACTATTGAATCGTTTCATAGAAGTGTCTGTAGTGTCAGTCCTACAGGAAGCTACCACCGGCTCGGAAGGCGATTTTGCTGAGAAGACCCGGCACAAAACTCAACAGTTGCTGAGTAAGTACCAACAGCATTTAATCTGACGCATTCTTATCATGGTAATATTCTTGAACTGAATAATATGCTTTACCTAACAATATATTTTAATTCTGGGTTCGATCCCCAGTCGAGGAAATGAAATATTTAATATTTTCAATTTAAATATTTAATGTTTCATTTCTTCGCTCTGGTAATAAGGCAAAGCGCGGCGTTGAGTTCCGCCACTCAACACGCAATGCCTCAAATTCGGCGGAAAGTGGGGAACGGAAGTGGAACGGAGTGTCATAACACTAGGTTTCACTTTCGTTCCCTCTGTCTACCCTGCCTAGTGCGGGATACAGCGTGAAGCTGAAAAAAAAAAAAAAAAAAAATATTACTCAGCAACAAAGAACTTTAAATATTAAGTGTCTTACAATGTCTACTGGAGTTCGATAAAACTTATGGCTTAAAGATTCAGGCCCCGTTACGTTCAAATTTATTTACGTCTCAAATATTTTTGGAATTATTAAATATGCTTAAAATCTTTTTGTTATTATAAATTTTCTTTACGTACGAGTACTTCAAATACATATTATAGTAAAACAAAAATGAATAGTATGTATTTATTTATTTCCAAGAAAATAAGCAAACTAAACAACGTAAATACAAAACAAAAAGATCCTTACAAAAATAAAATGTACTGGTTTTATTTATATTTTTGCTATGAAAAGTGCTCTTTTTGTAGTCAAATAATAGAAATGTATTTATTTACTTTTTTATATCCATTGTGCGCGTCACTTGATGGTGAGTGATCCCTGCTGCCGACAGCCTCTTGTAACACCAAAGCAACTAGAGGTACGTTGTAGGCCTTTAAGGTGGAGATAGATTAATAAAATTGAGTAGAACGTAGTGTCTTAACACTAGGTTCCCAAGTTCCCTCTGCCTACCTTGCCATGTGCGGGATACAGCGTGAAGCTGAGTATGAGTAAAGCAAATTCACGAAAAAGCTTAGTCTATATATACATATAGACTCTAAGGTTTTTTTTAACGCCCAGGACCTGGCTGCCTTGCATGTGGGACAGCCTTTAAAGTATTTGAGACATCATTTACTAAACACCATCACTTACTGCTTTCATCAACCATCGCCCGTATTTCCATTTATTTCAACCCTTTTTTCAACAGAAATCGGACGAAACATAAATTATAGCAAAAAATGTTCCATTCAACTCATTACTGTGATCTATCCTCAATTAGAGTCATTTACATTACTCGCCTCATTTCCAAATTGAACCCTAAAATGGGACGAGGGTTAAGCGTTGATTTTTCGTAAATGTTTTTTTTATTACAGCCTTTTTATTACCCTCTTCTGTTTCTTTTAGGTGTTATTACATACTTGAGTTTATGTTGTTTATTCTTCACGCCCATAAAATTTATGGATTTTATGTAAAAAAAAATGATTGAGGCCTGTCTTGGAGCTGAGGCTCAAGGGGAGAGGTTATGGGTTCGAATTCCACTCAAGGACATTAAATATTGAATATTTTCTTTTATTCTACTTCACTCTAATAAACAAAACAAATGGCAATAAACTACGCCCTTGAACATGCAACACTTAAAATTGAGCGAAAATTCGTCAATGAAAGTGGGAATGGAGATCCTTAGCTTTAGGTTTCCATTCCTGTCTGCCTCTGTGTGAAGCAAAAACAAAAAATCAAGTGTTTCCCAGTATATCAGACATCACTTAGCATGTAAGGTCTCAAAAAAATTAGGCGTAAAGTGAAAAAATGTGAAACTATGCTACTATATATATGTTTGTTGAGGTTAACTTATCAATAATTACTCCAATTTACCTGTTCTTGAAAACATTAAATATTTCAAACTATATTCTACACACAAATTCGTACATTTCAAATCTGGCAATTAATTCAATTCAACTGATTGAGCAACCGCTAATTTACATGATGATCGTTTAGGCATAACCATACCCTGTATTCGGATAGCTTTAATAATTCACTAGCATTGCTACCTCGATTTCAAAGTTCAGAATATTTTGAAACGTTCGAAACTAGATCTAAATTGTGTTATGAAGTTTGGTAACTATTACTTTGGTTTATAGGAACGTGTATTTTAGTTGTTTCTGTTTGTAAGTAAAAATAATGTAGGAGAAATGTGGAATTCTCAAAGCGGTACATGCAAAATTTGGTTTTGATTGATGGACAATTGAATACAACTTTAATGCATTGTTTTTTTTTTTTTTTTTTTTTTTTTCAGCTTCCCGCACTAGGCAGGGTAGGCAGAGGGAACGGAAGTGAAACCTAGTGTTATGACACTCCGTTCCACTTCCGTTCCCCACTTTCCGCCGAATTTGAGGCATTGCGTGTTGAGTGGCGGAACTCAACGCCGCGCTTTGCCTTATTACTATTAATGCATTGTAAAAATTCAAAGGACAATAATCAGTTTCACATTACATTTTGCCTATAGTATTAAAGGCAGAGGGAACCTTGTATGAAGACAATATTATTTCAGAGAAAACATTGGCTAATTTAATTTTAATTAGTTATCCCTTGGCTGCTTAACAAAGGAGTCATTTTCTACTCAACATTTTTCTTTACGAATAAGAAATTTTTACATAAAATTGTCGCCATAACTTGTTTTTATATTTATTTTTAATATAGAAGGCAAGAAATAGAAAATGTAACTTAAAACACGAGTTTCCGTATGTTGTCTGTTCAATTTTCGACTTTTTTTGTCTTTTTTTGATTTTTTTTGTCTTTTTTTGTCTATGCCTAAAGCAATACGAGGCAATGCCAAAGCAATACGAGGTGGTATAAAATTACAAATACATTATTTAAGTTAACTTAACTCATTATATTATAAATGTATTATTCATGGAGTACCATTATCAACGGATCAATGGGGGCCTATAATTAGAGACAGTTTCTATATATGTCATACCCATAAATTCAGGTTCAGCAGATATTTGGGAATTTACGGTTTGTTTGACAATGATTATATTTTGAAAACAAAAATTAAAATACAGCGTGTCTATTGGATCTGTGTTCATAATTTTTAGTCAATATATCTTTATAGACGGCTTTTAGTACTAAATTAAAAGGAAAATTAATCACTCCTCCAATAAATCAAAAGATGTAAAGACATCCAAGATTATAGCGACAATTTAAGATCCCTAACAGAAATATACCAAATATTGATTATTATATAGATCAAAGGTTGCACATAACTTTGTAGCTTAATGCTTTTTCACGTATAAAAGTAACAGCTGAGATAATTTCATGAAAAGACAATACCCGTTTTTACTCTTTTTGTATGATATCCGTCGGCTAATTAAAATAATATTTCTTGTTGACTTAGACAGAAAATTTGAACCAGGACTAAGAACTTTTGAAAAAAATAAAGGAGAATATTCAAAAGTTTGTGATAATTTTATGCTAACATTATGCACAGGGGCCTATAGGGAATAAATTAAAATCTGTCCAATTGTATATTTTTCTTACACCCAATGACGTGTAATCTGAGTGATAATGGTAACAAACTCTCATTGAGTGACTCTGATTCAAACTTGACTTGATTAATTATTTATTAAACTTTTTAATTATTACCATTTTTAATTTTTTACAAAGTTTTTATTTTACATACATTTTATTATGCTCAGCTTCACGCTGTATCCCGCATATGGCGGGGTAGGCAGAGGGAACTTGGAAACCTAGTGTTAATACACTCCGTTCCACTTTCATTCCCCACTTTCCGCCTAATTTGAGGCATGGCATGTTGAGTGGCCGCATTTTGCCTTGTACCAGAGCGAAGTAAGGAAAATACTAAATATATAAATTGAAAATATTAAATATTTCATTTCCTCGAGTGGGGATCGAACCCAAAACCTGTCTGTTGCAGTCATACGCTTCTGCCGCTGCGCCACTACCGGCCTCATTTACATTTTATTATATACAATTTTTTTAAATTATATATATACAGAAATTTAAAGGCAGTTAATGCTTTTTGACTTATTTAATATAAGGAAAACTATATAAAATATAAAATACATTATATCAGCTAGATTCACACCAAAGTGTCCTCTTCTGTAGCTCTCCCTATCGTTTTATTGTGGTAAATTTCCTCCATTTCTAGTCCTGTAACGCCTGTAAAAGAGATCAATTATATATAATATTTGGATACAAAACTTTTGATCGTGTATATAAGATAGTTAGTTGAATGTTAAACGTTTTTGGACTTGATGTTTCAAAACACTTGCAGCAAATTTGAAGATCAATCCCTACCAAAGGCTAAGATACTGTCAGCTTATTTTCCTTGAATCTAGGAAACTACGCGGTTAACGGTACTTTGATATAATAATTAAGTCAACTGACAGAAGACGGATGAAGAAAGAGTTTAAAAGACGGATTTTCAAAACGATTCATACTAAACGCTATGTCACTTTGTTTTATGTTTGCGCATTTGTACGTGCTTATATTTGCAGCGAAAGAACCAGTGGAATAGATAAAAGTTAAGTAATTTTACTGCAGGTTTTTCTATTGTATATATATATATATATATATATATATATATATATATATATATATATATATATATATATATATATATATATATATATATATATATATATATATATATATACATATATATACATATATATATATATATATATATATATATATATATATATATATATATATATATATATATATATATATATATATATGTGTGTGGGTATGTCTGTGAATGATAATATTCTTAAAATCCAAGTAATAATTATGTGTAAATGTAACATTCAAGTTACATACAAGTACAAGGTAAGCAGTATGTTTTTATAGTACAAGGGAGTATTTTTTAACATTTCAAAAATAATAATGTTAGAAATAATCCGATGTGAAAATATAATTTGACACATGCTTCAATATGATTTGGAGATACTGAATTTTGAGCGGGATAATGAAAACGGTCGTTGATGTTTGATGCCCACTACACTACAGTAAGCTACACGGTGTATTCCGCACATTGCAGAGTAGGCAGAGGGAACTCGGAAACCTAGTGTTACTTTTAAACTTTCGGTTTTATTCTCCACTTTCAGCCAAATTTGAGGCTTTGCGTGTTGAATGGCGGAACTCAACGCCGCGATTTACCTTGTTACCAAAGCGAAGAAATGAGAGTATTAAATATATATATTTCATTTGAAAATATTAAATATGTCACTTCTTCAAGTGGTGATCGAACCCATAACCTGTAGCTTACAATAACGCGCTTGTGCTCCTGCGCCACAACAGGCCTAATAGTCAGACTCTCCACTAATGTAATACATATGTAAATTTTATAAATAAAATTTGAATGTACCATTTATATAACCAAACTTCTTAGTATTACATCTATCCCAGTCCTGGCGTTCACTGCTACTGAACACGCTGTATATTATGTTACATATTATATAAAAACATGCGATCGTGAAGAAAATTATTTTCCATCGAATTATATCTATCTGAAAATATAAAATAATAAATAGTAAAAAAAATAAACTTTGATACACATAATCATTTGGAAAACTATTATTAAGACACTAAGTTTCTCATTTTCTGCTGTATTTTTTGTTATTTCGTGTTGAGTCATTAAAATTGTAACTCCACACTGCGTTTTGTTTTTTCAGAGCGAGGATTTTCTCGCTTAAAATAAATTCTCCAATATAGAACACACAATCTTTGACGCCGAACTCTAACTAATATAAAATATACGTTTTATATTGGTTTAAAAATATATATTTTATATTAGTTAAAAAATATATTTTATATTAGTTAAAATGCGCCGTATTTTGAATATGAAATAAACATTTTATTCTTTATTTGGGATTTGAATCTACATATTATTTTAGATTTAGAGATTTTTTTTTTTTATGGAAAAGACGGCAAACGAGCGTACGGGTCACCAGATGGTAAGTGATCACCGTCGCCCACGGCCCCGAGTAACTCCAGAGGAGCTACAGGAGCGTTGCCGGCATTACCTAATGCGAAACGCAGTGGCCAAAGCCACTACTTAACGCCGGTCTTAAATGCCGGGGGTGGTAATAATCCGGTCGAGTCTGCCCATGCGTGTTGCCATTACTGGCAACGTGACTCTACCACACGCACTTTAGTCGCCTCTTACGACACCACCAGTACCAGGGTGATTCTATTCTAAGCCGGAATCACACGGCAGAAACGGTAATATCAACGTTGTCAATATCAACGTAATCTTTTTTTTTTTAAATTTGAATATCTTTATCAAATATTACTTCCATTGACAATATAATAAATTAGTTGACATAACTTTTTATAGTAGAATATTTTCGAATTTTTTTGGAAGAGGCCATCCTGACATAAAAAGTCAGCAATATCTGGCTATAAACGTAAGGGGTGCTAGTTTTGATTTCCACTAGGGGACACGGCGTTGTGTTTGACCTATCAACACGAATTGTTACGATAACTGTCGCAAAATTGAGGAACGGAGTTTTGTAATATTAAATTCTCACTGTGAAAAGCCTGTCGTGGCGCAGCGGCACAAGAGTGTGACTGTGACCGACAGGATCTGGGTTCGATCCCCAGTCGAGGAGACGAAATAGTTAATATTTTCAATTTAAATATTTAATGTTTCATTTCTTCGCTCTGGTAATAAGGCAAAGCGCGGCGTTGAGTTCCGCCACTCAACACGCAATGCCTCAAATTCGGCGGAAAGTGGGGAACGGAAGTGGAACGGAGTGTCTTAACACTAGGTTCCCGGGTTCTCTCTGCCTACCCTGCCTCGTGCGGGATACAGCGTGACGCTGAAAAAATAAATAAATAAATTCTCACTGCATATTGTGCTGAATGCGCAATACCAACAGCCTAAAACATGAACATATTTAATAAAATTCCACGTGTAATCAATGTAAAAAGAATTTCCTCTAAAACATTTTTTAATTTAGAGTCGACATCCGCCTCTTGGATCTATTGAAGTGTTCAAATTGTTATAATTAAATAACTAAACTGGATTTACTTTTAGTCGAGCGTTAAGCTTTGTATTAGCATTGTTAAATAAATTTTAATTCCACAGTAGGTAGTATTTTATCGTTTTGATTTATGAAAATAGCTTTCTTCTTTTTCGTCTTAGCCATATCCTTTGAAGAAGAGGTAGTATCGTAGATAGGTTAATATGTTACCTCTTATTTATATAATAAATTGCCTCCATTGGTAATATTAATTTTCTTATTCTCGTTACAGTAACGATTGTCTTGAATATATAGAGAAAATTTAAAAATCTGATGATTTGTAACACTAGGTTTCCTCTACCTACCTCCTTGCAATAAAAGTATATATGTAAAATGACACGTTTCGTTATCGTTTAATTGTTAAACAATCAGTATGCTTGATGGTTAGTTAATCTCAACGTTTAAGTCAATAGATTCAAATTAATTATCTTTCAAGTTCAATTATATATGTGTATATTTTTCAACAGTAATGTTAATATCAAAAATAGTTTTAAGCTCTAGTCTACAATTTCATTATTTTTTATTTATATTACTTACTATTTCGTCATTGATAACTAGCCCAGTGAACAAAGGTACTAAGGCTCCTACAATATTTGCTACAGCACTAGTTAATGTTAGCAAAGTTCCTGAAAAATTCTGGGTCATATCCTTGTGATTTTCCTGAAATAAGATAATATTTCTTTATGTTCAAGTAATGGTATATATGTATTATTTTAGTACCAAGATAGTCTAGATGCTATATATAAATTTCAACTCATTAACTGACTAAGCTTTACGCTTGTTCCTGCACATGGCAGGGTAGGCAGAGGGAACTTGGGAACCTAGGGTAAAGACACTCCGTTCCACTTACATTCCCCACTTTCCACCGAATTTGAGGCATTGCATTTTGAGTGGCGGAACTCAACGCCGCGTTTGCCTTGTACCAGAGCTAAGAAATGAAAAAAAAATAATATTTAAATTGAAAATATTAATTATTTTAAAAAATAAATATTATTATTATTATTTTTTTTTATCTTTATTTATTTAGGGACTTTTTAAGTTAATAAGGTACAAAAATGTCAGTCCCATCGTTCCCTCAAAACAATCTACGCATCCTCAAAATAAATATTAATTTTTCCTAAAGGTGTTAATAGCACCTTCGATCCGTATTGAATAAGACCACAAAATGCTTTTACGGTTTTGCAAAGGTAACCTAGGACTAGGCTATTTTATTTCTAACTTTTCAATTAATTTCGATGGATCTCAACGCTGCCTTCTTCCTATCCGACCAGTAAAATTACATTTATTTTAAGGCAGCTCATGAGCAGTGAAACTTGTGAGTTTGATTCTCATTTGGAAAAAAGGAAAGAAATTAAATTCCACTAACTCACAAGTTCCACTATTCATGAGCTGCCTTAAAATAAATTATCAATTATCTTATAAAAAATATATATTAAATATATTTATATATATTTTGTACGACGTTCAGTCCCTCATCTGCAAATCAAAGACTAGATAGATGTGGTTAGCAGGTTCGCAACTGAAGTTAAAAAATAACTCTTTGAAACGTACCAAAAATCCTGAAAACTGTAGACCAAGAAGGCCTAGCGTTCCCATTAATATAAACATCCCTAGTGGATTCCAGGTGTTGATGAAATGAGGGAGCATCATTAAGCCTATTACAATCCCAAAAGTAGCTGGAAACAGACAGACAGGTAAATTATATTGTCATTACATTAATTATTCATAATCTTAATTGTGGTCTCGAAAGTGACTGGTTGATGAAACTTGGAAAATACATTGAAGTACGTGAGAGAATTGTTTATGTGTTTATGAGAATTGTGGCTTCTGTTTCTACTTAACAGCAGTGATTTAAGGATTGGTGTATAACAGAGTTCTCTTTTAATTTTCTTTAATAATTGGTAAGTGTATACAAGAAAATTGTCTTGGCCCAAGACCATAAGTGTACCCGATGGTTTTTTAAGTTCAATTCGTAATCAAGGTAATTAAATATTTTCTAATTTCTATGTCACTCAACACTCAAAACCGCCATTCCAGTGTAAAATAGGGAATGACAGTGTTTTAATGGGAATGGTTTGTCTTAACACTGGTACACAGGTTTACTGTTGCGTAAATAGAGGTGATATGACTGTAAGCGTGATAGTTATGAGTTCTATTTACATTGAAGATAATGAATAAATTTTCTTGCCCTGGAAAAGAGATAAAGCACAGCGTTGCCATCCACTACTTAACACAGTATATTGAAACTTTTAAGAAAATTGGGGAACAAAATGTCTGAAACATGGATCTCCTCTGCCTTTCCTGTTATTTGAGTGAAAAGAGCCATACAACAGTCATATAAATTTTAAAATATACATATATTACCTATCCCATTGACAATTCTCCTAAAGTATTTTCCGTCAAACAGAATGCTAGTAAGGCCAATGTTGTGCACAAATTCAATAGCTGGTGCCGTAAATATATGTACACTCCAGAAGCATATGAATGGTAGTGATGACAGCCAACTACTCTGAAATAAGAATTATTACACTATCTTTAATCCATTTATTCCAGATGATCGCATCTGTGTTTATTTTACTGGTGTAGCCCATAAGGTAAAATATTTTAAGGCCATGCCCAAAATAAAATGCTGAAGATTCCTCAGATTTTAGATGTATAATTATTATTTTTGTTAATTATCATTATTCATACTGAGATACTCGTATATGTGATGCGTGAGGCTGTTATAAATAAACACCAATGACTTAAACATCCACTGTTACAAGACTTCTACTAAATGTTGCCAATCTGTCAATTTGATCTTAACTTTTTAACGATATTTTTACTGTTCATTTTATTTGAAAAAAAAAAGCACTTGTAGCTTTTTGGCGTAGTCTAATCATGCGACACGACTGTCACAATTAGGCTGCTACGTTGTTTTATCAAACTATGGTTACATTCCACATATAAGCAGGATATGTGGAGAAAACTTAGTGTTAGGAGACTTCTTTCTCACTTTTCACACAATTTTTAAAATATGCATGTTTAGTTGTAACAAAACTTTTTCTATCTATTTGTGGGAGGGACGCTAGTTATATTTACCTTTCTGATAGAATTTGTAATTAACAGGAATGATGGTATTTCGACTAAAAAGAAAACAAATACAACGTTGGCCGCTGCACGTGTAAAAGCGATCGCCCAAAATTGCTTCGTTCGAATAATGTGACGCCATGGATTTTTAAATTCTTTCTATAAATTAAAAAGAAACAAAAGTGATTATATGCCTTTAAATAGATAAATAGATAAATCGTCGCGTCGAGTCACAAGCGACCGTAAACTCGATAGAGTGGGTGTGGAGGTACTACGTGTGCCACTTTCCGCCGAATTCTTGAGTCATTGAGTGGTGGACCGCAACACTATCTTTCTAGGTCTTTCCATTTATTGGCTGTCACAGTCGCTAGGTTGCTAAGCCGAACTGGTATTGAAACAATTCACAAACATGCCATACTATTACAATATATACAAATAAATCAAATTGAAACCAATCATGGAAAATATTCAAATTCATTTTTTTTTATTTATAATCCTTTTGAATCATCTAAAATACAAAAAGCCATCGACTCTAAATGTAATTCTACAAAAGAATCCCTAAGGAAGTCAGCAATTGTTTTTATTTTTATTGTAATTCTATTCAAGTTAAAAATAATATATATTAGCTATTCTTTATGGAATTAAAGTCATAATAATTTTAAAATTTTAATCATTTTATTGTTGGAATATATTTTTTGTAGCTACAATTGTTGTGGCATAAGTAAGGAGGTTATCGTGGCGCAACGGAACAGAATTTGACTCGCACAACGCGATAATTGTAGATTTGGTTTTCATTCAACAGAATTAATTTTTGACATTCGCTGATTTTTATTACAAATACCCAATAACACATAATATCTCGAAGATTAGGCATTAATACCACTTTATGTCCCGTTCTATTCCTTCAGTTTCCAGAACAGAATGTCTTAATATTAATTCAAATAACAAACGTTACAAATTTTAAAACACATTTGTCAAAATATTTTTTTATACCTTTTTATAGCTCGATAAGGCTTCTTTAATCAAATCTTTTTCACAATCACCGATGGCTTGATGATTATCCGGGGTGCTCGCAGTGAATAGCGCCCATATTGCAGCTAGGGATAAAGTCATCATAGCTTGAGAATAACATATAAGTTCCCAACCTAGTTGGGTCTCAGAGAGAAGACCAGACACCGGAAAAGCTATGATAATGCCAAGAAGAATTCCTTAAAAAAAATAAAGCTTTCATAATTTTTTTTATTAATATATAAGAAGATAAAAATACAATATTTTATTAAATAATATCGATAATAAGCAAGTAAGTATAAATAGAAAAAGTAATAGATTATGATTATGTTTGAAAAAATGTGACGCAGCTTTAGAATCGCGCCACCGTAAACGCGACGTTGGTATGTTCCGATTCAGGGAAATGACATACTTAATATCTTTATTTCCTCACACCCAACGGGGTACGAAACGGAGCGATATTTTTAAAGGAAACGGAATGTCTCAATTCTAGGCTCCTAGAAGCCCTCTGCCTTGCCTTGTCCAAGATACAGAGTGAAGCTTAATAAAATTGCATATTTACTTTCTTTTTTTAGCTTCACGCTGTATCCCGTACGAGGCAGGGTAGGCAGAGAGAACCCGGGAACCTAATGTTAAGACACTCTGTTCCCCTCCGTTCCCCATTTTCCGCCGAATTTTGAGGCATTGCGGGTTGAGTGGCGAAACTCAACGCCGCGCTTTGTCTTGTACCAAAGCGAACAAATGAAACATTAAATATTTAAATTGAAAATATTAAATATTTCATTTCCTTGAGTGGGGATCTAACCCACAACCTGTTGGTTACAGTCTCACGCTTGTGCCGCTGCCCCACGACAGGCCTCAATTTTACACGAACATTAAAAGTAAAAGTAAGGTAATACCTCCTTGTATTATTGAACTACAAATCTTCCTCTCGTTCAGTGGCAACCACCTTGAAATAAGGTGCTGATTGATTGGAGATAGACAAACCTGAGTCATGCCCAATATGAATTCTGCGTTACATAGTGCTATCCATCCACCCTATAAAAAAAATTCTATTATAGTAAACTAGCAACCTTGCTCATCTTCTGGTTCGGTTTTAAAAACTTATAAGCTAAGTTTCTGCATTCACTACTTCATAGTTTCGTTCACGTATTGTCTGTCCCACAACAACGGGAGCTTTATATATACATATATAACGTATATATTAAATTATGTTGTGGTGAGATAGAAAATATTAAAATATATTAAGATTCATTGCCACTTCCACCTCGTGGAAAGTGATCCTATAGAAACAAAGCTTCTACTCTAATAGCTTTTAAACTGGCGTAGTTGCCTACGAACGAAGTCCTTATCTTATACAATATTTAAAATAAAGTAAAAAAAAAATCATTAATAAGTGGTAAGAGAGGAAGGGGGAGACCTCGATTGACTTTCGAAAACACAGTATCTATGATACTGGAGGATCACGTAAAAAGGCATGAGAACCACTCACAATGAAGAGGTTAATGACAGTAGACGAGGTGAAAGAGAAAGGCCGAGATTGGCTTGAGTTTAAAAAAATTGAAGAAGATAGTCTTGCCACATGTTAAGGAGAGTTATATGCTGAGTATCAGTGTTTTAATCTTTTTGAAATGTGTAACCGAATTATCATTCTATTTTACTACCTTATTAACAATTGTTGGCATAGCAGCAGCGAGCCCTCCATTAATTAATAAAACAGCACTTATTACAAATTTATCTCCTAGTGTTTTCAAATAAATTTCGGCTGGCAAAAATGTTAAAGCGTATCCAAATAAGTATGACGAGAACAACGTTCCTTGAATTCTGCTATCCCAGTTGTGTATCTGGAAATTGTAAAAAATATATTAGCCCTAAGAAAGAAAAGAAGATATAGAAGTAAAGAAGCTGATTGGAATGTCTTGATTTTTTCCTCAAAGATTCATTATTTTCATTTCTCCGTTCTGATAGCAAGAAGCGCATCATTAAGTTCTATCACTCCAGTGGTAATGTTTTAAAAAGTCAACGGAAAGTTAAAGTGATTCGGTCAACTTTTTGATAGCTGACCGAATCACTTTAACTTTCCGTTGATATGCTTAATATATGGTAAACCTAAAGATAAATAATATTGATATAATGATTGAATGAAGGAAACTTGTAACACGGAAAAAGATAATATAAAAAGAACATTTTGATGTGATAATCATGTCATTACAGCATGTTCAAATGAATGTGATCATGTAAGAATTTCGACGGAGCTTGGTGAGAACGTTAGTTGGTCAGAGCGCTTGGACGGTTTTCAAGAGGCGCGGGTTCTAATCCCGCTTTGTTCAAAATTTTTATACGCTTTTTAAATTTAAATTTAAGTTTAGTATTGAGTGTGATTATTTGAACTACGAAGACAGCATTGTTATATATAATAACATTGTTATATATAATACGTACATCTATATACCTTATATAAGAAATATATAAATCCACATATCTCATAAAAAGGAGAGAAATAAAAAATCATGAATGAATAATTACCAAATAAAGCGAAACCTTGTCCTGCCTTTACGTCCTTTATAGATTTGATTATATAGATTTGTATAACTTTCCTATTATTTTCTTTAGTGATTGTATAAGAGCAATTTATTTGTTAAGTAAAAGTAGTTTCCGTTGGTTACCTGAATGTAAGTGTCATTGATCCTTGTTTTATCAGATATTGATAATATTGCGACCACATTGCTGCTCCTCATCATACCCATAGCGAGCGAGCACAGGAACATATACACCATTTGTAAATGGCGTATACCAATTTTAAATTCTATAAAATAACATATAAGAAAATTTTTACATTAACCTTGTATTAATAATATAATTTGTGGCCAGCCTGCGGTGCTGCACGGAATGAATGTGATCCAATGTGTACTGTAAACTGTAAGCGACAGGTTGTTGGCTCGATCCCCATTGGAGAATATGAAATATTTAATGTTTTCATTTCCTTGCTTTGATCACAAGGCACAAGGTGGCGTTGAGTTCCGCCATTCGACAAGCAATAGCTCAAATTTGGTGAAAAATGGAGAGCAGAACAAAGTGCTTTAACGCTAGCTTTCTTAGGTCTTTTTCATGGACAAGACACGGGAAACCAGCGTACGGGTCAAATGATAATAAATTATCACCGTCGCCCACGGCCCTGTGTAACTACAGAGGAGCTACAGGAGCGTTGTTAGCCTTTAAGGTGGATGGGCACCGGGACCCGGCATTACCCAATGCAAAACGCAGTGGCTGAAGCCACTACTTAACGCCGGTTTTAAATACCGGGGGTGGCAATAATCGCCGGTCGAGTCTGCCAATGCGTGTTGCCATTGCAACGTAACTCTCCCACACCCACTTTATTCGCCTCTTACGCCAACACCAGCACCAGGGTACTCCTATTCTAAGTCGGAATCACACGGCCCTCTACATAACCTCCCATGTGCGGGATACTACGTGAAGCTGAGAAAAAAAATAATTGGCTTTTACAGCTATAATCGATTTTCACATAAATTTCCAAAAATATTTCATAATTTTATTTAATATCGAGATATAAATGCTTGTATATATCGTACTGTTTTTATATAAATCGGATACGAGGTAAGTGAAAAGAAAATGCAGACAAAACATTTTGGATTTTTCCATTCTTAGTGCTGATATTGACGTGATGGGTATTGTGGAGAAGCCAACATTCACCTTTTATCTTAAGCATACAAACATTTCAAAGGCGTTATTCTTACACAGATAAATATCTAGTACACATCAACTACATCATAATGGTCTATTTACGATTATATTTTCTCTTTTGAAACCTTCTTTTGTAAACAAACAATTGTTTATCAAAATTAATTTTATTATCTTTTTTAGAACAAACATCGCCGTGACGCAGTTGTTATTTAACATAATATATGAACAAAGCACAGTGTTGACTTCTTACAATGTCTAGACTACAAAAAAATGGAAAATTGAGTGACTTATTTCTCTCTGCATATAAAAAATATATAAAATCAAATTTCGCTACTTACTTGTCTTTGTAACAACCCCATCGTAGCTGTCCTCATATCTGTTTCTTATATATTCTACGTCCATTTTAATAAATAATAGCTAATAACTTCATCTTCCAGAGCAAAATAGTTTTTATCAATTATAAGCAAGTGAATGCCGAAAAATCGTGCGTTCAGATGAAGCACGTAAAAGATGTCGTTATCGCTATCAGTCGTATAGTTTATTTAGAAATCCTTGATTACACACGACAATATAAATATAATTATTTATATGACAATGTTTTTACATGTTCGTCTGTAGAAATATAAAGAAGTGCTTGACTATACGAGGCCTGTCGTGGCGCAGTGGCACAAGAGTGTTACTGTAACCGACAGGTTCTGGGTTCGATCCCCAGTTGAGGAAATAAAATATTTAATATTTTCAATTTAAATATTTAATGTTTCATTTCTTCGCTCTGGTAATAAGGCTAAGCTCGGCGTTGAGTTCCGCCACTCAACACGCAATGCCTCAAATTTAGCGGAAAGTGGGGAACAGAAGTGGAACGGAATGTCTTTACACTAGGTTCCCGGGTTCCCTCTGCCTACCCTGCCTCGTGTGGGATACAGCGTGAAGCTGAGTAGTAGAGTAGAGTTGACTATACATATTATTATTCTCGAAACTGGTAAGATAATGTACGAGGTTAACATCGTTTTATCATTCTTTAACATACTTAAGGTCTTTAAATAGGCGTAAATGGAGAATCGGAGAAGTATGCTTAGCGGGGAATGAACCTGTAAACCAGACAGGTCGTCATTTCCATATGAGGAAATGAAATAAGATTTTCGTTTTCGCCTCAATTCGGCGGGTCAATGAGGAATGGAAATATCTTAATGGGAAGTATTTAAACACTCGGTACCCAGAATCCCCCTGCGGGGATACGGCGTGTAGCTAAAAAATATATAGAGTTTCTCAAATAATTAAAAAATAGTTAGTCTATTAATTTAGTTAATACATTATACGAGTATGAAAGCAATGAAACTGAAATAACATAAGCAATTTTGATATATGATCATATATGATTGAAACAATGTTCATATATGATTCTTTTGTCATAAGAATCATATATGATCATTGTTTATTTACACTTGAATGTCACGTACATTTCTAATCTACTTTAGTGCTCTGTCAATATAAACAATTATATGATTATACGGGAATAAATATGAATATTATATTTCTCGAGTGCGTACAAACGCTACTTATGGTCATTGGCCTTGTTGAATGTTAATTTAGGGTAACAGTGTTTCTTTCTCATTTTTTCTGTTCTGTGAAATATTATTGCCGTATAGAAAAGTAGGTAAATAAAACCTAGTAACAAGATACTCCGTTCTCCATTTTCTGACTGAATTCAGAATATGTGATGTTAAATGGTATAATTCAGGGAACGTTTTGTTTTACTAGAAATTGAAATAGTTTTGAATATAATTTTTTCTCCATAATGGAATTGAATCTTCTACCTTCGTGTTGACCATCATACTGTCAATTTTTTGTTTTTTTGTTTTTTTTTATTTTTTTTTAGCTTCACGCTGTATCCCGCACGAGGCAGGGTAGGCAGAGGGAACCTGGGAACCTAGTGTAAAGACACTCCGTTCCACTTCCGTTCCCCACTAGACACTCCATTCCACTTCCGTTCCCCACTTTCCGCTGAATTTGAGGCATTGCGTGTTGAGTGGCGGAACTCAACGCCGCGGTTTTGCCTTAATACCAGAGCGAAGAAATGAAACATTAATTATTTTAAATTGAAAATATTAAATATTTCATTTCCTCGACTGGGGATCGAACCCAGAACCTGTCGGTTACAGTCACACTCTTGTGCCGCTGCGCCACGACAGGCCTCATACCTCCTCAAAGTGAATATTGGCCCAAAAAAGTGATTTGTAACACACGCTGCACAACAGACGGCTAGCAAATTAGTACTATTTCAACTTTAATGTCTGAGACTTTGAGACTATTTCCTAAAACTTGCTAGCAAAAGATTGAACCACACGAAATTTTGATAAATTTTTTGAAGGAAAAAATATTAAGACCGATGAGTCCGATTGTTTTTTTGACAAAGAAACAATCGGAATCATCGGTGTGTAAAGTAGCAAAGGGTTAAGATGATAATGATTCATACTTTATTTCATTTTCTTATTATTATATATTCACTCTACTCAATTTCACGCTGTATCCTGCACATGGCAGGGTAGGCAGAGGTAACTTGGAAACCTACCCGAAATTCAGGCATTGCGTGTTGAGTTGCCGGAACTCAACACCGCGTTTTGCCTTGTACTAGAGCAAAGAAATGAAAAAAATAAAATATTTAAAATGATAATATTAAATGTTTCATCTCCTCGAGTGGGGATCAAACCCACAACCTGTCGGTTACAGTCACAACAGGCCTCAGGCCTTTAATAAATATATTAATATTTTATATCAATAAATATTACTTTTTTCTTCCTCTCATTCCAAACGCTAATTTCATATGTCTTATACTTGAGGCCTGTCGTGGCGCAGCGGCATAAGAGTGTGACTGTAACTGTTCTGGTTCTGGGTACGATCCCCAGTCGAGGAAATGAAATATTTTATATTTTCAATTTAAATAATTAATGTTTCATTTCTTCGCTCTGGTAACAAGGCAAAGCGCAGCGTTGAGCCCCGCCACTCAACACGCAATGCCTCAAATTCGGCGGAAAGTGGGGAACGGAAGTGGAACGAAGTGTCTTAACACTAGGTTCCCGGGTTCCCTCTGCCTACCCTGCCTCGTGCCGGATACAGCGTAAAGCTTATACTTTATTGATGAATTTATATCAAAACTATCATCTCAATAATAAGGCTGTTAAATAGTAAATTTACTGTTTTTATTTATTTCAATGCATGAATTAGTATGAATAAATGCTCTATAATTATGAGATAATAAACATAAATATACATATTATAACGAGACATAGAGCGGCGTTGGTATCCGCCAATGCCCACAATGCCCAAATACCCGGTAGAAAAGTCTTAATTGGAACGAATTGTCTTAACACTAGTTTCTCAAGTTTATTCTACGTTACTAAGTAGGTAATAAAATATAAATATAAAAACGTATACGAAATATATTTTAACGTAATGTCTACACCCTTTCTTAATGATCTTAATATATATTAATCGAAACGACGAAGGTTAGTAAAAAGCGTTGTAAAATGATGTTAACGATCTAGGGCTATAAACAGTAAAATATATAATCATATGTTTCGCTTGGGATTCTTTTACGGTTACGCATTGACAGTGTTATCTTTTCCTTCATTCAAAAAGAAGGATGTTATGACTATGATATGTATGTGTGTCTGTCTATGGGACGATATTCATTCAGGACTGAAGGACCGATTTAGATGCAAGTATTTTAATCGAAAGGAAAAACCAGGTAGCTGCATTTTTTTTGTATATAAGCATGTTAAAAAATAACGAACTTTTGCGGGTAGTCAGTCTGCTGTCAACTCAGCCAAGATATAATCAATGTATAGACAAAATACAAGAAAATAATATTTTTTTTATCATCTTCCGTTTGCAACGTGTTAGGATAAAATATGTAAATGATAAATAAATTTCTTCGTCTTTAGGGTTACGTACTTCAATAACAAAACTAAATTCTTATAATATATTTTAACTAAGAAAATTTAACTTGAATAATTGCGTATATTTATATTTATACAGTTTTGAAAATCCGACGTTTTGATCACTACAGTGGTTACGGGTAGATCATAGCATAATTTTATAAATAGTATGTTTATCTTATGTAGTTTGTTAGTCTGCCAAGAAAATTTTAAAATCTCAAGCACACCACACTAGAGGACCAGATACAGTTAGCTCATTCTGCAAGAATCCAGGGCAGTACGCGAGGCAATTAAGGAATCGTTGGCGGTAGTTTGATATAATAATTATATGAAATGACAGACAAATGCCACCTCAGTCTACCCGTGACCACGGACTACTGTAAAGTGTTAGAAACGTCAGGTTTCCAAAAAACATGTTTAACAACCAATATACGCGATTATTCCGGTTAAAAGTGTTTCATTTAAAAAGTGTAATAATCGCAAAAATCAAAGACATTATTTGATAACGTTCCTTTTGGTATACAATCCTGACATTCGTATGGGAACCTTGAAGCGGGTGAGTCCTAAGTTGTACTTGGCCTGTTTTTTAAATACAACTAAACTTATATATATATATATATATATATATATATATATATATATATATATATATATATATATATATATATATATATATATATATATATATATATATATATATATATATATATATATATATATATATATATATATATATATATATATATATATATATATATATATATATATATATATATATATATATATATATATATATATATATATATATATATATATATATATATATATATATATCTATATATATATATATATATATATATATATATATATATATATATATATATATATATATATATATATATATATATATATATATATATCTTTGCGTAGGAGGAATTGGTGAAAATCTCCCTACACATACAACATAAATAAGCTCTAAAAAGCTAATAAGAACTTCAACGTAGCTTTTTTAGTAATATGTAATAAATAACACTTTTAAAATAGTAAAAAGGGTTCGATAAGGTATGAAAAATGGGGATATATAAAATAAGCAAAAAGAAAATATATATATATATATATATATATATATATATATATATATATATATATATATATATATATATATATATATATATATATATATATATATATATATATATATATATATATATATATATATATATATATATATATATATATATATATATATATATATATATATATATATATATATATTTTATTTGTATTTCTTTAATTATAACTTTATTCAACAAATTCGAAATTATTTTTAAAAGATTTTCTAGTTGAGTTTTTCATCAAATACAGTTTTATTAAATTAATATCAACAACAAAAAAAATATATTACTTTGTTCCCTGGAGTAAGAAGAGCTGATTAAAAGGACCAGCCCGCTAGATTTTATTTGAAAACGACTTACAATTTCTTTAATTACTAATTACTTTTCTTGTTCATTATTTTACAAAAAAATATATATTTATATCTTATAAAATAACATTTGTCTATTATACAATGTCTCATTGATATATTTAACAGCTTATCCATAGATTACTTCTTTATGAAAGTTTACCTTATATTTAAAACACATTTATCAACCACGAGGCTAAAATCGATCAAGTGCCAGTTGGGTACGCGCTCAAAAGGCTCCGTACCGTATAAAAGAAAAAATAGTTGTGTGGAAGCTTCTACAAAAACATTGATTTCATGTTTTAATTTATTATATGTTTCATTTCATTTGTGACTCACCTTTTTGTGGTGTGGTTTATATTTTTATTGACTGAAAAAGAATATCATTAATATTTTCAAATATTTATTATCTTCAGTTGAACAAGATTTTTTATTTATTTTTTTTTTATGGAAAAGACGGCAAACAAGCGTACGGCCCACGGCCCCGTGTAGCACCAGAGGAGCTACAGGAGCGTTGCCGTCCTTTAAGGTGGATGGGCACCGGGGCCCGGCATTACCTAATGCGAAACGCAGTGGCCAAAGCCACTACTTAACGCCGGTCTTAAATGCCGGGGGTGGTAATAATCCGGTCGAGTCTGCCCATGCGTGTTGCCATTACTGGCAACGTGACTCTACCACACGCACTTTAGTCGCCTCTTACGACACCATCAGTACCAGGGTGATCCTATTCTAAGCCGGAATCACACGGCAAAAAATAATTTTATAAACACAATCTTTCGACAGGGATTCATCGTATGCAGAAATAAGTGATACAATGCTGCATCATCTTTGCTTTATGGAAAATGTGATGTTAAAAAAGTTAGAAATTACAAATTTTCCATATTAAGCTTTTATGGTATTTTCTTGTTTCTTTACAATTGGAATGTGGTTGTTCAGTAAGAGATATGGCTTTTAACGATTTGTTTTCAGCTTCGATTCTCATTTAAGGGATTGAGTTATTTCCTTGTCCTCCTTGTCATATTAAAATAAAACACAGCTTGATTAGGATGTATGACTTAGTTGATCAGAGTATTAATATTTACTCGCTTTTGTTAAATTTCGTCAGTTAACAATTATATGCATAAGCGTGTGACTTTAACCAACAGTTTCTGGGTTCGATCCCCAGTCGAGGAAATGAAATATTTAATATTTTCAATTTAAATATTTAATGTTTCATTTCTTCACTCTGGTAATAAGCCAAAGCGCGGCGTTGAGTTCCGCCACTCAACACGCAATGCCTCCTATTTGGCGGAAAATGGGGAACGGAAGTGGAACGGAGTGTCATAACACTAGGTTCCCGGGTTCCCTCTGCCTACCCTGTCTCGTGCGATGGTGGAGTTAAAAACAATATATGGAGTTAAATTTCATCTCATAGTAATGAAAAGTACTGATTATATTTAAAAAAATATATTTATTATTTTTATAAGGAATTTAAATTAAAATAACAAAACTATAATAACTTAAGTTGGAGCTAACTAAATAAATAGACTTTTTACTTTTTCTAATTTGAACATTTTTTTTATATTTTTATTCAAGCTTTTTTTGGTAATTCGTTTTATATCGACGATAAAAGGAACCTTACGTAGTCTATACAAATTGATACCCAGCCAAAAGATGATCACACAACGCAGTAGATGCGCGATGTGATCTTTAATTTGCTATAAAAAAAAATTTCTACTTGTGCAATTATTTTTCTATCTAGCGTTACAATTAATTTCTTTTAGTTTTTGAATTTTCACCAATAAACTTTGGTAAATTGATGATTAAGAAGTATTAATTATATCATACAATAATACCACCGATATTTTATTTAATTTTTTTCTTATAACATAAATTCTTGAAGACTTGTCCAGAAATATTGTAAATTAATGCTACGTTGTCGCATCTTTTTCTTGGCTTAAACTCGGTTTCACTTCCTCTGTAAAATAAGATTAAGTGTATTAAAAAATTTGTGGTAATCAATCATAATTTAAAATGACTGTCCATATTATATTTGTTTATATTTTGAATTAATATTTAATATTTACTAAGCCCGCTGTAACCTGCACATGGCATGGTAGACAGAGGCAAGTCGGGAAACTAGTGTTAAAACACTCCGTTCTGTTCCCAACTTTCCGCCGAATTTGAGGCACTACGTTACGAGGGTTGGAAATCAACGACGCCCAATTATTACAAGAATTAAATTATTATATTTAAAAAACACTAATCATAAACAAACTCATATCACCTATTATGAATGTATGACCAAATACACATAAAATACGTGAAATGTATTGTATGATATAGAAAAATACAAGTAGGAGTAATTTTCCTTAAAATTTTCCTTGATAAATGGACTCATCTCAAACTTTTTTTTATCAGAACCAGGTGCTCCTGAGATTAACGGAAATGACCAAAGAAACTCTTCGGTCTTATAATATTTCTAGTATTTTCATGATATTAAAACATTATTTTTATGTCAAAATAATTACATTTAAAGCCTACTTTTAAATTAAGCAAAATTTAAATATATTATATATTTAATACGAGGCCTATCGTGGCGCAGCGGCACAAGAGTGTGACTGTAACCGACAGGTTCTGGGTTCGATCCCCAGTCGAGGAAATGAAATATTTAATATTTTCAATTTAAATATTTAATGTTTCATTTCTTCGCTCTGGTAATAAGGCAAAGCGCGGCGTTGAGTTCCGCCACTCAACACGCAATGCCTCAAATTCGGCGAAAGTGGAACGGAGTGTCATAACACTAGGTTTCACTTTCGTTCCCTCCGCCTACCCTGCCTAGTGCGGGATACAGCGTGAAGCTGAAAAAAAAAAAAATACCTTTGAGAGATGTCGTGCCGCAAGGGTACAAATGTGCAACTGTAAACGAAATAGGTTGTAGATTCAATCTCCATTAGAGTAAAGGAGAGAGGAGGAAAGTTCCCTATACATCTGATATGATATAAAACAAGAAACTGATAAAATATAATACAATTTACAGAAATTTAATCTATTTTTTTTAAATATTTAAAAAAAAAATGTTTTAAACTGTACCATAAAGACATACCTTGATCAGATTTCCTTTTATCCAAATAGTCAGGATCATCCCAATCTTGGCGGTCTGCTGTACTACATAATACGTAGGCGATGCATGTAGTAATGGATATGCCGGCAGCTAAAAGGAATACTATACGCCAACGGCTGAGATCTGTCTGCAAAATAATTTTATTTTTAAGTTGTGGGTTCGATTTGCAGTCGAATTAAGTATTTAATATTTTCCATTTTCTCTCTCTGGTTACGAGGTAAAGCTGGACGTTGAGTTTTATCACTCAATACACAAAGCCTCCAGAATCCGGTGAAGTTTGGGCAACGGTAGAACTGGGAACGTTGTCTTACTACTAGTTTTCCAGGCACTTCTGCTTATCTTGCTTTGTACTCATATATTTGATGGCTTCACGCTGTACGTACGTAAAAAATATCTTATTTTACTCTACTCTACTTTCCTTTGCGTACGTTAAAACGAACTGTGGCCATAGTGACCTATATATAAGAACAACTTAAAAAACAATGTGAATTTGTGAACTGTCACCCGAAAAGCTAGCCTTTACGCGCGCTTGCACCACTACACCGAAGTGGTGATGTTGACATATTTCTAAGTGTTTGCTTACTTTGGAACAAAGTAATAAACCTTTCTCGATGAATCGATAGAGATTTTTTAAAATTCAAACTAGCAATTCTCAATTACTGAGATTATATTGAAAGGAACACTATACAAAGCAAAATTTATGCTAAGTTCAATTTAGATTTATTATTGATTTCATGTGATACTAAATTTTAAAAGTGTATTTTAAACAATATTATCAACATTTCGTATTTATCTATGAAATGTGCTAACATTTTACATATTAGTTTCTGTCATATAATTTTCTAAGAATGTCGTGTCCAAAAGTATCTAAAATATAAGGTTTTATCCCGAAATTCTGAATATTTTCAGCTATTTTAGTTAAAATGCTAAACTGTTTCTGAGAATTTTGTGGGTTTCGTGTTATTTCTTATATATATTTTGAAAGGATTTGCGTGAAGCGGCCTTTTTTGATGATAAGCTTAACGTCGTTTAAACATATGAATACATACGTTTTTATTTTTCAACTGATATTATTGGACACACCGACAGAGAAGACTGTTAGATAATAAGTACTTCTCCTCTATATTGAAGTCCTTCTTAACTTTTATATATCTTAGATTTGAAAAAAAAAATATAACTATGATATTCTTATTACTAACTACGTGTGGATGTCCAGGAACACAGCGTCAAATTGAAAACGCACTATTTATATGTTCGATTCTCATTCACGGGTAATATGTTGAGTTCGACGCAAAACACATAATGTTTCAACATTTGGAAGTTGCATGGAGGAATAAGAGACGTACATACATAAATATTTTATATTGCAGCGTTGAGTTCCGCAAATCAACAAGCAACGCCTCCTGAATTCGGAGGAAAGTGGAAAACCGAATGGCTTTCTGGCAATGGAGTACTTTAACACTTAGTTCCCAGGTTTCCGCTGCCTACGCTGCGATGTGCAGGATACAATATGTAGCTAAAGAAAATATAATACTTACTGGATCATTATTTAATATGAAACTAGTCATGATTGGTGTTAACACGCTTCCAAGATTAGCCACGAAATTGGATATGGCGAACATAACGCCCGCGTAGTTTGGTGACATGTCGAGTGGTGACACCTGAAAAGAAATAACATTACTATTCTCTCTTGCCATAAGAATTTCGACGGAGCTCGGTGAGAACGAATGGCTTAGTTGGTCAGAGTGCTGGAACGGTATTCCAGAGGCGCGGGTTCAAATCCTGCTTCGTTCAAAATTTTTATATGCTTCTTAAATTTAAGTTTAGTAAGAAATAACATTACTATATTTATTTTAAATGAAACACTTATTATTTATTTTAAATTAAACGGATTGATCGTGTATATTGGTTGGTAAACATGTTTTTTGGAAACCTGACGTTCCGAACACTAGGTCACGGGTAATCTACCCGTGTAACAATAGCGAAAATCGAAAACATTATTATAACTATATTTATTTTTAGAGGCCTATCGTTGCCGATAAGTGTGTGGCGATAGGTTGTATATTCGATACAAACTCAAAGAAATAAAATAATAAATGTTTTTTACTCTTCACTCTGGTAAGAAGTCAAAGGGCGGGCCTAGCCTAAGGATATATATTTTTTGTATACAACTGAATGAAGCAAAATTATTTTTTTTTCTTCTTTGGTAACAAAAGATAGCGGTATGTTAGGTTCTGCTACTTGACACGTAATACTTTAAAAATGCGTTGACAACAGAGTGTGTTAAGGATTTTTTTGTTACTAATACGTAGTTTTCTTTTACCTAGTGGGATAAAGAAAAGATAAAACATTATATAAATATTGTTATATCAATTTTGAACATATGTATGTATGTTTTTGCCAACACGATCAATGACACAAAAAACGAGGACTATACCTTGTTTCAATAAGGATTTCTCTTTTAGCATGAAAAAGCATAACAGCTAAAATAACTAAAAATACAGCGTTCGACTGTTATAGCGAAGGTAGTGGGTCAATCTTATCTGAGAAGAATCATATGATATTGAAATCTTTTTCAAGTCTTGTATTGTTTGATATCGCGCGGCGTTATGTTCTGTCACTTTATACAATGTCGTGTGATTCCGGCTTAGAAAAAGATCACTCTGGTACGTATGGTGTCGTAAGAGGTGACTAAAGTACGTGTGGGAGAGTCACGCTGTCAGCAACACGCATGGGCAGACTCGCCCGGATTACTACCACCCCCGGCATTTAAAACCGGCGTTAAGTAGTGGCTATGGTCTCTGCTTTTCGTATTAGAATTTGCCGAGCCCTGGTGCCCAGTCACCTTAAAGGCCGGCAAAGCTCCTTTCTCTCCCCTGAAGTTACACGGAGCCGTGGATGACGATGATCATTTACCATCAAGTATTAGTAAGCGTACGGGTCCGTACATTCGTTTACCGTCATTTCCATAAAAAACACATTGTTTCAAAATTTTTGGCAAACACTTGAAAATAGAATGCCTAAATATAACACTTTCTTTTACAGGAAAAATCGTACAGGTAAAAATAAATAAATGTTGAACCTACAATAAAGCCAGCTGCAGAAAAGCCGTGCAAGGTAAATGTTGCTATTAAACTGACAATAGCAATACTCTTCTGTTCCGGACTACAAAATGTTAGCGTAATTACACCAATTGACACGCCGACGAAAGCTGAAACATATATAGGTAAATATAACAGTACGATATTAAAATTGAAGCTTGTCGTAGAGACTGTAAATGTAATAGCTCGTGAATTAGATACCCACTCGAAGAAATGAAATATTTAATATTTTCATTAGCTTAGGTAATAAGGAGAGTAACCTGCGTTGAGTTTCAGAATTTCGTTGGAAATCTATTTACTAGACCATCACTAACAACGTTAACAAAATAAGTTATTTTTATATAATAGAAAACTAGCTTGGCTAATCGATTATCTTACACACCTAATGACCTAAGATCACCACTCAATCAAACAAACCGTTCAAATTTTTAATATTAGCGTAGACTTTTATTAATTTTACATTTTATGAGCTTCAAAAGTTAGACTTTTTTGCCTCGTTCACTCTTCAGTCATAAATCTTTTCATACACGCATTCACGTACCTTCCTAGTATTATCGATACAGTGCTCTCGAAGGTCTCCATGTACCTCTCTCACCAACATTGTGCAACTGTATATATAGATAAAATATCTACTAATAATAAAAAGGAAATATCTTACCAACAGAATTAAATAATTTCCTGCAGGTAGAAAGTGATAAATAACCTTTGTTGTAAATCTTTTCACATATACACCCCGACACGATATTACCCAAAATCATGCCCACGTAAGGTAGAGCTGATAGAAACGCGCTCTGTAACAAAAATATTTTGCTATTTAAATTTTGCCACAGAAATTATCAACATAATAAAATTTAAAAACGTATTAAAATGTGTACGTATTGGGATTTGAACCCGCGCCTTTTGGAAACCGTCCAAGCGCTCTGATTAACTAAGCTATTCGTTTACATCAAGCTACGTTGAAATTCTTACACGTTTGTTACAGGTATTTTTTTTCTTTCACGATAAATGGTTTGGTTGGTTTCCATCGCGATATGAGGCGCGGGCTCAAATCCCGTTAAAGTGAAAGCAGAGTGTAACTGCGTAAACCTATACTTTTTTTACTTTTTTTATTTTCATTTCTTTATTGGAAGGATATTCTGTTCTAAAGATACGGACTAAATTCTTAAAACGAGCATAGTTCTTTTAAACAATTTATTACAACTAACATTTTTTAAAGAAATCCCCAACGCTTTTTCGAAATACGTGGGCATGTCATTGAAAAACAGCATATAGCAAATAGTGGAGCCTGCATGAGTAGTCATTATGGCCCACAGTCCTTTGGACTTCAACATTTCCTTCCATGGTGTCTTCAATTTCTGAAATTAGAAAAATAAGAATTATTAAAATTACACTCTATACAAATGATTTTTCAAATTTTTAATTACTTGAAAATCTTTATTGTATGTATATGTGAGTGTTTGTATGTATGTACTCCTATGTATATAATGTACTGTACACTTAATACTAGATTTCCCACCCGACGAGGTTTGCTGGTAGTAAATGCTTCTTAGCGTTAAGCCCTCTTATTGTGCAACTTTATTAGTATAAATTGTGCACAATGAAGAATAAATAAATAAAGAAATTGTATATATTTTTTTATTTTTTGTATCCCGTTTATATAAAAGACGTAGGCATCACCTTGTGATAAAACACTGTTTCTCACTTTTCTTCAATTTTAAATTTTCTCCCTATAGATGTATTAAAACATAAATAAGTTGTAACAAGTGTATAATGATTTCGAATTTCAGAGCGTTTGAACGGTTTCCAAGTGTGTGCGGCGAGGCGCAAGTTCAAATTCCACTTCTTTAAATTTTTATACGATTTTAATTTTAGAATTTTTATTTTCTCCGTGTGGAATAAAATATTAATTACATAGCATTCTCTCTTGCCAAACGATATCGTCTTGGGTAGCGGACATTTATAAAAATCTCTCTACAGAGATGTTAACAATATAAATAAGTAACAAGCGCATAAGAATTTCGACGTAGCTTGGTGAGAACGAATAGCTTAGTTGGTCAGAGCGCTTGGACGGTTTCCAAGAGGCGCAGGTTCAAATCTTGCTTCGTTCATTTTTTTTTTACATTTTTAAATTTAGTATTTAACAAAACAGTAAACATCCCCACTCGAGGGAATGAAGTATTTAATATTTGCCAAATACACATAATGCTTTAAATTTTACGAGAAACACACATAACAACACCTTAAAACTAGGCTGAGTCGAATATTTATCTGATATCTTCTTCGTTAATACATGATATTATTAATAAAATTTTATCAATTATAACCAGTTGAGTAGCGGAACTCAACAATGAGCTTTGCCTTGTAAATAATTCGTTTACGCGAGCGGTGATCGTACTCACACCTTTACAATGATACGCCTATGCTTATGTTAATATGACAGTTCTCTCATTATATAGATATATAGAAATAAATATTAATAATTAATGAGAATTGTCGTGACGAAACGGAACATGCGTGTGACTGTAACTGACAGATTGTGGGTTCGATCCCCACTCGAGGGAATTAAATATTTAATATTTTCAAATTAAATATTTAATATTTTCAATTTAAATATTTAACGTTTTAATTTCTACGCTCTGGTATAAGGAAAAACGCGGCATTGAGTTCCGTTACTCCACACGCAATACCTCAAATTTGGCGGAATATGGGGAACGGAAGTTGAACGTAGTGTCTTAACACTAGGTTCCCAAGTTCCCTCTGCCTCCCCTGCCATGTGCGGGATACAGCATGAAGCTAAGTGAGCGAGTGGATATTATTAATAATATATATTATAAATATTCTAGTATTAAAAAAAAGATAATACATACTCTATTAGTTATAGAATTCAATCCTCTTTCAATATACTCTCTTTCACTTTCTGTGGTTAAACGATGGTCTTTCGGGGAATTGGCAGAAAAGAAAATCCATAAAGCCGTAGAAATCATCATAACACTAGACACCGAATAGAATATCAGTTTCCAGCCTAATTTCGTCTCAGCGAGTATTCCAGATACAGGCATTGCTATAACGAGACCGAGTTGGCCACCTGTAAGTATTTATATTTATTAATATCATCAAATACAGGCCTGTCGTGGCGAAGGCGCGCACAAGCTTGCGGCTGTGCTGGTTGTAGTTGCTATTCAAACTCAAGGGAATATTATATTCGATATTTTATTTTTTTCCCATTAATAAAGTATGGTGGTGAGTTCAACGATAATACTCAATACGGAATACCTCAAATTCGGCAGAAAATGAGGAACAGAGTTCCAAGACACTAAGTTTCCAAGTTCCTTCTCCTCATATGCGGGATACAAAGTGTAGTTAAAAAAATACCAATAATTTAAACTATTTTTTTTTATGGAAAAGACAGCAAACGAGCGTAAGGGTCACCTGATGGTAAGTGATCGCCGTCGCCCACGGCTCTAAGTAACTCCAGAGGAGCTACAGGAGCGGTGCCGTTCTTTAAATTGGAAGGGCACTGGGGCTCGGCATTACCTAATGCGAAACGCAGTGGCCAAAGCCACTACTTAACGCCGGTCTTAAATGCCGGGGGTGGTAATAATCCGGTCGAGTCTGATGCCCATGCGTGTTGCCATTGACTCTTACGAAACCATCAGTACCAGTGTGATCCTATTCTAAGCCGGAATCCCACGGCATGTTTTTGTAAGTTTATATAACATTCACTAAATAATATTTGAATTCCTATAAATATAAAATGTGTTTAGATATTATAGAAATGTTAAATTGATGTCAAAGACAACCTTAGTGCTCCATAACAAAACGATGGCACACATGTAGATACAGCGTAAATAATTTTGTTATTTGTTCTTTGTTTATTCTTACTTATCCTTATTTGTATAGGATTACAAACATAATTATTATTGGCGGTTTTTTTTTCTTATTTGATTAAACTAACGTTAAATTCAGTTTCTTATATAAATTTGACTTACATACATATTTATTACTTTTGAATTGAATTTTCTATTCTGTAGTTAGAATTAATACATGTGTCTATCAAAGAAAAATAACTAACGATGTTTATGGGACATGACTCATTTTAACTATGTAGCGCAGCGGCACAAGCGTGTGACTGTACGCGACAGGTTGTGGGTTCAATCCCAACTCGAAGAAATAAAGTATTTAATATTTTCAATTTAAAAATTTAATGTTTTCATTTCTTCGCTCTGGTAAAAGGCAAAACGCGGCGTTGAGTTCCGTCACTCAACACGAAATGCCTCAATCAATCGGAAGTGGAATGGAGTGTCCTAATACTAGGTTCCCATTTTCCCTCTGTCTACCCTGTCATGTGCGGGATACAGCGTGAAGCTGAGTGAGTCATAAAATAATTTTGACCACAGGAGACTTATGCTTTGTAGCAAAAGTTGCTATCTTTATTATACAATAATTTTTAAAACATAGCGATACAATAAATGACAATATAGATACCTGCATACACAATACTCGAGTAAAATGTTCTTTCTTGCATTGGCAACCACTTTCCAAGTAACGTATGACCTGCTGGATATACACACGCTTGTGACAGACCCATTATCATTCTACAGATGCATACTATTTGCCATCCGCCCTAAATTAATAAAATTTAATATAAAAATAGTTAAAGAAAAATCAGAGGCATGTCGTCGCGCAGCGGCAGAAGCGTGTGACTGTAACCGACAGGTTCTCGGTTCGATCCCCAGAGGAAATGAAATATTTAATATTTTCAATTTTAATATGTAATGTTTAATTTCTTCGCTCTGGTAATAAGGCAAAGTGTGGCGTTGAGTTCCGCACTCAACACGCAATGCCTCAAATTCGGCGGAAAGTGGGGAACGGAAGTGGAACGGAGTGTCTTAACACTAGGTTTCCCTCTGCCTACCCTGCCTCGTGCGGGATACAGCGTGAAGCTAAGAAAAAGAAGAAGAAATTAATAGATGATAAGATTATAAATAAAACAAAGTAAAGTCAGTCAGTGCCTACTCTACCACGTGCGAGGGAGGGCGTTAAGCTACAGGAGAAATACAAAAAAAAAGCACCGCGCTAAGTTCCACTACTCAAAAAATCGGTTGTAATTGCTTGTCCGAATATCCTAGCGCTAGGTATCTTCTACCTATCCTATGGCAAATGATGATATGACCCTTTATATATTCGCTATAGAGACAGAAAAAAATAAGTTTAGTTTTAGTTTTGTTTTAGTTTTGTTATAAAACAAAATATATACTTATGAAGCGCACGCCTTGGAATGTTCATTATTTTTCTTTCATTTTGTGTAATTTTTATTCTTAGGTAGGAACACCTAAAAAGCTAACATAGAATATTTCGATATTTTTCTTAAATTATTCGATACAGGAAAAAAATAAATTTGACATTAAGCATTATTAAATTTTAATATATTTATATAGGATAGCCCTGGAGTAGTAGTAGTAGTGACCACAAGGGTGTAACTGTAAACGTGATAGGTTGTGAGTTCGATTTCCAGTCAAAAAAATGAAATATAAATATTGACTTATTCGCTCTGGCAACGCGTTCTCAGAACATCTGCAACAAAACACGCAATGCTTGAAAAATTTGACGAAAAGCAGGGAACGTGTATTTCATCATAAGGTTCCCAAGTTCCCTCTGTATAAAATACTGTGTTAAACTATGTAAGTATTATTATTTATTCTCCATTCATATTATTATATGTATCTTTTATCCATATAATTAAAAATAAGTACATATTGCAAAGTATTTAAGTGAGAAATATATATTACTTATAAATATTAATTTTAGACATATAAACAAAGCGTTGAGTTCAGCTATCCAACAAGCAATGTACGCAAAATGGGGTGATGAGTATCTTAGCAAAAGGTTAATGGAGAATCTAAAAAATCAATAGTACAGTATTTATTACGTTGTTATCAATCGTATGAGGCCTGTCGTGGCGCGAGGTTCTGGGTTCGATCCCCAGTCGAGGAAGTGAAATATTTAATATTTTCAATTTAAATATTTAATGTTTCATTTCTTCGCTCTGGTAATAAGGCAAAGCGCGGCGTTGAGTTCCGCCACTCAACACGCAATACCTCAAATTCGGCGGAAAGTGGGGAACAGAAGTGGAACAGAGTGTCTTAACACTAGGTTCCCGGGTTCCCTCTGCCTACCCTGCCTCGTGCGGGATACAGCGTGAAGCTGAGTAGAGTAGAGTATCAATCGTATTTCCTTATTAACAACCAGTACTATTAGAAAGGAATAGTGTCGAGTGTCGTTATACTTTATACAAGCATGTTGAAACATCTCTATGAAAGTCACTTCTATAACAAGTAACAAAATGCTTTATTCCAATCACTTTCTCCGATAACCCATACAATATTTTCTTAATAAACTAGAAGTTCGATACTATATATATTTCGTATTTTCATTAATGAGCGCGCTTGTATTTTCAGTGGCAATTCTCTCACATGGGACGTGAATACACAGACCGTGGAAACAATAAGCGATTGATTGTCATGCATATGCATATAGCAAATATGAATTGAAAGCTCTACGGATTTAGAACAAACACCCACAGTTTCATAGATTCACACTTTTCTTATTTAATAAAGTAAAAATATTTTCGATATAATTTTTATGATATGCCGAATTTTGCTGGCCACGACCTTTGTAATGAAATAACAATTTTTTTTTATGGATGAGACACGGCAAACGAGCGTATGGGTGACCTGACGGTAAGTGATCACCGCCACCAACGGCCCCGTGTAGCTCCAGAGGAGCTACAGGAGCGTTGCCGGCCTTTAAGAAGGATAGGCACCGGGGCCCAGCATTACACAATTCGCAGTGGCCGAAGCCACTACTTAACGAGTCTGCCCATGCGTGCTGTCATTGCTGACAGCGTGAATCTCCGACACGTACTTTAGTCGCCTCTTACGACACCATCAGTATAAGGGTGATCCTGTTCTAAGCCGGAATCACACGGCTACCTATAAATGCAACGGTCGTAAGTTCGATTCCCACTCCCAATTGCCAATTGGATTAACTCTCTTATTGGAATAAAGTGTCTTAACTTTAGGTAGGTTCCTTTAGGTTCCCTTTGTCTACACTGAGCTGAATTGAATCCATGTGTTGAGTGGTTCTAACCATATTTTACTCGTATTATGTCGTATATGTCCTTATATGTAGTTATACAAAACTTTAAAATATTCACTTACGTGATTACATATCCGCATAACTTTTTAATCAATTTATTATCATTAATGTATAGGGAAACAATTATTTTTTTTGTCTGATTTCATGATCTAATTTTCAATTGTGAGGCCTGCAGTGGATCATTGTGCGACTGTAAACGCGACAGGATATGGGTTCGACTCCAACTCTAGGAAATAAAATATTTTAATATTTTAAGCGAAGAAATGAAACATTAAATATTTAAATTGAAAATATTAAACATTTCATGTCCTCGACTAGGGATCGAACCCAGAACCTGGCGGTTACAGTCTCAAGCTTATGCACGACAGGCTTAAAAGTTAGTGAGATAAATAAAACAAATTAGTAGAAAATAATGTGTTTTTTATACAAAAGATTGATAATATGCTTTATTTAATTTTATTTATTTTTAATATTTAAAATTTAACTTCTAATAAAATTAAAAAATATACATATTTTTTTATAATTTATATTTCATTTCGCAATTGTCATCCGTTTCATTATTTGAGTTAAGTGGACGATTTTTCAAGTTTTTGTTTTCCTGTAATTACATGAATCGTTTAAGATACTGAAAGGTAGCATTACCATTTTAACTAAGGACTGTAAAAAATATATAATTTATTTTGATTCATATAACATTCTAAGAATGAAAGAAACATTATATACAATTAAAAAAAAATATAAAGTTCAACGGTGATTTCCCAAAAAATGCAAGTTTTGAGTTAATTCACTCTTATATTCGGCCCATATTGTAAATATTTACAGCCAATTGTGAATTTTAAAATTAATAGAAACTGTTTATTTACATATGGCAAGGTACATGGAAGCTAGTGTTATGTCACTCCATTCTTTACTATCCGCTGAACTTTCAAGATATATTGAGCGGCTTCAGTCAATACCGCGGCATGTCTTGATATCAGGGCACGGAAAAAAATAATTCTACCCAAGTGGACACAAATAATAATATTGTTATTACAAATTATTAATAAAAAAATACTTGTCTAAAGTCTATCAAAACAATACAAACCTCTTTCCATTAACATCTTTTGTAAAATTGTAAATGGCGCATCTACTATTATGGATAGTAAAAAGGCAGCGATTAAAGTAAATCCGATGTCTCCCATGGCTCGGTATATCTTGAAATGAAAGTCCGTATTTATTTTTACAAGAAATATATGTTTTATAGTTTAATATAATAAAATATTAAACTATGAAGCAAAGACAGTGGTATGAAGCTGTCGTGGCGTAGTGGACGGTTGCCGGTTCGATTTCCACTTTGAGGAGTATTTCTTTTTTCTTTACTTGTTCCGCTAACGCGGCAAAGCTTAGCTAAGTTGAGTTTCGTTACTTTACACGGATTGCGATACATCTATTTCGTTATTATAATTATCTAAAAAAACAACTTTTTACAGATAACTAATGTATTAAATAAATCTTCAAATCGGACGTTAACACACACACAGTTCTTAATAATAATAAGAATAAAATGTGAGTTGAACAATTTATGATGCTTTATTTCAATGTTCGTCAATTTTTGAGCAAATGAAGGCCTAATATATTGCTTAAACCAATTTTCCACCAATTTTTCCACAAAAAAAATAATGATTCTGAAATATTTAATATTTTTGAATAAAATATTTAATGATTTAATTTCTTCGCTCTGGTAACAAGGCCAAACGCGAAGTTGAGTTTCACCACTCAACATACAATGTCTCAAATTCGGCAGAAAGTGGGGTACGGTAGTAGAACGAAGTGTCTTAACACTAGGTTCCCATGTTCCCTCTGCCTACCCTGCCATGTGCGTGATACAGCGTGAAGCTGAGTAATTATTCTGAATAATTATTAAATTAACAACAATGCCGTAGTATTAAAAAAAAAAAATAATTTAGAAAAATAAATATGTACTTACAGTATTACCATCACTAAAGTAATATGTTGATACCATGCTGCTATCAGCCAAATGAATAATGGGATAATGTATTAAATACATAGCATAAGAGAGTCTGGCTGGCAACTTCCACATATGAAGACACAGTATCCAATTGATGGGACCTGTAGAAATATATGGAAATAATTACTGGCTATGTGCAATACAAAACTTAAATTTAAAAAGCGTATAAAAATTTTGAACGAAGCAGGATTTGAACCCGCGCCTCTGGAATACCGTTCCAGCGCTCTGACCAACTAAGCCATTCGTTCTCACCGAGCTCCGTCGAAATTCTTATACGCTTGTTACAACTTATTTTTGTTGTTAGCATCTTCGGGTTCAAATCCTGCTTCGTTCAAAATTTTTATACGCTTTTTAAATTTAAGTTTAGTATTTTCTGTCCTAAGTGTGAAATAACACTTTATGTTTGATATAAAGTGGATTTGGGTGCAAAGGTTTCCGTATTATTATCTAAAAAACGGTTATTCTATGGGAATCCCCTTAAATATTTATTTTATTCTGTTATTGAATTTTAGTATGTGTTGTTATTTTATTCTGTTAATAAATATTATTGTGTTGTTATTTTATTCTGTTATTGAAAGTATGTGTTGTCATTTTATTCTGTTATAGAAAATTAGTATGTGTTGTTATTTTATTTTATTATTGAATATTAGTATGCGTTGTTATTTTATTATGATAATAAATATTAGTATGTGTTGCAAAAATAAAAAAAATAATACAGAAATGTATATTACATTTTTTATTTTATTTATTGTTGAATGACTTTTTTTTCAATTTTATTCTAATAAAAGAGAAATAAACATTTAAGATTGAAAATAATCAGCATTAAAATTCTGAGAGATTATTTGGTTAATTTCAAAAGTCTCAGGAACTATTATTTGAAATGCAATATTATTTTAAGACCTTAGAAGAGCTTTATTACGTCAAATAATTGTTTCAAAGTAACCTCCTCTAGGTTAGAATTACCATACGCAGTTCTAAAGTATCATGTGTCACAAGCAGCTCTTTGTGATAATTATACTATATACAATATATCCAGTATTTGAACTCAAAATATCTTGATGATTCTGTCTACTATTTATATGTCTCTCCCCAAGCTTCACGCTGTATCCCGCTCATGGCAGGCTAGGTAGAGGGAACTTGGGAACCTAGTATTAAGACACTCCGTTCCACTTCCGTTCCCCACTTTTCACCGAATTTGAGCCGCCAACGCCGCGCTTTGCCTTATTACCAGAGCGAAGAAATGAAAACATTAAATATTTAGATTGAAAATATTAAATATTTATTTACATATATTTAATATTTTCAGGCCTGTCGTGGCTCAGGGGCTCAATTATATGACTGTAAATTTGACAGGTTGTAGGTCCTATATTTCTTAATATATTTTCAATTTAAATATTTAATGTTTTAATTTATTCGCTCTGGTAACAAGGCAAAACGCGACTTTGAGTTACGCCACTTAACTAGCACTAGGATCCCAAGTTAACTCGATCTACCCTGATGAATCACTTTACCTTAAATTAACGTTTTAAATAAATATAGAAAAATAAATTGCAAATTCAATGAACAATAATTTATTATTATTATTTTTTTTAATTTTTTTCATATTATTAGAAAATTCTTTTAAAAAACTTGATGACCTTTAAAAGACATCTTGAAAAATACCTTTAAAAGACAATAGCGTTCTCACCTCATATAAACATATTACATAATAAAAATAAAATGAAACGAAGCATGTAAAAATTAAGTGTTTTTCAATACATTTGGTGGAAAAATATTTTTTAACGCTTAAATGCTTTTTATACAAAAATATATTAGAGATCATTAATTAATTGAATGAGCAGCTTAAGGTCAAATGTGAATATACAATGGCCGTTAGGTGTTTGTTTTACCTTTTTAATACCAACATAAAAAAAGAAATAACGTAACAAAATTATGGCTGATCTCACTAACATGAGTCGTGGATTTATATCCAATTTTGGAAAAATAGTTACTAACTACATAGATGCTATCAACATAAATAAGTTGTAAAAGGCGTATAAGAATTTGTTGAGAATGTATGGCTTAATGGTCCCTTGAACAGTTTTCAAGAGGCATGGGTTAAAGTTTTTATACGTTTTCTAATTATGTATTTTTCTTAATAATGTGAAATAACACTTTCAAAATAAAAATTAACTTCTTTTCAAAATATATAGCAAGTTCTAATAATGTGACGATAAAAACATTCTGTATATACGTTTTTACATTTGTATATACGTTTCCATAAAATTTCCGAAGAAATATTTTTTTACGACAATAGTTTTAAAATCGAAATTTATTCAATGGTTATATTTTTTAATACAATAAAAAATAATTTCACATGCAATCACATTTTCGGTATTATTCACTTGTTTTCTTTATTATGGGCAATGAAATATCATGTCACATTTGTCAGGACTAAATCGAAGGGTCCAAAGAACAAAATCGTATATGAAAAATGATCGACTTTCAGTATGAGGTTTTGAAGTTCTGTGTGAATGTAATCATCAACTATTAACGCAAATACAAAATAATTGCAAAAAAAATGTTTAATAGCTGTGCAATTCACACAGAACTTCAACATCTCATACTGAATTCGATCATTTTTCATATACGATTTTGTTCTTTGGACCCGTCGAAATATAAACGGTAACGCAATTTAGCACACGCAATGTGTATAAAACATAATTGAAGCCTGTCGTGGCGCAGCGGCACAAGCATGTGACTGTAAACGATAGGTTGTGGGTTCGATCCCCTCGACGAAATGAAATATTTAATATTTTCAAATAAAATATTTAATATTTTTACTATGTTTTAAAGTGTTATTCCACACTTAGGACAGAAAATACTAAACTTAAATTTAAAAAGCGTATAAAAAATTTTTTTTCCTCCTGCTTCGTTCAAAATTTTTATACGCTTTTTAAATTTAAGTTTAGTAAAATATTTAATGTCTTTATTCCTTTTCTTTAATATAAAGAAGGAAGTGGAACGGAGTGTCTTAATACTAGGTTCCCAAGCCCTCTATACATAAGCTGCCATATGCGGGATATAGCGTGAAGCTGAGTAGAATAAATTATCAATACAGAAATGCAAATAAAACAACATAAATTAGTTATTCGCTTAGAAGGTTCGAGTTTGAATCCTGTTCCTTTCATATTTTTATTCTAAAAATCTAATTTAAAGTGTTATTCTAAATTCTACACTTATAAATAAATTGTCAGTGTCAGGTCTTTGAGAGAGCTGAAGAAAAGTATGTACATAAATAGTCACTACTTGACTTTGATACACCTTTTCACAAATGGCAGCTCTAGGCCTTATATATTGCGATACTAATATATAACTCATGTCGTAGATCATATTTTTAGATTGCTTATTGAATTTGAATCATTTTAAAAAGCTAATTTTAGCTTATAATATAAAAGGATTTTCTGAATTTGCTTACTCTTTAACTATATGCAAGCTTTAATCTTCGACTTTGTCTACTTGGTCAAATAGAAAGAAGAAATTGATAATCAGGTGACATCAAAAGATACCATGTTATAACGTGATTTATAAGCTCTTTCTATACATATTATATATCTATTGAATAAAAAAATATTTTTTAAATTTTGCACCATTACTTTCTAATATTAAGGGGTTCACTTAACTCTTTAGATATATTGGTTAAGGCAATTCGTTAATATTCACTGTTCCAAACACCAATGTTTTTATTATTTCTCAGCTTCACGCTGTATCCCGCACATGACAAGTGATGCAGAGGGAACTTGGGAACCTAGTGTTAAGGCGCTCAGCCACGCCGTTCGGCTTACTTTCAACTGAATTTTGTGCATTGCGTATTAATTAATTGATGGAACTAATTTACGCACTTTACCTTGTTATAATAGAGAAGAAATGAAAACATTAAATATTTAATTTGTATATATTAAACATTTAATTATCCCGAGTAGAGGTTGAACTCACAACCTATCGTTTACAGTCACACGCTTGCACCCTAGCTACATGACAGGCCTCAACTATTATTATTATAAAAAAATCAAAGAGAATACCTCCATATCCATTAACACAAGCCACTATGAGCGAACCGAGAGCTATCGCCCATAAACACCTCATATATGCGTTCAGGAAATTATCTAACACTTGATTATCGTAGTCCACTTGCATGACAGGGTAGATACTGAATATACAGACACCCATTAGGAGAAGCGTTAGGATCCATAATATTAATACTAGAAGCTGTTGTGAAAGATACAGAAGTAAAATTATGTTTGTAATATGAGAAATATATTAAAAAATTGCATTTTTGGAGGTTTAGTGGAATAGAATTGGAGAAATCATAAGAAATATCTTTTTACGAAAATGAGGAAATGATAAATAATCAAATTTAAAAATCTACTTTCAACTAAATTACTACCTCGTCTTGGAAACCCTTTTGTAGATCTCATGTTACTGATCCTCTTTTTATAAAACATAGCCAAGAACAACCGTGAAGAAGACGATTTTCGTTTAAAAAATAACAAATTTAAATAAATAAATTCGCCATGTAGGAATTGAACCCACACTTATTGTGTCTCCAATTAGATACTTTTCGATACACTAAAATTCTTCAAAAATATATCTCCAAATAATGATTAACGATTACGCAGGTGTGTTTACATACCTTAGGTATTTCTATTTTCTTACCCTTGAATACGGATAGGATATAACCATATAACATTCCTACAAAGAAAGGCGGTGCGCGTGTCAATGTATTTATATAGTAATTTACAAAGTAATCATTCATTTCATTTAAACGACTGAAATACACACATATACAAAATTTAATAATATTTTTTATTTTAATAAAACGATTTTAACCGGATTAATCGCGTATATTGAATGGTAAACATTTTTGGAAATCCGACGTTTCGAACACTTTACAGTAGTCCGTGGTCACGGGTAGAACGGACCGTTTCCAAAAATATTTACCATTCAATACGCGCGATTAATCGGGTTAAAATCGTTTTAAATACATATATACAAAAGCTACCTCACATGTTTTACAGATGAAAAAATAATTCTTTTCAAACATAATTGACAAAGAGACTTTTTAAAGCTTCACAATGTATTCTGAATATATATGGGAACCTGATGTAAAGACATTTGGTTGGATTCCCCTGTGTTTCTCTGAACCTCAAAATGATGACCATGGGAACCTAGTGTTGAGTCACCCTGTTCTATCGCATGTTGAATGTCGGAACTCAGCACCGTGCTATGCCTAGTTACGTCAGCAAAGTAACAAAAATATAAAATATTATATTTTCTAGTATCGACCCATAACGAACAACAATTGTATTCAAAATTTAAATGTAGAGGAATTTCCAACTTATATTCACCCAAGAGCTCTGATCATTAAGCTATACGAATGTATAGCTGATTGATAAGAAATCATCAAGCTACGTTAAAATATTTATACATTTGTTAAACATTATTTACGTCACAGGGCACGAATTGAATTTGGGCTAAGTCTAAATATTTATACATTTCCTCACTTTTTTTTTTGAAATTTTGGATTAATACTTTAAAAATGTAAAACATAATTTCTACTTGGTCGTATAAAAGTATCAAAAATTATATATTTACCTTAAATTAACAAGTGCAGCTGAATAATTATTTAGGAAACTCAAAGTACTAGATATAATTAAAGATATTAAGATGGCCGTAGTCAAAGCGTACCATGCTGTACGTTTTCTTCCAAATAGAAAAATTAGTACCAGAGGACTGATTATGTAGAGTTGAACATCTACAGATAGATACCAAGTATGGTAGAGACACTGAAAAAGTTGATTTTAGTTCATTGTACACGCTGTATCCCGCATATGGCAGGGTAGGCAAAAGGAAATTTGGAACCTAGTGTTAGGGCACCCCGTTTCATTTTTCATTCTCCACTGAATTCAAGACATCGTGTTTTTAGTTAAGAAAAGTGGGAAATGGAAATGTCTTTATGGGACATTATGTATGTTTCTAGGTACCTTTCGCCCTGCCGTTCTATACGCAGGTAGAGTATAAACCAAAAAAAAATAATACATTTTTTTTTTAAATGAGGCCTGTCGTGGCGCAGCGGCACAAGCGTGTGACTGTAACCGATAAGTTATGGAATCGAACCCCACTCGAGGAAATGAAATATTTAATATTTTCAATTTAACTATTTAATGTTTTCATTTCTTCGCTCTGGTAGAAGGCAAAACGCGGCGTTGAGTTCCACCACTCAACACGCAATGCCTCAAACTAGGCGGAACCCTCTGTCTACCCTGTCTTGTGCGGGATACAGCGTGAAGCTGAGTGAGTGATTAAATTTATATTTTTCTGTACTTGTTTTAGGCTAACACTCTCTCCTGTACATAGCAGGGTAGGGAAAGAAAAATTACAGATTTGGTGTTAAGACAGTCCGTTCTGAGTAAAGACATTTTGGTTTCTCATTTCCTGCTGAATCCTTGAGGCATCGTATATTGAATGGCGAAAAGCCACGCTTTGCCTTATTACTAGAGCGAAAAGATGAAAATATGAAATACATAATTCATATCGATACCTTACATGACAAGTTATGGGTTCAGTTCCAACTCTAGGAAATTAAATATTACAGAGAAACAATATATTTTGTGTACCATTGTACTTATAAAAATACTTTACTTACGACATTGATTGGTTTCACATAATTTTGTACATGCAAAAGCGCTGACCACCATCTATCTCTACATATCCCTACCATTTGCGCCACGTTCCCCCACAACGGGCCGTCTGATATTCTATGAAATATTGAAGCCTGGAGTAAAATGACGGCAGATAAAAGAGGAAATAGCCGCAAAAGACGATGTAAGTAGAAGATATGAAGAGATTTTATGAAATTTTCTGTAATAAATATTTTTTTTAGCTTGGCACATGACAGAGTAGGCGGTGATCGTGTGGTGGAACTAATGAAAATATTTCATTTCCAGCTTCACGCTGTATCCCGCACGAGGTAGGGTAGGCAGAGGGAACCCGGGAACTTAGTGTTAAGATACTTCGTTCTACTTCCGTTCCCCACTTTCCGCCGAATTTTAAGGCAATGCGTGTTGAATGGCGGAACTCAGCGCCGCGCTTTGAATTGTTACCAGAGCGAAGAAATGAAACATGAAATATTTTAAATTGAAAATGTTAAATATATCATTTCCTTGACTGGGGATCGAACCCAGAACCTGTCGGTTACAGTCACACACTTGTGCCGCTGCGCCACGACAGGCCTCTAAATAATATTTCATTTCCTGGAATGATATTCCTAATCATTCTTAAATATTATTTAATTCTGTGTCACATAAATATAGGTAAAAGTGTTATTTTAATAGTTTTTTTTTTACCTTTACGCCGTATCCAAGAAAGGAAAGGAAACTCTTGCATTAATATAAAAAGTGCGTTACTCAACAATTCAACTTCTCCTCCTCTCTCTTTTCTCCTCTCTTCTTTCTTCTCGTCTTTTCACCAGAGCGAGCAACTGATATTAATCGATTTCTACTTTTACATGGGATGGAGTGTTCTCTGCTTTAGTTTGAACCTACAACTATACCTACACTAACACAAAAAAAACTGCACTACAATACATACTACATGTCATCTTCCCAACAACACTATATACGCAAAACATGCCACTAAGAGTGAAGAAAGTGTCCACAGCGAGAGGTGCTGAGGTGATCCAGGTACTTGTGAATGATGTTAGCCACTGTAAAGAAATATATATATATATATATATATATATATATATATATATATATATATATATATATATATATATATATATATATATATATATATATATATATATATATATATATATATATATATATATATTTCAAAGACAAATTTCGCTACGGCAAATTTTCATACGTTTACAAAAAAAAGCGGAACCAACCTACCTTTAAAACATCGCTCATATTGTACACAGAAATCAACATAGATGTAGAATAGGTGTGACCTACAATGACCCAGAACATAGAAATCGCTCGTATTCCTTCCACACACTCCAATGCACCAGTAACAGTTTTGAATGTCAATAATCTCTTTGTATTCGTATAAATGGAAAAAGTACGGTAGAGTGTACTTATTTGACTTTTATCTATAAGATAAGATTTTCATTATTCTCAGCTTCACGCTGTATCCCGCACGAGGCAGGGTAGGCAGAAGGAACCCGGGAACCTAGTGTTAAGACACTCCGTTCCACTTCCATTCCCCATTTTCCGCCGAATTTGAGGCATTGCGTGTTGAGTGGCGGAACTCAATTACCAGAGCGAAGAAATGAAACATTAAATATTTAAATTGAAAATCTTAAATATTTCATTTCCTCGACCGGGGATGGAACCCAGAACCTGTCGGTTACAGTCACACATTTGTGTCGCTGCGCCACGACAGGCCTCTATTTTTATTATACTTTATATATGTCAGAATCCAAATAAAATGTCTATATTTGAGGCCTGTCGTGGCTCGAGGACACAAGCGTGTGGGTTCGATTCCCTCTCGAGGAAATGAAGTAGTCAAAATTTCCTTTCGTTACTTTGGTAATTAGGCAAAGCACGGTGTTGAGTTACGCTACTCAACACGCAATGCCTTTAATCCAGCGGAAAGGAGATAACGCAACGGAGTGTCTTAACACTAAGTTCAAAAGTTACTTCTGCCTCCCCTGTCATGTAGGATATACAAATTGTTGCTGAAAAAAAATGTATATATCATGGCATATCATAATTTTAATAGCAAATGCAATTACTGTGAGTTCAATTCCTACTGGATTATGAATTATTTTTATGAGTTTGCTGTGTTTTTATGAGAAAGCCCGGCATAAAATTTCATGACATGTGTAAAAAGTGATGACCGTAGTGTCGTAAATGTTTGACACATTGAAGCATTGCATATGCCCATATACATGTATTTTCTATGTAATGAAGTGCGATAATAAATTTGTAATATTTATAATATAATAGTTTTATAAATATTCTTCATGTATTATTCTCACTTCTAACCAAATTTGATTCACGTACAATTATGAAATTATTACAAGGTATGCTCTATAGGTTTAGATTTCACAGTCAGTTCATACGTTTTTTTGATTGCATTGACGTACAAATTTTATTAAAGGAAGTGTAGACGTAGTGTTATTTATTATCTTCTGCTGTACAGAACTCTAAAAAATACATCTATACATAAATAAACTATTACCTACATACAATGAATACACACTTACCTGAGTGCAGTACAAATATATGATACAAGTCGTATGAAGTGCTTGCTACTGTTATCAACGCCAATAGTGAGAAAACTGATCTAGAACGACAAATAGATTTTTTTATTGTATTAAATCATAATGTACACTTGCTTCGAGTTTATTAAGGAAATTCTTGAAAAAAAAAAAAAAAAATATTTAATATCTATTAGCAGGTTACCTCGTAACGGTATATGTAAATATTTCATTTCCTCGACTGGGGATTGAACCCAGAACCTGTCAGTTACAGTCACACTCTTGTACCGCTGCGCCACGATAGGTCTCTAATTCTCTGTTTTCAATTTAAATATTTATGTTTCATTTTTTCGCTCTGGTAATAAGGCAAAGCGCGGCGTTGAGTTCCGCTACTCAATACGCAATGCCTCAAATTCGGCGGAAAGTGTGAAAGTGGGGAACGGAATTGGAACGGAGTGTCTTAACACTAGGTTCCTGGGTTCCCTCTGCCTACCCTGCCTCATGCGGGATACAGCGTGAAGCTGAGTGAGTGAGTAATATCTATTAGCAGGTAATCGTATATATATATATATATATATATATATATATATATATATATATATATATATATATATATATATATATATATATATATATATATATATATATATATATATATATATATATATATATATATATATATATATATATATATATATATATATATATATATATATATATATATATATATATATATAAATATATATATATATATATGTATATATATATATATATATATATATATATATATATATATATATATATATATATATATATATATATATATATATATATATATATATATATATATATATATATATATATATATATATATATATATATATATATCATCACATCAATCAATTTTGGAAATATATAGCTTTTTCTTTCAACTTTATGCTGTACCCCTCACATGGCAGGGTATATTATGACACTCTGTTCCGTTACCGACTTACCGAATTTGAGGCATTGCGTGTTAAGTAGAGGAACTAAACGCCGTGCCTTGCCTCTTGAGTGGGGATCGAACCCATAACCCATCGTGTTTACAGTTTCACGCCTATCAAAGTTTTCTACTATATAAAATAAAATGAAGATTGATTTCTGACTCATTTTTTTCCATTTTCACAGAAAAAAAATTTACAGATTGAGGCTCTAATCTGACTAAATAAGAAAGATATACAAAAATAAACAACATTATTACAAAAAAATATTATTACTTAACTTACAACGCCAAATAATCTGCTACGCTATACGGCTTATCATTTGGAACTCGGCAGAAAAGCTCATCAGGATACGTTAAGTTTTTAACTAAATATGAATTTTCTTTTACAATGTACTTGAATACATCCTTAGGACGACACACTTTAGGTATGCAAATACCCCAAGATAAAATAAGAGCAGAATCTTTAGCACTAGCTGTTTTGTTATCTTGTCTCCTGTTGAAAAGAAAAATATAATTGGATTTCCATTTCTTTTTTAAACAGAGCGGAGTGTCTTAACACTAAGTTCCCAAGTTCCCTCTCCCTACCCTGCCATGTGCGGGATACAGCGTGAAGCTAAGTGAGTGAGTGAGTGAGTTATCTTAGCAAAAAAAAAAGAATATCTTGTATGATGTACAACGTCACGCCACACTTTACAGATTGATGATTTGATCCTAACTCGAGTAAATCGAATATTTAATATTTTCATTTCTTTGCTCTGGCAAAACAAGGCAAAGATACGGCGTTGATATCCGCCACTCAACAAGTAATCACTCAAGATTGACGGAAAGCGAGAAACGGAACGGAGTATCTTAACACTATGTTCCCAAGTTTCTTGTGCCTCCTCTGCCATGTGCGGGATACAGCGTGAAGCTGGACAAAAATCGTATTACCTGCTTATTAAAGAACGTCCAAATCCTGTTAATACAGATATCTGTTTCTTCATATTCACAAGACGAATATCTTCCATGATTTTTTTTTCATATAATTTCATGAAACTAAGAGATTCTGTAGTAGACTGAAAATTATCTTTATTCATGGGTATTTGCATGATACAGTACTTCCCTTCTATACTCATTTGATACGCTGAATTCTGTATGCTTAAGCATTGATAATAGCTACCCAGCTCAGCATGGTTTCCCACCATAACACCACTTGGAATTTTGCCGCTAGCATCTATGACTGACAAAAAAATATCAATATTTTTTTTTGAAGATTAGATTGTAATTTAAGAGAGATATACATAAGTATTAACTTCAGGTAGGGGCCCACAATTGACAGGTATTTAAAGCCAATTTAATTTTATTAAATAACTTTCTATTAAATGATTACTTACAAGGCATAGACAAAGAAATATTGTTTAGCAGCAAATCCATTTGTTTTTCACATTTAATTGGATCGACGATACGTCTGTACATATCTTGATCGAATACACTTTGATATCCTCCTACCATTTTACTACTAATACTCAAATCATTCGAACTAACACCAACTGTTATTAATATTATTAGAAAAACAATATAATTAGCCATTATTACATATACCGTGTACGAGAATTGCTTCAAACATCTCCCTTTTTCGCTAAAATTGTAGATATAACTGTGTTGAAGTAATACTTACTTACAGTTAGTTTATTTTAGATTATTCTTGAACACTCAATATATTTGCTATTTTCTTGAGATTATGATATCAAAGAAGGGAGTGTAAAATAGTAGTTATTAATTCTATAAATTTCGCAAGGGAATGTGTCATGTTGTTGTGACCCTGTATCTTGATACAGGGTCACAAGAATGTAACTGTAAATCTTTAACTGCTATATATAATGTATAGTTTTCGAAAGGTTTATGGCAAACAGTACGTTTGCATAATTAAGAATATGTGATTTTGTTATGGTGTATTATGTTGTGAAGCCTAAATCATACTATATACAGGTTGTGGGTTCGATCCCCGTTTGAAGAAATTAAATATATATTATTTTCAAATTAAATATGAAAAACGGCGGCTCGCTCTGGTAACAATGTAAACAACATTGAGTTCTACCACTCAGAACGCAATACCTTGAATTCGGTGGTAAGTGGGGAAATTAAAGGTGGTAAGTGTTTCTTTATTTTTTTTATGGAAAAGACAAGGCAAACGAGCGTACGGGTCACCTAATGGTGAGTGATCACCGTCGCCCACGGCCCCGTGTAACACCAGGGGAGCTACAGGTGCGTTGCCGGCCTGCCAGGTGTAGGTAGACGCGCTTTTTGAAGGTACCCATGTCGTATTGACCTGGAATACTGCCGCGTTCCAGAGATGTGTGGTGTGTGGAAGGAAATTCCTACGGAACCGCACAGTAACAGAGTGCCACGTGTCCAGATATTGTGGATGGTATAGTAACTTGTGGCGGACTGTGCGGTTAGAAAATTCGGCGGCAGGTACCAAGTCGAACAGTTCTCCAGAACACTCCCCGTGATAAATGCGCTAGAGAACGCACAGTGAAGATACGTCTTTACGCAAAGCCAAAGTGTGAAGCCCCTTACAGATCATTGAGTCCCCAACGATTCGAACGGCTCTACGTTGTACGCGATCAAATGGTTCAAGCTGATACTGGGGTGCACCAGCCCAGAGGTGAGAACAGTATTCCATATGAGGCCGAACCTGGGCCCTGTACAGGGCCAAACGGTGTTTTGGCGTGAAATGTCTCGCTCTGCTGATGACCCCCAGTTTCTTCGAGGCCAACTTGGCCTTGCTTTCCAGATCATCGCGATATTGGCAGTCGCTCGAAAAACTGAGGCCCAATATACTGAGGCAGGGCGCGGCTTTAAGGGTTTGTTCTCGAAAACTGGTGATACGACAAATGGGTTTTTTTAGTGGTTAACGCGCAGACTTGTGTCTTCCGGGGGTTGAATTGAACTAGGTTCTTTTCACCCCATACGGAGACATTGTTGAGGGATGCCTCAACGGTAAGACACAAGTGGATTTCGGCACTGGTCGACGTTTTCCCGAGAAAGACTTGCACGGCCGGAGTATACAGCGTCCACAGTGCTATCATCCGCATAACAATGTATGTTAGAGTCCTCCAACATATCATTGATATGCAGAAGAAATAGCGTAGGGGACAGCACGCAGTCTTGGGGGACGCCAGCGTTCACCGGCATGTATTCAGAGCAAAAACCGTCGACAGCGACCTTGATGCTGCGCCCAGTGAGAAAGCTAGCGATCCACTTGCATAAATTCTCGGGAAGCCCGTAAGATGGAAGTTTTGCAAGGAGCGCCCCATGCCACACACGATCGAAGGCCTTCGCCATGTCCAGACTAACTGCCAGGCCCTCTCCCTTACTATCAATAGCTGCAGTCCAGCGGTGGGTTAGGTAAACCAGAAGATCACCGGTTGAGCGACCCTGACGAAAGCCATATTGGCGGTCGTTAATCAATCGGTGATCCTCTAGATAAACCAAGAGCTGGCTATTGATTAAGCTCTCCATAACTTTGGAGAGCAGGGAGGTGATAGCAATAGGCCTGTAGTTAGTTGGATCGGAACCATCGCCTTTTTTCAGGATCAGGTGGATAAGAGCGCTCTTCCACAAATCTGGGACTACGCCGACTGAGTAAGAGTGCCGAAAGAGACGCGTTAGCACCGGAGTCAGCTCAGGAGCACATGAACGGAGCACAAGAGGAGAGATGCCATCTGGCCCACTCGACTTGTGAATGTCCAAGGAAGAGAGAGCTCGCCTAACAGCTTTCTGACTGATTTTAACGTCAGGCATTGAGCTCTGACACCGCGGGATGGTTGGCGGCGTTGCTCCTTGTTCATCCATAGTCGAGTTTGAGGCAAAGAGAGCGCCCAGAAGATCGGCATCGGTTTCGTAACACTAGGTTCCCAAATTTCCTTTTGTCTACCCTGCCATGTACAGGATGCAGCATTAAGCTAAAAAATATACCACATAAGTCAAAATCTGCGAAAAATGGGGAACGCAAGTAGAACGGAGTGACTTAACACTAAGTTCCCAAGTTTCCTCTGCCATGTGCGGGATACAGTGTGAAGCTAGCGTAAAGTGCATAAGTCTTGTAAACATGACAGCTATCGATTGGAATTTATAAAAAACTTTTCACAACAATTCTTAGTTCGTGATAGTTAATTCTTAGCCTTTAGCCCTTTGCCTCAGCCTTTAGCCCTTTGCCTCAGCCTTTAGCCCTTTGCCTCAGCCTTTAGCCCCGACAGGTAATCGAACCCATAACCATTCAGGCAGACGTTGTACACTAAGCCTTAAAGTTTTGTGGTTTTTTATTATAATTTTATGTAAGTATTTGTGTGTATTATTTTCCATTCATGACATAAATTATTATTATTGGCAGGTATCTTCGTCAATGTCAGTCATAGAAGTTTTAATGTCTAACAAATGTTAATATTTGAGTGATAGATATGACTGGCATAATAGAAATTAACTATTAAAAGTTGCATAATTTATACATGTAATAAAATTGTAACTGATCTCTAAGTATCGTATGTAGAAGTAATTAAAAAAAATATTACTCACTCTCTCTACTCAGCTTCACGCTGTATCCCGCACATAGCAGGGTAGGCAGGGGGAACTTGGGAACCTAGTGTTAGGACACTCCGTTCCATTTCCGTTCCCCACTTTGCCTCAAATTCCGTTGAGTTCCATCACTCAGTGGTGGAACTCAAGGCTGCGTTTTGCCTTGTAGCAAAGCGAAAAAATTAAAACATTAAATATTTAAATTAAAGATATTGAATAAATAAATATATATTGAATAAATAAATATAAATAATAAATAAAAAATCGAACCCAGAACCTGTCGGTTACAGTCACACGCTTGTGCCGCTGCGCCACGACAGGCCTCAATGATGAAAAAATATGAATGGTAACTCATTATATATTAATGTAATTATAACTAGTTAGTATTGTATTATATATTAATGTAATGTATTAATTTAAAAATAAATTTAACTGGATTAATCGCATATATTTAAATTTAAACATTTTTGCAAACTCGATGTTTCGAACACATTTGCACTCCATGGTCACGAGTAGACTAGAGTGGCATACATCTGTTAGTTGACATAATTATATATACGAGTAAAACTACCGCCAACGATTTTTTAATTGTTTTTACTATTTTTAAAGTGGTTATCCTCACTTAGGTAAGAAAATATTTTTTAAAAAAATTACGAATTCCAAGAAGCGTGTACTGACCCGGAGGGGTTCTTGTAGAATAAGCTGTCTATATATTTCCTTCTGGTGTAGTGCGTTTGAGATTTATTTTTTTTAGAAATGGGTCCTAGGTGGTAGAAACCAACCATTTTCTATGTTGAAGTTAGGATATTTTTGAATTCCAATAGCCCTTCGGATCATATATTTTCCCCTTAGCGAAGATGTAAAGTTTATGGATGTAGTGCTTGGGCTTATCCACTTTATGTTTACACACTACTAACTTTGCTCCATGTCCATTCTTGATATCAGAGAAGTATTTTTTCACCGTAACTACAATCACAATCTAGTTTGTATACATCTGCAGACTGCAAATGAATGTTACTTGTCACTGGTCTCAAGAAACGGCTCTACAATTTATGCTCGCCTTGGATACATTGTAAAGCAATAAAATTTCCAAGCGCCTTCCGTACATTTACTACATCCTTGACTTATGACTTATATCCTAAGTGCATAATAATGTCTTTGATTTTCGCGATTGTTATACATTTTAAATGAAACACTTTTAAACGGATTATTCGCGTATATTGAATGGTAAACATTTTTGGAAACCCGACGTTTCGAACACTTTACAGTAGTCTGTGGTCACGGGTAGACTCTCTCTCTCGGTCTACCCGTCGGGTTTCCGAAAATGTTTACCATTCAATATACGCGATTGATCCGTTTAAAAGTGTTTCATTTAAAATCCTAAGTGCAGCTCAAGGGATTAAAGAAGATTTCATATAAGCAAAGAACATCAAATCAAAGCAAGATGCTAGCAAGTCACTGAATTCCTCATTACCAGTATTATAGTGCAAGCAAAATTTTAATATCATCCCTAAGTACGCCAAAAAGCCTTAAAAATAAAAAAAAAGTTATACCCACCACTAACTTAATAATAATTCTGATGATGAATAAAATTAATGTAGAGATAACGTTCTCTTCACTTTCTGAATCCAAGGAAGAATAGTGCTAATTTTTTTGAAGAATAGTCTATAAACATGTCTGTAGCAAATGTGCATGCATATATAAATGAAATATTCACACATAAATAATATAATTCATAGATAACAAGACAATTAGGAATCGAATCCGCAATCAACATATGATACTTAATGTTTTTACTATGTTTTAAAGTGTTATTCCACACTTAGGACAAAAAATACTAAACTTAAATTTAAAAAGCGTAATAAAATGTTAAACGAAGCAGGATTTGAACCCGCGCCTCTGGAAAACCGTTCCAGCGCTCTGACCAACTAAGCCATTCGTTCAATATACTTAATGTTGTTTCAAATAAGCTACGATACTAAAATTTACAAAGCTTCATTTATTCAAGACAAATACAATCTGACAAACGAAATACCCTAAGGATGTAACCTTATGCTCTTATCAGTATTGTTCTTAACAAAGAAATAATGTCAGTGTTTAAGTTAAAAACTGAACGATGTTACAAAAATAAAAAAAATACATTAAAAAATATGATAAAAGGTTCGATCTCTATTCAAGGGATGATAATAATAAAAAAATTGTATCTTCAATTTTCATAGATATATTGTATATTTTTTTATATAATATGACAATAACAAGAAAGAAAAATAGATTAATAATAAGACTGTTCAATTCAATGGGCATTTTTAAATAAAAAGAAAAGAAATAAATATTGGGCGTGATTTAGCTTCACGCTGTATCCCGCACAGGCAGAGTAGGCAGAGGGAACTTGGGAATTTAATTTTAAAACACTCCGCTCTACTTCCATTCCCCGCTTTCCACCAAATTTGAGTCATTGCGTTTTGAATGGCGGAACTCCACGCCGCTCTTGGCTGAGTTGCCAGATCAATGAAATGAAAACATTAAATATTTTATTTCAAGTGGGAATCGAACCCACAACCTGTCGATTACAGTCACACTCTAGTGGCGCTGCGCAACGATACTTTCGTTATTTAAGTTTCGGAAATGTATTCTATAGTACATGTAACAATACTAGCACTTGTTACTTGGACCATATATTGAATTTGAGGAAAAGCGGAAATTAGACAGGCTTTATGTTACAGTACAATAGGCATTTAAAAATCTTTACAATTTTTTATTAACAATCAAAGCTTGCTTTGTTATATTAAGCATTTACTTACAAAAGCTTCAAATTATATCCCGTTTAAGCTGTATCCCTATATATATGTAGAGAGAACATAGAGCTTAGACAACCTGTTACCAACTTTCCGTAGAATTGATGACACTTAATTTGTTGAGTGGCGGTAGTTCCGCCACTTAACAAACTATGTATAATCCCGGAGAGGACTACATATCAACTTTGTTACTTATTTTGAAATGAGTAACTCTCTTATTTTCCCTACAACCTTTATGTTTTCTCCATACAACGTGACATTGGCACTGTCGTACGTATCACGTAGTTGGTCAAAGCGCTTTACTTGACTTGATTCAAAATTTTCATACGTTTTTAAATTTAGTTTTTTTTTCTAAATGTGGAATAACATATTAGAAATGGTAAAAAATAAAAATAAAAAGAAAGAATAAGAAAAAAGACAAATATTTATTTTAGCTTCAAATAGCATCATAGCTTAAAATAGCAGCGTAGGCAGAGGATGCCTAGTGTTCTTGTTGTTGTTCGTGACACTCCGCTACTCACTTTTCTGTGAAATCTCGAAGATCCAGTAAAAGGTTTCAATACTGCGCTTTGAATTGTTACCAAAGGTAAAAAAAAAATATATAAAATACTTCATTTCTCCAAGTAGAAATCGAACTTAAAACCACCGCGGTTACAGTCTCACTATGTTCACCCCCACAATACGTTTTCAATGTGTTACATTTGCCACTTGTTAATATATGATCCTTAAAGTACACAAAAGTAAAAAAAAATAGTTAATATATGTATGTTTCCGAAACTTTTTCAATAACTCAACACTTCTGGCTTATCGGTAAAGCAATTATCCGTATATTAATTATCCTCATTCAGTTCAAGTTAAACCGGATATTTAAAACCCAATCGGATTAAAAGATTAAACGGTTAATGTTACGTTTTATTTCGTTAGTAGACTGACGACTTGGCTTAACTATTCTTTATTTAAATAAACGTACCTTTTTTGGAGATTTTGGTAAAAAAAAACGTATTATACTTACGTAATGACCCTCTATTCTCAACTTATCGTATGAATACAAGAGATTGTGCTTTCTAATGGCGTGGAGTAAAGAAAATTTATTTAAAATATAGTCTAAAACAATTATAGCCCAAAGTGGATTTTGTCATATTAGAGCGGGAAAATAAAAATGATTCATTGTCACAGGTAAATAAAGAAATATATATATTTTGTTTTTATTTATATATCCATTTACAATCAGCCCAATAGCTTTAATTAAAATTATTGACGTCATTATATATACGTTTAGAGCTTGCACATCCAGCGATGTGGCGTCTCAGATATATAGGCTTCTTCAAATCGAAGCCAGTTTTGTCCTTCTTAATCGGAATATACTTTGATGGGTGTCTATAAGTGTTTGTGCTAACTAGTTAGTGTGACATTCCAGTCTTTGTTTATAAATTTTGCAGGACTTTTCTATCTGTTCTTTCACAGTGGGTATTTCAGAATATTCATGTACTTCTGTGTTTTTTGCAAACCATGGTGCATTGGTCAAAATCTTCAAGGCTTTATTTTGAAAGCGTTGCAATATTTCGATGTTGGAATGGCTAGCAGATCCCCAGAGTTCAATACCGTATGTCCAGATCGGTTTTATTATGGTTTTATATATTAGCAGTTTAGATTCTAAACTTAGTGAGGACTGCCTGCCTATTAGCCAGTACATTTCGCTTAATTTTCTATTTGCCTTTTCTCTCTTCGCTTTGATATGTTCCCTCCAGTTCAGTTTCCTATCTAAGTGCATGCTCAGGTACATAACTGTTGTTTTTTATGGTAAGACAGTTTCATCAAGCTTTACCGGTGTGCAGTCTCCTCGTTTCAGCGTGTACGTGTCATGTGTAGATTTTGTGGCACTTGCTTTTATTCTCCCCTTTTTAAGCCATATTCCAATTTTGTCTAAATGTATTTGCAGTTTCATAGAAACTATTTTGGGATCTGTGCTGCAGGAAAACACAGCTGTTCCATCAGCGTAGGTTGCTATAATTACCTCATCAGAACAAAGGAGGTCAGCTGTGTAGACTGTGTAAAGTATGGCCCTTGCACTGACCCTTGGGGAACTCTAGCCTGTATTTAGTAGATTGATGAAAGAGCATCTCCTGTTTTGACTTGGAACATACGATTTTGTAGGTATGACTTTAGGATTTTGTAGACAGTATTCGGCAAAAACAAATTCAGCTTTTATAAGAGACCTTTATGCCACACACGGTCAAAAGCCTGTTGTACATCCAGAAATACGGCAGAACAGTATTCCTTTTTTTCCAATGTTTGGCGAATAGTATGAACCACTCTATGAATTTGCTTCACTGTGCCATGTTTCGCACGGAATCCAAACTGATGATTTGGTACCACATTCTGATTCTCAACTCCCGACTCTGCAATAAAGAAATATATAAAGCAGAAATACTGTGTTAACACTAAGTTTCCAAGTTCCATTTGCTTACACTGCCATGTGCGGGTGAATATATATAGAAAAGCAAAATCTTTTGAATTTGTTTCGGGTGCACGCTTATATTTTTTCAATAATTGCTATTTTCCGTAATAGATATATTAATTCTAAAACATATCAAAGAATTGTAAGTTAATTAAAAAAAAAAATCATCATTAATCCGAATGATTAATGATGATTTTTTCAAGTTTATTTCTAATTGCCACGAGGCGACGCAATGAGCCTGCATTCTGTTCGTAGCAATGTAGGCACAAGGAAGCCAGTGGTAAACACTGCGTTCCTATCGCGACACTCCCGTTCCCCAATTTCCACTGAATACAAAATTTTAAATATTTTGTAAAATATTTATTATTCCTCAATAACAACTTAAAGTTTTCTTCCGACACTATTAAAGACACGTTGATAAAGTGCACTAGTATCGGATTCACAGCTGGTCGTAGATCGATTTAGTTGGCACGCGGCAACTCTAGAGATTACGTACTAAGCTTGTTAGGTAGCCGCACAAAGACGTATTGGAGAGATTAATTAAAATAGCGTTATAATGGTTCAGTGGTCCAAGATGATTTTAAATATAATAAATGTGATTTTCTTACATTATTTTTTCAGTTTCACGTTGTATTCCGCGCGTGTCAGGGGAAATTCAGCAACCTAATGTTAATTTATGCTTGATATGTTCTCATGGAAATGTTACTTTTAAGTTAACCATTCTAATTTCCCTGGTCTGATGACAAAAAATCCAGCTATAAAGCTCGCTTAAACCAATAGTAAAAGGTCAAATCCATAAGGTAGGAAATTTCTGTGGTAATAATAAACTATTAAATAAAATTAAAGTGCGAGTTGGACGTGCTTGAAATATTCCGTAGTATATATATTAAGATTGTGTACTTTTCCCCAACAAAAGATAATCTGTAAAATAGGTTATAGATATCTTTTTTCCCCAACAAAAGATAATCTGTAATATAGGTTATAGATATCTTTTTTTAATTCCTTCACATAGCCTAGTAAGTAAAGGGAACCCGGGAACCTAGTGTGAAACTCCGTCCTAAATTTTCCCTCATTCTTGAGGTATTACATGTTGAGCAAAATAATTTGATATTCAATCACTTAGCTTAACGCTGTATTTCGCAAATGGTAGGGTAGGCAGAGGGAACATGGGAACCTATTGTTAAGATAGTCCGTTCTACTTTTGTTCCCCACTTTACGCCGGCATTGCGTGTTGAGTTGCGAAAATGAAGGCCGCGCTTTGCCTTGTTACCAGAGCGAAGAAATAAAATCATTAAGTATTTAATTTGAAAATAATTATTATTGTATTTACTCGAACGGGGATCGAACCCACAGCCTGTCATTTACAGTCACACACTTGTGCCGCTGCGCCACGACATTCGATGCTTCCCAAATATAAAAAAAAAATGATTGATTTCTCAAATGTTTTTACAATCACTCAAACTTTAATTCGTGATTCTCTTTCGCTAACAAATCCTAAAAGTTCAAGTATAAATCAAAATCAACACAGCTTTCTTCTGGACCCCCCCACATAAAACAAGGTAGAACCTACTACAGTCCTTTAAGAATTAGAACTGAATTTTAGTATTTATTTTCTTTATTTTCTATTATTGAACTTTAATGAAATTTAAATTTAATTCAAACTTAATATTTAATTCAATCACAAGAACAAAATTTTAGCATTTCCACGCGGAACTCTAAAAGAAACGCCGATTTATATGCAAATTAATTAATTCTCACACTTAAACTAAGAATAAATTAAATATATTCCGCCAAATTACCATACACTTACAATGTATACGATGAAAATCCATTTTCCCACATTAGCAGTGATATGGACGGTCGCGTGCTACACGCGATACTTGTATCGACTAATGCATCTTGCGACTGAATTAAAATTGAAACTAAGATTACATATGAATTTTGATTATTCCAAATGTGTTCTGGAATTTTGTTTCAAAAGAGGAAACCG